>CM042432.1:30082064-30397064 GCA_023631565.1 Gymnocephalus cernua | reverse complement strand
TTTTAACGTAATTACAGTCTCTTTGAGAGAAACACAACTTTTAGCTGATGGTTTTCAAATGCCGATGGTGAGTCGAAAACTTGCAAAAGAAGTTCAACACAAACACTAAAATTGGAGTAATAGGATTAGCACATGGCTGCAACAGTATGCAGGCCTTCCCTGGTGGGGCAAACTAGTATAGAGTACAGCTCCCCTTCATTTCTGACTGTGTATCAGTTATCTTACCCTCGTACAGAACCTCACAACAGGTAGTCGCCAGTGCAAAATTGACACCAGATCAAAGTCACTGCGAGGGCACCCCTGACCTCAAGTGTGAATTGAGCTGGGCTGCAGCTCTGTAGGCATGACCCTTTCTAACTGTTAGTGGACATTTGGCAGTTTAGATCTACCAACCACTGTGACTAAAACACATCAGTTATTAAAACTTCTAAAATCAATCAATCCTTTAATTCTTGTGTTTACAAAAATAGGGGGGGGGGGGGGCTGTTGGCAGTTCATGGAACAGTTGGTATACTTGGATGGACACAGGGCTGCAGAGGACACTGGGAGGAGTGGGAATGTCAAGACAAAGACTACCAGTGGAGAAGGAATGCTGGTGTCCTGCTGAGCTAATCCTAGCTGGAAGAAAGGAGAAAATGTGGAAAGCGAGAGAGAGAGGGAGGAGACGATAAGATGGCAAAAGAAGGTCCCAGGGTTTGGGCAGAAATAGAAAGGGTTTCTTGAGAAAAAATCCTCTTCCCATTCACTAGTTTCTATCTAACTTTCACCTGCTTTCTCTCTATGGCTTTAGGGTTTTCTCTTTTTCGCTGGTGGTCCAACTGGTGTCTGTTCAGTTATCGAGGCATTTAGAGTTAATGAGACAGCTGTACTATTTGAGAGACAAAGTTCTTTTAGATCAGCTTTTCTCAGTTCTGTATGGCCCAGCGCTCACTTGTCTTTTTAGTCCTGAGGGGAATGAGTAATGCCATTTTCACCCTCAAGGGCCATTTATATTGAAACAAATGCCTACCTCTGACTATTTGGTTTATGACTGGATGAATCATTTCAGATTAGATCAGACCTCAGTAGATTAAATCAATAAGGATGCCTTGCACACATTTAGTAGATTGTGCTGAGAATCTGAAATGATGTTTATGTCTCCGAGGCATCTGTAACTTGAATATTCTTAGCATGTGGGCACGTGGAGATTTTAAGAATCTGTGTGTAGACTGTTTTGCTGCTGTGTTTGTCAGCTTGCATGAGCAGTTATGTTTTCAATCCAAGCATGAGAAGAGACAGAGCGCGTCTGACCCTTCTGGATTTAAAACAGATCTTCAAAGCCTCTGTTTGAATGTGGGAGAGGGCTGCGGCATCAGATTGACCCCCAGATAGGAACCAGACCACTTGAAGCTAAGGAAACATGGATTTACTCAGCCTTAAAATGACTTGAAAACACATTCTTAAGGAATTGACCATTTAGATCTATTGTCTGTTCATATTTCACTACAATTACAATATTAATTGATTCACACCATCTTACAGATAACATAATACATTTATCCACCCACATTTAGGAGAAGCCAGCATGTTGCCTCACTGGCTAAATCTGAACAATTTCCTGTCCAACTTCCTGCTCCAGGCCTCCTGCTTTCGTCCTGTCTGGTCCAAGCTTGAAGCAATTACAAGCGGCTCGGGGGAAATCACCTCCCTCTGCTATATGCTCTGGCTCATTTTTCACAACACCGGCAAGTCTTTTAAAGTGTTGACAGAGACATTAAACACGAAAGGCCTCTGTCACTGGCGAGAGGCTTTGGGACGAAGGCAAGTTTGAAATTAGCTGAGAAGACAATTGTTTAAAGAGTAGAAGATGGCATGATTCAAATTCAGGGGGAAGTGACATGAACAGCAATGTACAATTTAGCTGTTTGTTATTAACAAGGATTAAAGGGATCTTTTAATGGTAAAAACAGTCAAATAAATGGTCATTTTGAAACAGGAAATTGTTGTTTTTGGCCAGTGTTGTCATCATTTAAACATCATAATCAATCAATAATAACATCAACTATTTGCTGGTATAAGCTGTCAGCATGCTTTTTTGGCATCATTTTTACCGTATGTTTTGAAATCCATACAGTGTATTCCTGTGGAAGAATAGTCCGGGGGAAAAGACAGCAACCATCCGCTGATTTAATGCTCACTTTTGACTGCAAGTTCAAAAGTTTGAAAGGATAACTGAGAGGAGAAAGTAGAGAAATGTGATTCATGGACAGTCAAATGTTTGTTGTGGTGACTGGTCCAGACAAATTTCCACAGCGGATGGAAACTGAAAACAGGATTTATGTGGTCCTGCCACTTTTCACTCCTCACAACCCTCACACAAAACAGAGGTCAGCATTTCCTTGTCTCTGCTTTCCTTCCTTCTCCTTTTGTGCCTGTCTCTTTACATTTCTGCCTTTCTTATGACTTCTTTCTCAGCTTTTTGGCTCATGAAATTTGTCTTACTCGAATCCAGAAGGCCAGATGATTTAAAGCCCTCTCCCCACTTTAGGCCAAATGATTGTTTAATGTCTTCCTCTCGATTACCCACAGGCAGGAAAAGCCTCTCGATTACCCACAGGCAGGAAAAGGACAGTGAATTTATCATTATTTCCATGATTTGAAAAGAGACTGCAGTTAGTCCTCGGCAATATCAAGGTGGTTGGTTTATTCTTCGAGTGTGAAGCGCCCATAGGCTACAGCTATGTTTTCAGAAATCAATGAATTCCTTGAAGAGGTATGGCAGAAATGTAATCTCAGGAGATAAGATGAAGAAAAGAGGAGGAAACAGGGGGTTGTTAAAGGTTGTGGAAAGGCTGGTGAGACACGGATTTCATTAGAGGTCCGTGTGTGAACGGTTCTCCAGGAGAGAGGGCATTGTTCTGTTCTCTTCCCCCAGCTCAGAGCTGCTGCCATGGGCAAGACTTGTCAGGGAGACAGCCTCCTGTCGAGGAGGCTGGACAAGGGTTATCAAAGGACAAAGGAACCTTTTGCTGTGCTGACAGGCGGACAGGTCAGACGCCTGGTGTGTGTGTGTGTGTGTGTGTGTGTGTGTGTGTGTGTGTGTGTGTGTGTGTGTGTGTGTGTGTGTGTGTGTGTGTGTGTGTGTGTGTGTGTGTGTGTGTGTGTGTGTGTGTGTGTGTGTGTGTGTGTGTGTGTGTGTGAGAAAGAGAGAGGGGGTTTATGTAGTGTGGTGATGTGTGTGCTTGTGCTTGGGTACAGGAATCCTTCTCGTGTGCTTTTACGTGTTTGTTCACAGCAGTTGGGTCAGTGTGAATAGAAGACTATTGATGGATAGCAGGCTGATCAGCTCCTAGGAGACAGATATCCTGTGTGTGTGTTGTATGTTGTGTGTGTCAAGATGGAGCACAGATCCGAGCCGTGATGTGATAAGGATGACAGTAGGAAATGTTAGAACATACCTTTGATTATTCCACTCGCAGCCGGAATAAGCCGACTGATAAACCAACCAGCTACAATAACTTCAACATCTGCTGACATGTTTATTGTAAGATTTAGCTCTGTATACAGTTGCCTAACGTTGTTTTCCTTTTACAGAGACAACAGAGGAGCAGCTGTAACCTTTTCCTTTTTAATTACCTTTAGTAGTGGTGGCTTATTAACAGGGCCTGACACCCTTACCGGCAGAGTTTTCGGTGCAGGTCTTGATACTGCTAGAAAACTTTAAAGGAGGAAGATGTTAACTCATCAGATAGATGAATTTGGTGATAAGTGTACAGTAAATTCCAAGATAAACCTGATCGTTTAAGCTACACCTAATTTGAGTTTGTGAAAAATTCACAAATCTGTGCGTGTTTGTTACTGAAAGGTATGAAACCTCAGTCCTGTATAAGTTCCGACTAAAATATCCGACCAGGGTATTATAATATTTTTACTATCATTATTTAACTATTTTATTTAGTTATTGTGCAACTGGCTGTGATTAGTCAAATGTTACACATTATCCAAAGGGTTTTTGTATGAAAAAAAGATAATATAAACATAATAACCATTACTTAAAGATCAGTGTTCTGTTCTCACTTCAGATACTACATGTTGAATACTTGAGTAGAATACATGAGTAGAACGATTTCAGTTTGATTGTTTTTACGGGACAGTATAGCTGCCATGGATCATGTTATTAGTCTCATTATTTGGGCAAAGTGTACAGAAGACATTGGGTCACATTTTGTCAAATCTCAGGTGAAATTTCAGCCCATGACAACCTTATCAACTGAAGAACCACTGAGGTAGTGTACATTATCCTTATCATCGTCTCACATCTCTCTGACATCCAGCGGGTGTTTCGAGGAGCTTGGCTTGTCATATAAAGGCTTCAGTCTTGTGAGGTTAGTTATTAAAACCAACAGAGAACATTCCTCGTTCACAGGCTTCTCTTTCTCTTTCTATCTCCTCCTCTGCCAACACACACACACACACACACACACACACACACACACACACACACACACACACACACACACACACACACACCTCCTCATCTTTCACAGCATAACCTTTCCTGTATTATGTCTAACTTTTGTCATCTGCTCAGACATTCTTACTTTTTGCTTCTTTTTTTTGAAAAGCAACAACACATGTTGATATTTCCATCTGCCAGAAATGGGATTTACCAGGACATGAGTGCCATCATCCAAATACTTGCTCATATGTAAATCTGTCCTTCCGTTTTCCTCATCTTCCATGTCCCACTGCTGTTTGGATCCCACTGCCCTGTAGATCTAAACCCAGTGGCCTGACCCAGCCGAGCTCAGCCACATTCCAGGAAGTGAACTGACTTTTAGTAATCTCATTTGATTTTAATTATACAAGAGCCATATTCTTTTAATTGATGTTGGGGTTATGTAAACACTGAGAACATTATTTTCTGTCTGTGTGTAGCTCATTAAAGAGTGTACCCTTTGCCTACTGCTGTGTGGTGTGGTGTGTGCTTCCAAATACAAAATGGAGTAAGTGTTTGTATGTGTTCTTGCATTTATATAAAGTTTATGGGTTTTTTGGGAAAGGATGTTACACAATAACAGTTGTAACAGTCAGTTTAAGTGTATTTTAAAAAATAGAAATAGTTATCACACAGACTAAAGCATGCCAGTGTCATTTTGTGATGAATTCATGAACATAAGATCTTGGCTCATAAAACATTCCTTGTTTTCCCCCTTGTAGATATACAGTGCTATGTTTGTTATTAACCAGAAAGACTGGTATTTGTACTAAAGGTCAGCATTAAAGAGCACGTGAACGTAATGGGATTATATATGATAATCATGGGTCAAACAAACCTACGAATTGACTGGCACACTATATGTGCCTAAATCCACAAAGCCTTCATTTGCTCTGGTGCTGTTTATTAGACCCTCTGTGCTTCCAGCAGTGGCAGCCTTTAGTAGTTGATGCTGGGGCACCTTGATGGATTTGGTATGTTATTGGGGGAGACACAGGGTGTTACACCCCTACCCCTACCGCCTCTGAATGTTTGTGTGTGTGAGTGTGTGTGTGTGTGTGTGTGTGTGTGTGTGTGTGTGTGTGTGTGTGTGTGTGTGTGTGTGTGTGTGTGTGTGTGTGTGTGTGTGTGTGTGTGTGTGTGTGTGTGTGCGCGCCTCCATGCTATATGTCATGCTTAGTGCTGTGAAATGGAGCCGTTGGGTGTCCGTCTAGACAGATTCAGCAGCTTTGAGAAAGTTTGATGCATTTAATCTCTTTATATTTTATTTGTATACATTTCGTTACCTTTTTAGTTACCAACAGCGTTTTCTTGTCCCTCCAGTTTTTCCTCTATGTCTCACACATTATTAATCGTAGTTTATAAGTCATTATTTAATTATGAATGCATTAGTAAATGAAAAACCATCAAGCAAATAACTGGAACTCGGTTGAGGTAGATAACACAGTGGCCTTTTAGGAACAGAAGTATCATAAAAATGATTGTCTTTAAAGCATTGAAGGACCTTTTAACCTGCTGAAAATGTTTAAGTTACCCAGACCTCTAAATGCCTTCTGGTACTGGACTCATTGCAGTTCTGAGGGTCAGTTTAAAGTCTTGTAAAGCTGATTGTAGTTTTTCAACCATTAGCTGCTGGATTTAATAACCTTCCTAAGATCACTTCTCTTAAAATCAGCCTAAAAAGCACGCTTGTTGCGAGCAAGTAGGTAACATGTATCTTTTTTTAATTCAAAGCACAGTGCAAAAAAAACATGCCATGCCTTGTTACCAGCATGATGAATTACCCTCTGGAGTACCCACAATGCAATATGCCTTGGTGCTAAATCCGATGCCCTGTTGGTTGCATTGATAGTGATTCTGATTAATCATGGTGCTGAGATGTGGACATGGCCGCTGTTTGTATCCTTAGACAGCTTTTATTCAGTAGTGGAATAAAACAAAATCAAAGCCAGCCACGAGTGTATTTGGAGGTTGCGGGTTTGGTTAAGAGTGCTGTATGTTTGCAGATGTTTAGTTCTAAGGGTGAACGCCTGTCATGATGTGTGTTGAACTCAAAGAAGAGGTTAAATCTTTCATGTAGTGCATTTACTGTATGTTGTTTTCCCAACCCTGAGGGAATAATGTCATGTGTGACAATGAAATAATGTCATTTTTTTCTAAAAAAATACAAATAACGTGTACCTCGAAGAAAACAACATCAGTCTATTAAAGTTCTAATAAGCTCTTTTTTTTTAACAGAAAAGATACATAAACCTCTAGTGACAGTGTGATGGCTGTAACATCATATGATTTTCTTCAAGGGACACGTGAGAAGCAGTTTCTCTGTGAGTGAATGAAACAAAAAGAACCACCCGTAGTTTTTTAATAAACACACACTCCGTCTGCCTTAGCCACTCATATGGGACCATGCAATGGATTTTCTCTTTTGCCACAGATATACACACACACTTTCACTGTGGCATTGATTTAGACAAGCATAGGGAGGTGGTGTCCCATGTCTACACACAGACACGTGCATTATGTCTCTTCACAAATAGACAAAATACAACATCCTATTTTCAAACATACTTACCCATAAAAACAATTGGTTCAATATATGTCAATCAGCTGACTGTGATTCATAGCGACTGCTTGGCTCACCCACTGTTTGCAGACTAAAGTGCCAAGTTCACACTGTTGCAGCGTGACCCTACATGCAAACATGTGACATGTGGTTTGCAGTGTTTTTTTGTTGCTGCAAAGCGTTCAACCATCACTAAATTTCAAAAACATCAAGCTGTTTTGTTTCAGGTTGGCCATGATTGGCTAGTCGCATCTCTGCAACTAAACGCAGAAAAGAACAAGTTAAAGCAATCCTGTATGCCGTGTGTGTGTGTGTGTGTGTGTGTGTGTGTGTGTGTGTGTGTGTGTGTGTGTGTGTGTGTGTGTGTGTGTGTGTGTGTGTGTGTGTGTGTGTGTGTGTGTGTGTGTGTGAGAGAAAAAGAGAAAGAGAGAGGGGGTTTCTGTAGTGTGGTGATGTGTGTGTGTGTTTGTGCTTGGGTACAGGAATCCTACTCTCGTGTGTTTTTATGTGTTTGTTCACAGCAGTTGGGTGTTAATGGGAATCAATAAGGGTTGACTTTTCGACTTGTGGTCTTAAATGGGGCCTCAACTAATGATTAATTTCATTATAGATTAATCTGCTGATTATTTTCTTGCTTCTTCTGTAAAATTCAGGAAAAAAAATCTCCTTTATTATTTATCAGAGCTCGAGGTGACATCTTAAAATTACTTGTTTTGTTCAGACAAATGACAAAATAATTCAGTTTGTTATCATATATGACTGAATTGAATGTGAAAGTTTTGCTTGCTAAATGACCAAAATGTTTAACTAACTCAGCTAACACATCATTTAATCGAATAATCATTTCAGCTCTAGGCTTAATTGTGTTTTAGCTGCAAATGCCTAGATGTAGCATGTGTCGGGTCATATAGATTTTTAGCATGTGATCAGATTCAGCTGATCAGAGTCCCAAAAAACTTTTCTATTAATTGAAATGAAATGAGTACTATCTAAAAGCTCTTTAAAAAATACTTTATCTATAACAGTACTTGTCATTTTAATGCCATGGAGGATTCTAGCTGTTCACAAATGAACCTGTAATGTCCCCAGCATAGTGGAAGATTGAGTGTTGGGAGTTTTTTTCTTCTTCTTTTTTTAAATCTTCCGTACACACAGAGATAAGAATGTACTTGACCCCCACAGTCAGTATTATGAAATGTTCCAGATGAACCACAACTAGATTCCAGTATAAGAAAAAAAAGCACCAGTTAAAGAGTGAGAAGTAGTGAAGGGCAACTACTTCTTCTGTCCATACAGCACTGAAATTGACTGAAAACTGAAACTGTTCACTCCTATTCAGTGTCATTGATATCCCTCCTTGCTCTGTTTTTTTGTTCTGCTTTATTTTTTCTGTCTCCTCTTTTCCATGACACAAGCCATTAGAGATTTGTATTTTTAGCAGTTCAGGAGTAGCTGTCATATCACGCTGAGGGGCAAACAAACACAATGCAGCAACATGTGGACTGCACATGAATGTCAAGTCATAATACCTTATTATGTTTCTTCTTGTCTTCAAATCTCCCTCTCTCTGTGTCCCTCTCACCCACTTGCCCTCTTCTTCATCTCTGTTCCAGAGCCCTTTTGAGGGTGTTTTTCAAAACAGGCGTTATTGGCATTGAAGCCCTAATCAAATGCAGGCATCTCTGGCTAACTGAAACCATGGAGGGAGGGGAGGAGGGAGAGAAAAAGACGAGAGGCTTGGCTTCAACATCAAAAAGGCATAAAACAATTTTCAGCACAAGCGGGTCAAGTGTATTCCAAATCTGTCACTGTTTTCAATTGGAAGAGGTGTCATATTTGTGGAAGTTATTCTGTCCATTAGGCTGAACATTTGTTGAGACCTGCAGGGAGAGAAACGATAAACTATCACTGTGAGAAAGACTAGCAAAAGATTTTTGTTAATATGCAGGTGTTTCACACATTGCTAAATGTTTCATATAATCAAAACGAAATCATCGACATTGACTGCGTGTTGTGACTTCATCCCCTGGCCTACATTTTCCTCCTGTCTTTTCTCAATGCCTTTACCCTTTGGGAACTTGTTCATAGCATTGGAATTAGTCAATTTGAAGCAGCATTCAACATGTTGCACCGGCCCTATTTATCCTCATCTGAAGTGTAAAATGCATTTTTTTCTATTCTAGATCCACTCCTCCATACATTTGCAGTGTTTTCCTTCTGTGTAAGTGGTGACTTCATTGCACAGTGTGTTGCAAGAACTCACCGGAACGCCCTGAGACTGAGCTGTGCATTTAGTAAACAAATATTGTAAAATGGCAATAAATGGCCAAAAATAATGATCCCAAATCTGAAACATTACTGTCTAAATTTAGTTGGGCCACTGGCTGAAAAGCGTATCTATCTGCAGTGAGCGTGTCGGAGGGTGGGCGGCCATTTAGGGATGGCTCAGGTCAGGAATACATTTGCTCACTCAATTTCAGCACAGACTTTTACCACACTTTTACTGAGTGTTGCTATTTTTTATCTATATTTTAAAATTTTGTTTGTAACCTTCTTTAAAGACCAAATCAAGTTTACTTTCACTTACTGTCAGTTCAGGTGTCTCACTAACGCCTAGTTTTAGCTTAGAAGCATAACTAATTTATAGGGTGAGAGAGAGAGAAACATGCGAAAACATACATGAAGTACTGTATGTGTTTTTCCACTGTTATTCCTACTATTCTGGCATTAAAGTGCAATTCATGTCACATTACAGCATTGCTTTAGACAAAAAAGGAGTCTTGACACTGTGAAGAAGCTCAGTCCTGAGACATTTCTCGAAGGGTGGTAGACGCGCCGAACTGTAGATTCAATCTAAGCTCTCTCTGTTTGGTTTCACATCGTCTCACAGTTTATTGATATTGCTGTGCATGTCTTACACGGCACAGTGTACTACTGCTGCTACACACACACACACACACACACACACACACACACACACACACACACACACACACACACACACACACACACACACACACACACACACACACACACACACACACACACACACACACACACACACACACACACACTGCTGTTTTTGTTGGACTCTGGTGTATGAGACCTGCAGTGTGTCACTGTGACCGTGAGGAGAGAGCGAGAGAGACCAGGTGCATTGTGTCCCTATATGTTTATGTGGGAGAGAGTGAGAGAGATATGCCTGACCTTGTGTGTGTGTGTGTCATTTCCCATATTCCCAGCCCTGTCTCAGTCAGAGAGCAGCAGAGAGTATGAGGTCTCCCATACAGACCAATAGAACTCACCAGAGTTGTAGAAAATCAGAATAGCATTAATTTACCATCACACTATTCTGTTTTATGTCACTCTCAACTTAGTCATAGAGGCACACACAGCATAGGCTCTGTACAGGGAAAGGAGTGTGTTTTTATTGTGTTTCATCAGATTGAGCACAATGGAGAATAACAGATGGGAGGAAGGAATGTGATACAGGTCATACAATGGATTTGAAATCAGCATAGCATGAACACATGGGAACACCTTACTCTGTTCAACCTAAACGAAGCCTCAACATTTTCAGGGGAAAGCAGCCTCACTCATATAAACCACACATGACCACATTTACAAGCCACTTCAAAATGGTTCACATTAGCCATGCATTCGGCTTTTTACTAGCAGTTGTTTTCAAATCATGTTTTATGTTCTTCTTTTTTGGTTAAGACAGCATCGAGATTATCATTGCAAAGGTATGTAGTGGAAGTGAAAGTTTGCTTTAGAAACCGCATATACACAAATTCCACATTCAGTTTCAGGCATTTCAGGCTTTGGTAAAGGGAGTAATGCGTGTGAATCTGTTATAGATCTACTGTAAGCTAAATGACAGGGTGGCAGCGCAGGATGACAGCAGGCCGTTTGATAGATGGGCTGCTAATGAGAGGAGAGCAGGACTATCGCTGGGGATTGAACCTCTAATACCATGCTCACATGAGACCAGAGCTTCAAGAGGCCACTCCTGCTTATGGGAACTCCAGAACAACACAATTTACACAGCATAACATAATCTATTTGTATAAATGTACTTTTTAATATGGACTCAATTTATAAAATGTTGAGGTTTTATTTTTCCTGAAGCATACTTAATAGGCGGAATCCAATGATTTATTGTGTATTGTGATCCATTCTTCAATATATACAGTAATAATTACAAATGAAGAGATTCAAAAGTATTTTAAAGCTGTAAGATAGTTTGTGAAAAAATGCCTGCAGTAATATATTGTCAACATGTCCCTAATATTTCATATGCATTCAACTTGTATCCATTGACTACTAAACACAAGATGTAATATAACTTTCTAACTAGGATTGTGGCTATAAGGGTGAAATGTCTCATTACTGTCAAATCATTTCATGATTCACACAAAACACTAAATTATTGGGCAATGGGGCACGCTGGACTGTGCCACAGCTACAAATACTCGGCTCATTTCAGCCACAGGAAGATTCTTGAGTTTCTTTTTTCTTTGTTAGGTGATGTGGCTAAGTTTATGGTAATATCCTGAAGTTGTGTATAGTTTTGATGAAAAAAGTGAACACTGAGGTGTGCTGGTGGACTAGACATTTAAGACTCTGACCATGTATTTGCAACATATCCAGTTTGAGTCAGTCCAGGGGCCTTTGTTACATGTTATCCCCCCCTATCTCCTCGTTTAGGTCCTCGCCTTACTGTAAGCTATCCAATAAAGGCAAAAAACAGACTTAGAAAAAAATAACTTGCATCTACAGTGTAAGAGATAGAACCGTTCTACCTGAAATATAAAGAGAAGCAGGAATATTGTAAAGGATTTGGCCACATTTGGTAATATTAAACAGTAAGTGCTTCCACAGACTTCCTCTCTGTCTTTATAAGCTCTCTTTTTAAAAGCGTATATAGACAGGGGATTGTATTTAATGTTGTTTCTGAAACTATGGGTTAGAGAGCCACACTTGGCCACAGGCCTACCTGCTTTGTGTCCCTTTCCTCACATGACAAGTATAGAAATATACTTTTATGGTTCTGGACTGAAGGCAAGAGACTAAGTGTCTCCTCTTGGTTTAAGGCTGAAAAGAATTAACAGCCCTCATATTAAAGGATAAAAACTCTGTTCTTGCATGGTGAGAAGCTGGCTGGGACTCAATGGTATTAACCACATTTCAATAGAACTGCTTAGTCTTTATCTTATATACAGTACCAGTAAAAACTTTTGACTGGTACTGTATATAAGGACTAATTTTCCAAGACTTTTATTAAAAGATAGGAAATGATAAACATTACCTCTAACTTTGGAATGAAAAGATTACCATTAATGTTGTTTTTTAAGATGGAACCTAATAAGATTATGGTTGAGTTTCATTTTCTGAAGAATTGCGGTCTTATGATCTCACCACCATACCACTAAAGATCTGTTGTTTTTACAGAACTTGTCAGCACATATCTTAATCGTCAGCTCCAGTTCCAGAGAGCTTCTGCTCTACTACACAGGACACACTGATTCTCTCTTGTAGCCTACCTGTACCATCTATTTCATCTCGTGTCTCTTACAGTATGTAACCACAGACTCCCTTTGGTTGCCCTCACAATCCACCAGTTCACCCCTTCTCTCACTTTTCTAGTTTCCCAATAAATAGCATAAAAACACGGTTTCTGGAACCAGTTTCTCTCATATTATATGAGATCGTAAAATGTAGAGCCGTGATCAGTTTTGTGTTTTTCGTCTGTGCAATGGAAAACAATACAGTCCCAAAATACAGTCTCAAAGGTCCTAATAGGTTCCATATCTCTGTTTTTATTGGAGTTGCTCTGCACTGCACAGAATAACACAGATGTTGAACGTAGAACAGGAGAAGCCTGTGGGAGTACGGGATGGTCGTCTTTGTGTTTTCATGGTGTTTGTGGTGGCAGCGCTGACAGGGGTGTCATCTGTCCTCCCGCCCCTCGGAGGCCTCCTGACTGTTGGTCACAACCACTTTCGTTGTCCAACAGAAGCCCCATAAAGAGCACACGACTGCTATCTGTCAGCGAAAAGTCTATTAAAAGCCAGTCCACATTGTCAGTGCGCCGCAGAAATCTTGCATGTTGGAAAATCCAACATTAAACAGATTGCAGAAATAGTTGTGTGTTTGATCGATCATTAGTTGAAAGTTTAATGGAAAGTTAGAGCAGAGTAGTGCAAAAAGGGAAAGTAAAAACTTGAGTGTGCTGTGTTTTTTTTTGGATAGAGGTCATGATAAAGCTATATCAGTATTAGAGTCCCTTGATGAAGCACAGGTCAAGATCCTGGTCTTATAAAATGTAAAACATCAACCATTACATAGATGAAGAGTGGCGTTTTACCTGCCTACTGACATGGCCTGTGATAGATTTAAGCAACAGGACAAACTTGCATTGACAGACAGCTAAAGTAGGGGCAAGGCAAATGGAGGATATTTGTCTTCTTATTTTGTGGCCTGGATCTTGTATTTGCATGTCATTACTGACCGTACACTCCACAAAGTGTTCATTCATGCTTGCTGTCCCTCTCTGCGCTGCACTGTTACTCCCCTACACCGCTACCTTCTTTTGAGCCCTGACTCCTAAAACCACCAGGCCCAAAGGCAATTAGCTGTTTAACATGTCTACTTGTTTTCCATGGAAAGAGATTATGGCAATTTCCTGACTTAAATCACTAGAGACAAGTTATTAAATTGGATTTTCAGAAAATATAGAATATTTAAAATGGGTCAAGGGCAGGAGAAGCAGCCACTGGACAGGATTGATATTTATGGTGTTGCCAGATGACAGATGCAGTTGTTTGTGTCGTGGTTTTTTAGTCTAACTGCTTTGCCAGCCCCCAGAGACCATCAATCCCAAACAACCCAGAAGCCCCTCGAACCATGCATCCATTTCTTCATCGTCTTATCAACTCTCCCTTTCTTTCTTCCACTAAGTGTTCTTCGTTGACTCCCGTCTTCCTCTTCCCGTGCCTCTATTGACAGTGTACTGTATGTGACAGCTGTCATTAATGAGTCTAAATCTGGCGGCGGGGTGGGCTTCATCAGCAACTGGCTGTTGGCAGGGAGAGTAAAAGTAAGGGTATCTAGTTAGCATGTCAAATTCATAGTGTTGAAAACAGGATGGCTTAGAAATAGGGCCCTATATGAAACACAACCCACTTCTTACAAATACAAATAGGCATAACACACACAGACACATGAATATCGAGTGCTCATCAGCACTTGTGGGTTTGTTTGTGGGTTGGTGAAAGGTGTGCGTGCGTGCGTGTGTGTGTGTGTGTGTGTGTGTGTATGTGTGTGTGTGTGTGTGTTTGTGTGTGCGTGCGTGCACGCGCTCAGGCTTGCGTACTTACTTGCATCATGTGTGACCCACATTCCTCACCGGTTGGCTCATTCACACATTGCCATTAAGCAGAGTTCGCACACATGCAATGCTTCAGCACTTTATGATGCACACGGGTCAAACTAGCATCTAAAGAACTACACGAGTATATTAAGATACCAGTGGGTTATAATGTATTTGGCATATGCTTCCATAGTTGCGTGGCATGTGCTGAGGACCCACCCATGGGACAACAAACACACTCAGGGATGTTAAATATCCGTTACATTAACTATTTCTCTGCTTGAATGGTACAAGGAGAGGTATGTCTGCATTTTATCAGTGGTAATGAGGCATGTGACCCCCGAGGAAAGAAATATGGGAATAAGTAGTCTGGTTGTTTAGCATGACGTCAGCGGGTTAGTGGGGCCCCTGGGTGCTGAATGATGAGAGGAGGAAGAAATAAAGTAGAAAAATGAGACTTGCATTTCATCATGTACTTCATCATGTACTATCATATTTGTTTCCTAACAATTAAATGTAGAATTAAAATCTAATCTTTCATATTAAAAGTGGGGGAGCTTGCAAAGTGAGGTTTAATCTATAATATCAATATTGACCAGATATTGTTTTGGACAGCTGTAGCTACAGTACTAGGCTTTAATAGCATTTTATTGAATTTGATTGCACTGTTGAATCTGCTTAGTAAATATCTTGATTTTTAATCATAATCCAAAATGGATCTGGCTGTCAGAATATAACACTAGCTGCTACAATTATGTTGTCATTGAGAAAGAATGCTCTTGAATCTGAATGCTTTTCTTTTGCCAAATAAAGTACAAACACGCGAAATGTGATGCTTGGATATAAAGTTACCCAACAGTGCCACACACAGTGACACATTTACAAGACCTCATATGCAATGCTAAGAGAAACAATGTGGGGCAAAACAGACTGTAAAATGGTAATATTCAGCACATACTTAGGAGGAGCAAATAATGCAGTTTTGGACAGTATTGTCCCTGTCTTTGTATTTTCTATGATCAGTACCTCATAAGCTGCTTGGCCCTGTCAGGTCATGGGCCAGTAGTGCTCAGGGACTAATGAGCTTTCAATCACCCACCCCAGGGTCAGTACAGCAGCCAATTAGAGTTCTCAACAAGCCAACCTGAGCTGATGCCGGTCAATTAGGGAGCCTCATACATACACAGCTGCACACATGGAACATTCCACAGGCAGGTGGCAAGGGGAGGACTGTGTGCCGAACGCGCCATGTCTCAGTCAAGGCCTGCTGAGGTGGGTGGGAGTTACTGGGTGGGTGTGTTGGGGCTCAGTGTTAAGCGGGCACAGTGTCTCACCCCCCCTCAGTCCCTTTCCCCACGGCTACAATGTGCTAAGCTTTGTGTCCACGTCAGGTCTTTCCAATACTGTGGCTGTGGACCTTCAAAGTAGCTGTTTTAGCTTCCACTGTGTAAAATATACCAGGCTAAAAATAGGCGCACACTACTTGTGTCCTGTGTGAGGTTGCTTGGGCGAAGCTGCAGAGCAAAGTTTTCTTGTTGTCTTTAGGGGCCTCCAGTATTTTCACAGTAACCTTTAGTATAATCCCAAACCAAACTTGTGGGTTGTTGGAAAGGCTCATCTAACCAAAGTGATTCTGAATGCATCCACCATTAAGCCTACGTATAAAGTATTTCCTTTATGTTGGTTAACTTGTGTTGTGCTTGCCATTTTTCATCACAGTAATACAGATTCTAAGCTGCTGGCTGATTGGTTAGGTGAACTTCGGGTTAGATGTCATCTGCTATCAGGTAATAGTCATTTAATAATTATGGGATATGAGTAAATTTAGGTCAGTAAGACAGTCTTAATGTCGGTAATTTGATACATCTTGTTTGTGCACTTAACTGGGGCTCCAGTGAGCAGAATCATCTCAAGCAGTTGTGATTTATGTACAGCTTGTTTTCCTAGCCATGTGCATATTTCATCTATGCAGACTTAAACAATTGTGAATAAAAGGCTCACAATGTTTTTCAATAACTTTTTTTTAACAGTGTGACTGCCCTGAGCTCATAGAGAATCATCAGCAAAGTGTGAGGACTGACGTTATCATCTGATGACGTACCTTTAAAAAAATACTAAACATAGTTATACTTATTTATATTTATTGCTCTGCTGGAAAGTAAATTGTGACTGTTAAAAATGTCTTTATTGACGGTGCGGCTTGACACTATTTCCAAGTCCATATCTTTGAAACTTAAGCTCCTATACGTTGATATGGTGAATCGTAAACGTTTAGAAAAGATGTGGGATCGTATAATATTGGCAGTGTGATGTAATGCAATGTAAAGCTGAATACGTCAGTACTAAGTTGAGCCAGCAGAGAAAATCACAATGGAAAGAAGCCCAGGTTGATTATTGAGCCATATTCAAAGAAATATGTCTGGAAAAATAGATGGTGATTGTGTAATGAATGAATATAATCACAGGAGAGATAAATGAAGTGAAGCATACTAAATCCACATCTACACACATGCACATTATGGTACATCCTGAACTGCACTGTCATCCAAGAACTATCCATGACAGGTAGGCGGGTTTGAGTCAGGCACTCCACACCTCCCTTGGCATCTTTTTTCCTGCTTATCTTGATGTGATGTCAAATCACCATTCATCAACATGAACTTAAGACAGTGCTAGGCTGAACACAGCCCACACATCATCTGCAGGGCGGAGGGGAATGGGGTGGATTATGGGTAATCAGAGCGGGCCTCAAGACTTGAGGATGAGCGGGAAAGGAATGCAAGAGGGAAGGATGAAAGGAAAAAGAGAGGGAGAAAGGGCTGTCAGGGATAATGGAGCAGCAGCATTTATCAGTCTCTGGATCTACATATGGGACGGAGGGGCAGTAAGGGAGGAAAGGACGGAGAGATGGATTTAGGAAGAGATGGAGGTAGGAAAGGATAGCGAGATGGATTTAGGGAGAGGTGGGGTGCCTAATATGCTGGGTGAGTGAGCAAGGCAACATAGGTCAGGGTTCATCCTAGTGAGGTTTTTTTCAGCTTTAACAAGTCAAAGAAAACTGTGTGTTCACATTTTAGATATGCAACATCTCCTGGTCTATAAAATGTAAAAATTACAATTCTTTACAATCCCAATTTCCACTTGTTATTTATTTTTTTACAGTCTAAATATAAATATTTTTAATTAAATTGATTAAAAAAAGAGAATAGATGCAAAATCTTCTCACATTTGAGAAGCTGAAATAAGTGAATATTTGGCATTTTAGCACATTCCACGTTTCCATAGATTTTGTCGCTAAAAGTTTAATTTTATTTTCATATTTTGACAATTGGGCAGTTGTGCTGTTATTGGCTCCAGCTGAGCAGGAAGGGCGATGCATTTTCTTTGTATTTACTTTTTTTTTTATCTGCCTGGAGACATATTCAATCCACCTGGAAGCATTTGATCCAAATGACTATAAAGGAAACACTAATATGGCTTCTGGAATTTCAAAACAAAAGAGAATGATTTCGGAAGAGTGCCGTGAGAGACGAGAGAGTGGGAGCAGACGGACAAGACGATGATAGATCCAGCGGTTTGGGAAAAGAGACACAGACGCACAAAGACAGCGTAGGGATGTGGACGAGTGGATGAGCAAGCGGAGAAGGGAGTTAGGGAGTGTGTCAGGGTGTGTTTTCCCAGACCTCTCGGTGTCCCCTCTGTTTGACCCTGTTTTATGGCTCTTTTACAGCCTTTGCATACTGCAACCGTCCAGATTCTCTTCTCCAGGGATCTGTACACCTCGTCAACCCCAGCTCTAAAGCCTCAGGCAGGGTCAGCTGGCCTTTAACACTGGGGTTTCCAACACACACCCCTCCTGATTCCCCTCTAATTCACACCACATCAAATATGCCCCCCCCCCCCCCCCCCCCTCATTCATCAAGGCTCTGGCCAGTAAACATCAGTGAAAAGAGAGCAGGTGTTTCTCATATTGTATGCATTTGCGTAAGTGAATTGTTCAGTTAAGGCTTTTGTATTTAAAAACATTTTATAGTTAATCCCTTGTGCATTTGGATTGACATCCTCATCTGTTATTCAAGATGTGTTTGGCTTGCAGAGCTGAAGTGGTGGAAAGCAACCAAGTATAGTTATTCAAGTACTGTATTGTGAGGTTCTTGGAAAATGTTTTACTTTTTACTCCATTATAATTATTTAAGAGCAGTAGTTACTTTGCAGATATATAACATATGATCATGCTTACACATGAATGCATCAGCAACACTAATAGTATAATGTACTATATTATTGTATAATACTCAAATTTGTGTATAATGTATACTTTTATTTTGGATAGTCTCCTTAAATACATATGCTTTTAATTTTAGTAAAAATTTGAAATGCAGGACTTTTAATGTCATGGAGTACGTTTTCTAACAGTTATTTCAATCTAACAGTAATAATTAACTTTTTTTTACATTTACAATAAAAAGCTACATATTTTGTATGCATTTTGGGACAGTGCGTCAGGATCTATGAAGCAATTCTCTCTCCAGGTTGAGTATACTGTAGTTCCCCCAGCCTTAACTCTGCACTCACTCACTTACTGGACATAATTTATGAGCTTTTTCCTACAATGAAAACTCCTCAGCTCACAGTAAGACTGAGCAGACCTGGATCTAGAACAGTCAATGTATGAAAATACCTCTCAGAGTTTTCTTTCAAACGTCTTAAGGTTCATATATTGATAAATATAGGTGCTCAAAGTCTAGTTTGATCCAGCACAGACCAATAGACAGCCCGTGTGTGTGTGTGTGTGTGTGTGTGTGTGTGTGTGTGTGTGTGTGTGTGTGTGTGTGTGTGTGTGTGTGTGCGTGTGTGTGTATGTGTCAGACTTAGAAAAGGCTCCACTCATACTGTATTCATCCCTGCCATTCTTCAGACTGTACAGAGAATTCCCACCGCTCCACTCTAACTTAAAGCCCACTCATTTTGGCCTCACAGTTGCCTGAAACGTATTCATTTCATCTCATACAAAGTTTAAAACATGGTCCAGATTGTAGGGTGTTCTCTCCAAGAAATCTGTGTACAGTAAAAGGGTAAAAGCAGCACCAAATAACCTCCACTGCTGATACTGTATATCATTTTCCCTCACAAGTCTATAACTTATCCCCAGCGACCTTCCTTGTGCAGAAACACGCAATGCCAGGCTGCCCTGCTCTTGGGTTTAACAAGGTAAAAAGTGGTGGAGAGGAAAAACTCTTTTCTCTCTAAAATTAGTTTCTGGAAAATAAGGAGAGCGCATGCAGTAAATTACGCTAACAAGGGGTCGCCATCCTTTTGTCCTGCCTTAAATCACAGCAGGCTGTGTGAGTAGATCCTCAGTCCTGCTCTGTGAGCTGCGTGCAGAATCTCACCTCCGCAAAAAGGAACTCTGGGAACGAACTAACAAATAAACACACCTCAGCAGGGAGATAACTCATAATGAGAGGGGGAGACAGACAAGGACCCTCTCACAGGAGTACAATTCTGACATATTGGACATTCTGTAGTAGTGCAAGTATGGCTCTCTACAATGTGCAATAACCTGCTTGAAATGGAGCTCATTCTTACACATGCACGTATGCAAGTTTCTGCTCCAAGACGCTGTGCTTGTGTAGTTACAAAAACATTTTCATCGATGCAGATTGCTTCTGAAATTTAGGATCATAAGAGTAATGCAGTTGGAAAGTAAATGAACAAGTAAACACAAAAGGCAGAGATGTACAACCCTTTAAAAGGATGGCAATGTTCAAGGTTTAGGCCACTTATTTTCATTGGATTTGTGTAATTGGAAGTCTAAAATCAGCTCACGCTCCTTCCCTGCTAAGTTAACGTTAATGTTTACTGTATTTCTCTTTGCTACTCCCTCTGAAGCAGTCAACCTCTAATCCACTCTGCCTCATGCTCACTCTCTGCCTCTTTGCTTATCTCTCAACTCCTTTCTGCCTCGATCCCCTCTACCCAGTGAACTGCTGCTGACCTCCATACTCAGGTCAGTGATTAATGTCCTCCTCCTGTACAACTCCTCATCCCATTCAGAAAAAAGCACAGTCTTAATGGATATGGGGATCATAGTCTGATAGTTTGCTCCATCTCTGCTTTGAGATACAGTATGAGAAGGATAAGATACATGTTACAGTCATTTTAAAAACCTTTTAACAATAGTGTTCACTCATTATTTGATCTGCAAGTGAACTGTTTAGAATGTTGTCCTGATGCTTTGCTGTTTTAAAGCCCCAGAAAACTTTTAAATCTTAATTTGAATCTTCAACCTTAAATGTTAATGGCAAAATAAGCAATAAATATTTAGGTACAATTTATCACAGTCCAAAACCTTGTAGGTGTGTGTGGTATGATCAGATTTGATTAAAAGTGCACTGGAAACATAAACAGACAAGCCCACGACTTTGATCAGATTTTGATTCAAATGTCGCTCAGCTCTGATTGGTGCACGGAAATCTGTGCCATAACCATTTTCAAATTAAGCTTTGCTCACTTCAAACCAGTAAGAAGATTTCTGAGAAAAAACACAATTATTGACATCAGACAACATGAAATACCAAACAATTTCTAACTTTGGCAGAAAGTAGTGTTTTAATGTAAGACTGTAGTAAGAAGCCTATTAAGAAAAACAGGTTTTTTAGGGCCTTTAAAGAAAAGCACAGCGATGAGAGTACAACGGTACACACATGTGCAAGTACACACTTTACAAGTCCCAGTCCTTTGCCTGCTCTAGTCTGGTAGAGCGTCCATGGTTGAAGTTAAAGAATACCAGACCACTTGTTGACTACACTTCAGACACAGAGACACATAGACCACATAGCCAATGTGTACACACACACACACACACACACACACACACACACACACACACACACACACACACACACACACACACACACACACACACACACACACACACACACTCACACACACACACACACACACATAAACACAGACAAGCAGATGGAATATCAGTGTGTCTACCATGATCGTCTTACCTCAAAACCTGAGATGGTGAAATAGAGATTCACCGTAGAGTCTGTCTCCAAAGACCAGAAATGATCTGCTGGGATAAATGCTTTTAAAGTATGTTCATTTTAATTCTGTACAATGCCCGGCTTATTAAAAAAAAGACGTGTCCAGCATTATCACTATCAGTGGGATTGAGCACCAGTTACTGCCCTTTCAAATGAGTAGTATATTATAGCACATTTTCTAGAGAAATATCTGCAGGCCAAATATCTATAAGAGGAAAAGCTTTCTACTTGGCTGTTTCCTTTTGGCCCTGCGAATATCCTCAGCTCTCAGTGGAGGGATGAGATGCCTCGGGCCCCCACAGTAGACACTGAGGGCAACAAGTCTTTGACAGTTTGTCCCCCTGACCCCGGCTAACCTGCAGTGGCAGACTTCACAGGGCTGGAGGGCTCTGATATTTTCCTTTAGCCATCTCCCCTCCCCCTCAGACTCATTAACTGGTAGTGAAGAGGAGCTTGCTAATTTATTGACTGTCGGACTTGTCGGATTGACGTTTCCCAAGGGAGAAAACAGAGATAAAGACAAAATAGGTTAGGGAAGAATTGGAGGAAAGGTGGGAGGCAGAGGGGTCACTGAAACTTTGAGAAGGTACAAAGGAAAGTCTTTTTTGTTGTGCAAGATGCATATAGTATTTTAGAATGTATGCAGTTTTGAGATAACTCTGAGCTCTGGTAAACCACGATGGGCATTTGTCATTGTTTTTGACTTCTCTAAAATTTGATTTATCAATGAATCTGACACCTAATCTCAAAAGATCAAAGGAAATGCACATCTCAGTATCAGAAGAAATATGACTGTTTGCACTGTTAAATAAAAAAATATATCAGCAAAAGAAACACAGCAGAGACCACTTAATAAACAGAACAAAAATAATAAATAAATTAATAAATGCGGTTCATATGAGTTAGCATTTTAAATCCATCTGATTTGACCTGCTCTCCTCATCATGCCATGAACAGTACATGCTTGTGTGCCAGAAGATAAAGTTAACAGTTTTGGAGATGCATCTCAGTGTAATAGCCATGTTAGTCCAGCAATGGTATCCCCAGGTGTACTAGACTCAAAAAAACACTTAATCAGCTTACGGTCACAAGTGATTTAAATTGAATATTTGTGCAGCTGCAGACCTTGAAGTTGAACCAGAGGGTTTTACAGTGCAGAGTGAGTGTAAATGGGTTTTATAGTGTAATGGAGAGAGAGTAGGACTCTGAAGGTGAACAAGACTAATTTGCTCTCAGACAGATGGCTTGTCACATCATGCACGCAC
The DNA here is from genome assembly GCA_023631565.1 of Gymnocephalus cernua. Classification (NCBI taxonomy): domain Eukaryota; kingdom Metazoa; phylum Chordata; class Actinopteri; order Perciformes; family Percidae; genus Gymnocephalus; species Gymnocephalus cernua. Next base: position 30,374,326 of record CM042432.1, on the reverse strand, counting down.
GCACGCACACACACACAAACACACACACACACACACACACACACACAGTATCGACATACAGTAGGCACATGGTGACAAATGAGCATTATTGGTAGCATGTGGACTCTCACGCACACATACAGTACAACCACACTCGCACACATCGCCTCCACCTCCATCCCTCCATCTTTCTATGTCTGTCACCACCAGAGGATTATACAGTGGGATACCTTACACCGCTGTTGCAAAAAAATGTAGCCTGGAAAAGCTCTACTCTAAGCGAAAACACAACCATTCATCTCCCTCCGTCTCTCTGTTCCCTCGTCGCTCCCTCACTCATTCTTTTCCACCTTCTTTTTGTTTCTCCACACTTTTTCCCGTCTCAGGTTTTCTTGGGAGCGCAACAGTGAAAAAACCCTATCCTTTTGTTTTGTGCTTACCTATTCAGTTACACAGGCATGTGGGAATTCTGAAGTTTAGATTAATGTAGTTTCACTGTGCTAATTATGCCAATGTCAGGCTGTGGTTTAGTGATAATAGAGGGAGGTTTTTTGTGCTGAAGTCCTCAAGCATAATATGTTGCTGAATCTTTAATAACAGATGGGAGTAAGAGTTAATTAGTAACTTAACTATCACTTGCTCAAAATGTAATTTGTTCTGTTACAAAGTTAGGTTAGCAGGTAGATGAAAAATGGAAGAAAAAAAAACTAATAGCAGGTTAAAAAGTATAACGGTACTACAAAAAATAATCTGAACACTCTGTTATACTACAGACACCAGAGCTGAGTATGTTTTGTTTAAGCCAAGAGGAAATATTTCCTTTCTACCCATGAAACATCTGCAACATCTAAAACCTCAAACACCGTGCAGGATAACTGGCATGTTGTTCTTCGCCCCAGGCGTCTGAAGAGCTTCCAGTTTCCTTATTTTTGGTTATAAGTGCTGTGACATGGTCTCCACCCCCCCACTTACTGAACTCTGCCCATTCAAAACCTGGAGGGGAAGATTTGTATATTGCCCGCGTAATCTGTGAAATCTGTCTCAGGGCAGTAAATCAAAGGTGTGTGTGTATGTATGTATGTGTGTGTGTGTGTTAGTGAGAAATCATATCCGACCCTCAGGTGCCATTTGAGAAGTGTAACAGACAAGTCGATGCATATATCCCCCTCTGGCTTTCACACAAACATAAACACACACCATACACGGTGTTCTTTCGCATCTTCCTTCAAATTTTAGTCCTGGAGTAGATGAGCTTGCAGGCAGATGGCCAGCAGCAGGGCAGTGGCAAAGTGAGCTGGCTGTTGAGAGTGTGAAAGCAATGCTGATTGATTAATTCAATTCAATTCAATTTTATTTATAGTATCAAATCATAACATGAGTTATCTCAAGACACTTTACAGATAGAGTAGGTCTAGACCACACCCTATAATTTACAAAAAAAAACAACAAATCCCCCAAGAGCAAGCATTCAGTGCAACAGTGGCGAGGAAAAACTCCCTTTTAGGAAGAAACCTCGGACAGACCCAGGCTCTTGGTAGGTGGTGTCTGACATGCTGGTTGGGGTGTTATGAACAGTGGCAATATCAATCACAGTATAGATAATGAAACAGTGATTAGAAATAGTGGTTGTAGTAGCGCAGGGAGCAGCACGGCATAGCAGGGAATTTCAGCAGAACCACGGCAACAGCTGGAACCATGATTTTGGTGCCATCCTAATCCCGGGATTTCATCCTGGGTGAAAAGAAACATAAAGACTCCGGGGAGCAAGCTCCCCAGAGCTAGATTACAAATAAAAATACCTTCCAACATGTAGCCAAGGGGCCCTATTTTAACGATCTAAGCGCACAGTGTGAAGCGCATGGCACAGGTGCATTCAGGGCGTGTGCAAATCCACTTTTGCTAGTTTGACGGCAGAAAAAAGGGTCCGTGCGCCGGGCGCATGGTTCAAAAGGGTTGTACTTAGTATTTTCATTAATTCATAGGTGTGTTTTGGGCCTAACATGCAATAAACCAATCAGAGTGTCATCTCCCATTTCCTTTAAAAGCCAGGCGCGTTTGTACCTTGGCACATTGCTATTATGATGGCGGATTTGCACCGTAATATTTTTATTTGTAATCTTTTGCATGTTTGTGTGCTGCTGCGCTTCCCTGTGTGTGTGTGTAACAAGTATAGTATGCACACCCTGTGCATAAGCCTTGGCGCATTTTACTAATTTGCTGTTAAAATAACAATGAAATGTTATAAACTATTGACTTTAGACCAGGTTTTTGTTGGTCAATGGCGCGATCACTTCCCGCTGCCTCAAGATAGCAATGCGCCAAGAATTCACCTGAACACACCTCCCTGTAAGACCAGCATGCCCATGGGCGCACAGATGGGCGCAGGTGCATTTGCTATTTAAACGACGTGGGCGCTGGACGGGAAATTGACAACTGCGTCGGTCTTAAACTAGCAAAGACACTTGCGTCGGGCTTTGCTTTGCGCTGTGCTGCGCCAGGTGCAAGATAGGGCCCTATGTGTGCTTACTCAACGTACGTAAGCATCTTATTGGTATAGAGTGTGATTTCTCAAATGTTGAAAGGATAAATCAATTTGTCAATCAACAAAAAAATTAATAGATATGCTCTTATCTGACTTTCTTCTCCAAATATTGATGATACCTCAACATGAGGCCAGGGATAACTTTGGTTCCAAAAACTGAGAATGAGTTGATGTAACACTAAATGTGGAAACACTAAATGTCAACAACTGATAGACAAAGAACTGTATCATTAAGTTATTTATCAAGCAAAAAAACCCTAAAGGTGCAGCTTTCAGCCTCTAAAATAGGAAAATAAAAAGTTGCCACTTCGGGAAATTACATTGTTCTGGCAAATTTTAGACTAAATGATTCAATGAAATAAAAAAAATTAATCAATTTAATCAATAATAAAATATCATTAGTAAGTTTCCTCTCCAGTTCTCTTAAGAAACCATATTCCACCTCTCCCCTCTTCCTGGTTTCTCCTCTCTCTTTATCTCTCTCTCTCTCACACTCACACACACACACACACACACACACACACACACACACACACACACACACACACACACACACACACACACACACACACACACACACACACACACACACACACATATACATACATATACACACACACACACATACACACACACGCACACACGCACACATACATACATACATACATACATACATACATACATACATACACACAGACAGACAGACAGACAGACAGAGGAATCCCAGGTATGCTGTGTCCATGCAGGCCAGAGAAGAAGAACTCTGTGTATGTGATTGAAGCTGCTCTGGGCTGTGATATAATGAGCAGATAACAGCACTCTAAGATGAAAGCTTTGAAATGTCTTTATCTCTTCTTCTTGTTCTTAGCCTACATGTCTTTGTTCCTGCTCTCCACTCCACCAGTGTGATGAAAAATGTTGTGTCATGACTTCATTATATACAGTATGTCATGATGTTTTTTTTCCATTGTGGAGTGTCTTTCCTTTGTTGCACTATATTACTCTTTCCCTACTCATAACTCGGCAGCTTTGCAGCCATGGTATTGTTTGAACATACTTATTTTCCACTCCAAAATAAGACACAAAACTGTTGTATTATGTGTGGGCGTAGTGTAGTTGTGAATACAGATGCTTATATGCACACGCACAGACATAATCATGTAACCGTATTCGTACTCCAGGCACACAGGCATACAGTCAATTTAAGTATAAATGTGTGTTTCATAGATCACACACACATTTGTAAGATGGATAAAGCAAGTCCATATGCAAATGTGTTTTATTTAAAATGTCATCCTTGTATATGTCTGTCAACAATGATATAATATTTCGTATGCAACAAAGTAAAGAGCAACCTCATCCACCTTTTATGTAGCTTATGATTTGATACAAACATAGTCAAGCGATTTAAACATAATTGTCCTTTTCGCAAGGTCTTTAAAGGTGTTGATTGACTTCTCAACTCTACTCCCCTCAAACCCGTGACCCAGACTGAAGCAGGCTGACACGAGACGAGAGACGAGCTCTGCTGCGGTTTCTGGCCCTGGACTTATATGGAAACGTTCCCATACATCGTTTAGATCTTGGACACATCTAACCAGCTGCATTCATAGCTCAACAGTGTACTTTAAAGGCATATTACAACTGTCCAGAGAAGATCTTAAGAATGAAATAACATGGGCGCCTGGGTAGCTCACCTGGTGGAGCGTGCACCCCATGTACGGAGGCTCGGTCCTCGCCGCGGCGGCTGCTGGTTCGATAACGACCTGCAGCCCTTTGCTGCATGTCATTCCCCCTCTCTCTCCCCTTTCAGGTCTAAGCTGTCCTGTCAAATAAAGGCGTAAAAATGCAACAACAAAAAAAGAATCTTAAAAAAAAAAAACATGTCATCCTCCATCTTTTCTTTTCCCATGTTATTCATCAGCATTCTGTTGTTACTTTCTCTACTTTCTCTTTATCCTTCCCTTAACTGCTGCCTTCTCCTTTCACCACTTCCTCTCGTAACCAACCCACATCCCCCGGCTTCTCAACCCTCACAGGTTGGCTAGAGAGAGATCCGGCAACGATTAACCTTTAATTAATTGAACGTCATTGCTGGCTTCAAATGCTCTGAGGGACAGTTTTTCTGCCTGCTTGCAACCAGATGCTTGTAACAGAGAAACAAAATGCCTCATTGCCCCATCTGCTTGCTAAAACTATATCCAGCCAGATGAAGCTGTAAGTGACCCATGCTTGAACCTAAGACAGGCTTTAATAGATCCTTACATTATGTGTCCATGCATGCTGTTTTCTTTTAGCTAGTTCAGTGCACTGGAAACCAGTAATATAATTGTGTTGACGTGGCATTTTGGCATCCATCAGGGCTTGTTAGTGGGGTCCGATCTTTTGTACTGTTACAGTGACTCAACAGAAGGCTGTTGTATTTTTCTCCATGTGTTCTTGTGAACTTTGGCTTTCAGAGAAGTAAAATCCACATAGTGAAGCCTTTGGATAATGGATAGTATTAGTGTGGCAATGTTCAATATGAGGACATTATAGTTTTTATTTTTTGATTGACTCAGTTGCAGTGCATCAACATAACACAACCTCATTTTTTGTTTGTTTCATAAGTTAGTTTTTCTTGTGCGTATGGGCTAGAGAGAGAAGAGGACATCAGCGAGGGCTTGTATCAAAATGTCTCAAAATACGTGGAGATGGAGCGCTGATAATACACACTGTACTACGCTGACCTTGTGTTTTGAGATGAAAGGATATGCTCGAGTCTTGTCTTATCTGTTTCCTTCAAATCCTTCCAGACTTATTCATACTGTGGGTTGTTATACATACATACACTGGTCAAACTGAGCATGAGCATGAGGCTGAATTTGTCCAAATCTAACCTCAATGTTGAGAAAAACTGAGCAGTTAAGAGTCTAAAGAGTCGATATGTAGGTGTTCTCTGACTTTATCTTAGAATGGTAGCTTCACTATCAAAATGAGCAACATTTCCCTGTGAAGGGCTGTCTCTTTCTCTCTGTCTTTTCATTATTTACCTTCCTCTTCCCTTTTCTTCTCTCCCTTCTCTATATTTACTACACATTTCCATCCAGTTTTTCTGGATGTGTAATTTTCCATAGCTCTCTTCACATTAGCCAAATGCTTCACCTGAACCTCGCTATGACCCCCCCCCCCCCCCTCCCCCCCCCCCCCCCTCCGTGCTTCCACCAGAGCATCACTCGTTCATGCTCCACTAAGACGAAGAGGGGAAATGGGAGGAAACGATGAGACGAAGGGCACCCTGTGGTGTGGCAAGCCAAAGCAAATAATATTGTGTGTTTGGATTAAGCCTTTGACCCATGTCTCATGATAACTGCGATTCTCTGCTCAGTCCTGTTAGACAATACTGTATGTGTGTGTATTCTAGTTATTTTTATTTGAAGTTGGGATTCCTAGCAAATTTGAATCACAAAAGTGATTGCTTTTTCTTTTAATAGCATCTTTTCCTGAAAGAATGTTTGTAAACATTAGTGTTACATAATTTATTCCTTGACATATGTAAAATAAATTACATACAGTAATAGTCTTACGGTAGAGGGAGATGAAGCATTCTGGACTTCTCCTCCAGCAAAATAGGTGTTTCAAAGCAACGTCTATTCTCATTTTGCAAAGAAAGTCCAGGCGTAGTCCATGGAAGGACTTAATAGATATAAATCTGTGAATTTGGCAAGGGGATGTGAGTGAGCATAAAACACCATCTCCAAGCATGCTGTACTGTATTTAGGGCTGTGTGTGTGTGTGTGTGTGTGTGTGTGTGTGTGTGTGTGTGTGTGTGTGTGTGTGTGTGTGTGTGTGTGCGTACGTGCGTGCGTGCGTGCGTGCGTGCGTGTGTGTGTGTTAACTGATCCCAAACCTGGGATCAATTTAACAAAGTCATATAAAAAGGAGCGGTCCAAAATAGATGGTAAACGCAGCGTATTCACACAAACACACACAAGCATGCAAGTACGCAAGCACGTGCGCACACACACACACACACACACACACACACACACACACACACACACACACACACACACACACACACACACACTGACATTCCCCTCTGTCCATGCCCCTCTGTCCATGCCCATCTGTCCGAAGCTGACCTATTAGGAGTGACCTTTCTACTGGCTGGATGCATCGCTGCAGTCGGCTGTTTTATTAGAAGGTATCAGTGTCACAATCTCACACAAACAGCCCTGCAAGCAGCTATCGAATGTCCAGTTTCATGAAGACTTTGGACCTGGCTGTGTACTCCCTCAGTCAGCTACAGCTTGCCTTTATTATGAAGGGCTCTTACCTCACTGCATTCAATAGGCCCTTTGTCGTGTGTGTGTGTGTGTGTGTGTGTGTGTGTGTGTGTGTGTGTGTGTGTGTGTGTGTGTGTGTGTGTGTGTGTGTGCGCACACGCATGTGTGCGTCTCTGGAGAGAAAATTTCTTTTTTAGCTGTCTTAATGACATACGATATAAATGTAATTTATGCTGTAGGGGAAACCGGAAGACTCACGAAACACTGATAATGTTTGAATTTGTGTGTGTGAAATTGAACGTTGGCATCGTTATTTTTAAGTGCTACTTTACTTGCTCTGAATTACTTTTTGTTCTAGAAATGAATACCTTTGTTAAACTAGAGCGTGACATTTTAGTAATTTATAAATGTTTGACCTTTGGACTGTTGGTCACACAAAATGTTTGATGAAGTCCCCTTACACTAGGATATTGTATTTTTCATTGTTATACATATTCTAATTAAATAACTAAAAGATGAATAGATGAATTGAGAAAATAAACGGCAAATTAATCAAATCAAATTACTGTTTGTTGCAGCCTAGTGGTATTGCTACTTTGAGTTATGTGAAGTATCTGAATTAGTTATGTGAAGTATCCATCAGTGTTAATGCAAACGGAGACACATTTGTGACAATAATGCAAAGACTAAAAAATGGATTGTTCTGAGACACTGAGTCAGTCTATCGGCCGGGATGTTTGGAATCCGATGATTCATTAGCTGGACATCAGCTTAACTTAATTACATAGGACTTGACGTCACAAAAGGTGGGTTTGTAATCTTTGGGCTGCATTCAGCATTAGTCTCCAGCCCTGCTGTCCCCAGACTGTGTCTATCTGCTGGTTAAGAAGGACTATCGTTTTCTTCCAGATGTGAAAACACCATCTTGTTTTTGTACATTTTTCTGTCTAGAAGAAACAGAAAACCCTGATTAACAATTAATAATAAGAAGATATAGAAGTATGAACAGACAGATAATTAAAGGGTGTGTCATTTCTCTTTCACATTTGTACCTTGTGTGGGTGTTTATATGCGTGCAAGACATCGGCAGGCAGGGTGAAAATGACAGGCTTTATTTGAAGGCAAGTGGAAACTGAGTCATTAGTAGAAATAAGTAAAATGAGCAGGAATGTTGCTGCTGGGTCCTGTGAGGTTTTCATCAGAGTGGGAGGTGTAATGACAGCAACAAGAGTTTCCCTGAAGGAAAACAGAGAGGCAGAGAGAAGAACGGGAAGACTGGAAGAGCAGTGGAGAGATGAACAATGGCTGGTTAGATAGACAATGTGCAGAGATTAGATATAACAGGTGAATTCCACAATAGAGATCATCGTATTACCACATGGTGACAGTAGACAGTCCACCAACAGCTAATATTTTCTTTAGTCGGGATATAGAGAGACTAAATAAAGGAGTGGAAGAAAATAGCAGAGCTCGGAGACGCAGTTTGCCCTGTAGTTTGTAAAGACAGTGAGATAAACAGATGGTGAAGATAAAAGAGGAATCCAGTGATATCCCGTCTACTTGACTTATCAACAGTAGCAGCAAGGAATGGTTAGAGAAGCCCAACAAGGCAGTAAATAACTGTCTGATTGGTTTTTGTGATTATTTTTCGTCTCTTTCGGCTCTTAGGTGGCTAGATATGTCTAGACATTGTCAGATTAGAGGAAAAAAACATTTAAAGAGGCTTTTTGAAAGCTTGATATATTTTTTTGTTATTATGGGAGTTTATTAGGTTTTATCATGCACACCTCAAGTAAAACACTTCAGTTTTCATGACCAACATTTTTGGGGTATTGTGTCATCCTAGTGGTTTGATTCCCCTGTAGTGCTCCCAGGGGGTTCAGAGCACAAACAACCCATGGAGGTAATGGAGAGGTCCAAAGTTAACTCATGTAGAAGAGTTAATTATCTTCATGTCTGACCTGCCTGAACACACACCCAGGAAAACAAAGTGTGTCTTTGCAAGGATTTTGGATCGGAGCCTGGTGAAAGTATAAGGCAGCCAACCTCATAAAAACTTTTTTTAACCTATTTTAATTCTGATTATAAAGCAAAATCGTACACTGAAACTGAAGAAACCGAGATAATAAAATTAAAATAAACACACGTGCAGCCACGCACACCCTGAAAAGTAGACGGACGGCAGAACTTTGCCAAATTAGCCACATGCCAACCAGAACAACTGCAACAGAACAACAAGGGGAGTAGAGAGAGAGAGAGAGAGAGAGCATGCAGAGGGTGGATGCCGAGTGAACTTTCCAGCTGTTACCGTATCACGTTTGACATCAGTGTCTAGTCCTCCACCCAGCACCCCCCCCCCCTACACACACACACACACACACACACACACACACACACAGGTTTGTTGGCGACGAATTGCCTCAAGGCTTTTTTCCTAAAGTAGTTCTTATCTCATACAAAAAGGTAGTCATACACACACACACACACACACACTCACACACACACACACACACACACACACACACACACACACACACACACACACACACACACACACACACACACACACACACACTCACTTTCCACATTCATCCATAATGTTCCTCCTTAGGAGCAAGAAATTACAGGTTAGTCTTCTGAGTCAGCATCTTTTAAAACTGAATATCATCAACACAATAGAGAACTATTGTCTACGTGCACAATTGAATAGAAATGCCCTTCTCTTTTTCTTTCTTTCTCTCTCTCTCTCACACATGCACGCACGCACACACACACACACACACACACATACACACACCTGTAAACACATCAAATAACAGTGCCAAACCCCAATGAGCTTACACACCCCCTCCCTTAAATACACACAACTCGCCATGTACACAAAATATACTTACCTTGACACGCCTCCCAAAACACACACACGCAGCTACAAGCATCAGCACTCTCAGCTCAGGGATGCCTGCTTATTGTAAAAGCGTGTCCCATTTGTAGATAAGAGCAGATCATGTGGAGCATTAAGAGATGAGTTAAATCTTCAGGTACGCCCTCTTTCCACTTCTTCATTTGTTGTTCTTAACACAAGCATGTGTGTTGACGTTGTTGCCACCCTTTCGCAGAAGTGTTAAATAGGACACATGCTTCTACACAGTGCTGCTTTTGGATCATTTCTGCTCAGGAATGGACCTGCCCCACCTGTGATCACATTATAGTGTGTGCTGCAGTGCAATGTGGGTGCCTGGGGCCTTGCTTCTGCCCCGTTTACTCACCCGCTTCCCACCTCTGCCACAGCCGCTTGTAAAAGTCATGGTGAGTGTCAAAATGAAAACTATGCATGCTGCTTTTATTACCTTTCTTTTGGGTGTCTTTCCCCCTTCCTAGCTTCTGTCTTTCCTTTGCTTTCTCCATCTCCCACTGTGTGCATAAAAGTGCTTTGTGACACATCGTTTGGTTTGATTAGTCATTACAATTCTCCCTTTTCTCTGTCCTTGTTTCTCTTTTACTTTCTCCTCTCTCTATCCTTTAACACCTCCTCTGGTCTCCCCAGATACAGTTAACAGTTTAGAGACCTCTCTGTTTCAATTCTCTGATCCCATTTTCAACAGCCCATTAAACCAAGATGATTCACTCTACATTACGCAACCTGGAGAAAAACTGACTGCTCTAAATGATGTGAAAAGCTCTCATCAAAGAGCTGCACAAAGTTAGATTTGACCCCAGAGATTGAGAGAGATACAGACTGCCAACGTTGTTGATCAGCCAAGAAAATACAGTCATAAATACGGATATACAATCGCCCTCAGATGGCACAGTCTGTCATCCACCATTCATAAATCGCTATAGGAATGACCAGCCGTTCTCAGTTATTTCTGCTTATTATTTGCAGTTATTCCAGTGCACGGCATTTCCGAAGGCCTCCGGGGATAATGACAATGTTAGTAACATGCGTAAACCCTGCAATCGGATCTGGCTCCATGCTGCCCAGCATTGCCAGGCTGTATGTCTGAGCAGACGGATGGATGGCAATGCCAAATCTGTTAGACAGCGGCCTGAAAGAAAGTTCTTTTCCACAAGCAAGGCGACTCAGACTGGCGATTACACCCCTGCTTTTTATAGCAGTTCTGGAGTGACACATTTTCAATCATTACTACCACTCAGCAGGAGCTCAAGTGTAAAGTAGCCTCAAGTGCAGTGGCATCTAAGCTAATGTGTATGGTGTTTTACATGCATTACAGTTGAACAGTAGAAGGTGCTGCGCAAGCCTGGTTTTACTTAGGGCTTTAGTGGTGTCCATAAGAGTGCTCATGCTTGATCAGTTGGTCTTTCAAGTTTCAATTTGGTCCTAACTTAATGCCGAAACTTTTCCTTAGAAATAATATAAACCTGACTGACTATTCGGGCTTAGTGGAAGCCAGGCTGTTGTCAGCCTGTTAAAGTTTAGGAGACCTCTCTTTATGGGACTGGACTGAGAACTGGGACTGTCGTTGTTGGACACAGCAGTCAGAGCTTGTTGCTGTTACACCTCTCTACATGAGGCAGCATGGAAAATTAGAAAACTCGTATGTTACTAAACTTTACTCACATATAGCAATGAATACAGCGTATTGTCAGATAAAACAAAATACATACACTTACACATACCCAGACAAATGTGCATGAATTGTAATATGTCTGCCAGCAACACAGAAAATATCCAGGGCACCATCCGAGGGGGCGAAAGGGTAGAAGGGTCCTTTGAGCAACATTAACAGCCCACAATATGCTCCACAGGCCCAGGCTCTGGTGTTTGGACTATTTTTTACAGCCTAACTACCTGCGTTTGCCCGCCACAAATCCATATTACCCTACATCATATAGGAAGCTGAAGCATTTTTTTTAGACCTCATAACATCTGGCAGTGGCAAAGATACATAAATAGTGAGATCAGAGCTTAGCTTTTAAATGGTCCAGGTCTTCTAATGTAACTGGATGAAGAGTTATGGGCGGGTGAAGGATTGGGTGTAGATTAAAGCAGCACTCTCATTATGTGTAGTTTCTACTGCTTACAATACTGTATGTACAGAAAGAGGCAGCACTGTGTTACTGTACTTGAACCCTGTCTGAGTCGTTTCTCTGAATTGTTGGACATGTCTTGCTCTTTTGCCTTTTATGTCTTGGTCTCAGCCACTATAGAAACTGTTGTCCACCTTTTTATATATTTTGAATGATAGATTTTTCTTTACCTGGTCCTATATTGTATATTTTCTTAGGTAGCCCTAAGAGAAAATAAAGCATTGTATATATATATATATATATATTTTATTGATTAGAAGACATTTATTGATTAGATTTATTTATGAATGTAGGATACAGTCTGGAGCTGCGGGAGATCTGTGCATCTACTGAGTCATTATCAACTTAACATGAGGAGAAGGCACACTCTGTTAACTTTCTTGGTTTTTGTTTTGACTTGATGAAAGCGGTCTTGAGTACAATCCTGGAAGAAGGTATAAAACCCCAAAATGTTCTCGTATTTTTTTCTCACTTTGTTTACTTTTTGTTGATGTTGGGTTTTAGCATGCTGAAAAAGTGAGTAAATGCAGCAGTGGGAAATGTGGACTTTGTCAGAACAAAGGGTCAGCAGGGCAGAGGCCAAGGCTGATTACTTTCTAATAACAGATAAGTTTGCTTTATTGGCCACACTATCGTTTTGCACTTCAGGAGGGTTAATGGTGTGAGTCTAACATTGATTGTGTTTGGGCATGTTTGTAGTTTGGCCTCTGGATGGGTACAGTGGGATGTTTCTGGAGTTTCAGAGATTCTGAGGTGGCTAACATTGCGAGCACAGTGTGTTTTCCATGGAGATTCAAGACTGAAGACGCAAACAAAAATAAGTCTTAGGAACATCAGGGAAAACAAGTAATTCAGTGCCCATTTAGAAGCCCTCATGAAAATCCCTTATCGCATGAAAAGGACATGCCAAATGTTCCTATTTGGGTCAGTGAAGAGCAGTTGGGTTTGGCTGCCTTGTACTTTTATTGGCAGGGAAACTTCTGTTATTGTTTCTACTGGGACTTAATGGAATCATTTTATGGACACCATTGTATCCATACTCATTTTATCCATACAGAAATACTGGAAAGATAATGTGCAATGGCAGTAATATGACGTGATGATACGTATTAATCCTTGTTGTTGATTTATTTTACTTAGCTTGCATTAAGCTATCTTTCAACAGCAGAATAACTATTAGCAATGCTTTAACTGTTGTGTTACATACTGCTATGTTCCTGGTGATTTTAAATTAAGAGTGAAAAAGTAAGTGACAGTTTGTAAGCATAACCTTGGCTTGTATTGGTCAGCATTAACATTTAGTTTAAAATGAAAAAGAAGCTGAAGTATGAACTGAATCCCAGGAGGGATTGTCTTTCAAGACACTGGATCAGCGTTGTGCTGCACAGCCAAAAGAACAACACAGAGCTGGATTTGGCAGCACAGATAGCCATCAATGATAATGAAAAGTAATAAAGTGTGTGTGTGCGCAATGGAAAGCTTAGGCTGAATGTTTGAGATGTGTTATGTGTCTGCGTGTGTGGAGAAGATGAAATTAATTTCTGAGCCTCAGCTGTTGTATTTAGTCTTCCACATTCCCCAGATTTCAGAACAATGGCTTCTGACTTTACGTTGGACTGCCATCATACATTACACTTTTGCTTCTATAGAATTTCAAGTAAGGTGAGAAGTGCAGAGAGAAATGTCCAATATAATGAAGGAATATTAATAAAAAGGAGAGGAGACTTCTCCTAAGTTGATTATTGCACTGAGAAGGGAGGAAGCACAGCAGAGCAGAAACAAATAAAATAATAAAATATGAAATAAGGCATGAAAGGTGTTTGAGAAATCCTGTACTATAAGACAATATAGTTATAATTCATTGTAACTTTCATTGTTTGGCCTTCAACTGCAGTCTTTCAAACTCATTTTACAGTGCAGCAGTACATGGTTTTGCTCACTTGTTTATTTTCTTTTTCTTTTTGACATTACATGTACAGTATTTTCACCACCATCCGTAGCCAGCAGCAGTTGTTTCCTGTCTGCAAATTCCCATAAAATCTGTGCCATAGTTTGCCTTTGGGAGTTGACTCAATCAACTAAACTGTCAATTTGAGCCTTCCCTCTGCAATTGAAAACACTAGACAAAATACACATTACTCTTATTTTGAGATATATATCAAGTCAAATTAATTCACTTCCGATATGACATTGCTGCCTTCATCACTTTGTCATGATGAAGGAAAACATCCCAAAAGAGAACACTTGGCAAGTAGATATGTTGAAAGATGTTGCATTACCATGAAACAAAACAGTCCACAATTAGAACAAGAAAATCTGAGTTTCATTAAGTGATGAAATTAACTTAAAGTTTGACAAATGAACCTGATAAGCACAGCAATCTTTTGCAGCGTTGTCCTTGGGTTAGATATGTGTGGAGCGAGGCCATGGGTTAGAGCTAACCCTAACCCAAATACACTCATTTAAGTGTAGTTTTAGATACAGTATCTCAAAAGATGCCCTTAGTCCAGATCCCACAGTTGTATCAGTAAATCAAGATGATCTCACCTCCTATTTTTCTCAATTTATCGTTTTATCCCCCACATTGTCTCTGTTCACAATCCTTTCCTTGTTTGGTCCTTTAAATTCTTGCTGTGCGCCTGTTCTGGTTGTCTTCTCAGTCCTCCCCGTCCTCTTGGAAAGCTTCAAAGACATAGAGGGCATCAAAGTCTTTGGCCCCTAGTGGCCTCCTCTCATCCCTATGCTCCCCTTCTGTTCTGTCTTTTAGTCTCCACTGTTGCAGCTTTGTTGTTCCTCCCCTCATGTGCAAGTGATTAAATGACAGGGCCGAAGGAAAACACAAACCTTGTTTTCTAGGCAGCGAGAACGCTCGGAATTCCAGTGGATTTACAGCAGTAAGCATCCCTCAGATCCTTACTGGTTAAATGGGACTCTAGAGAACCTTCCTGCTATCTGCTAACACCATCCAGGTCACTTTCCTTTGTTGCTCCTTCCTACTTGTCTACAATTTTCTTTTCTTTTTCTCTTCTTTCTCCTTTTTATCTCCTCTATAGTTGAGGTCATCATCTACCTAATGTATCTCCTCTCCTCTCTTCTACACAGAGGAGATGATACAAAGGTCTATTCATAGTCTGAGTGACTGCTCATTTTCTCATCTCTGTCCAGCTGTCTTGCTTAACTGTCACTCAGGTTCTAATGAAAGTTCAGATGGTCACGGATGGTACAGTTGCTGCCATTGTGCCTTTACAGGCAACGGTTATGTCTGCTGTTTTGTCATCCTTCCCTGAAAGCAGAAACACAGCACCGGGTCTTGATATGGAATGTTTTTTTCCCGTGCAGTGACCTTGGCAAATATTGGATTCTCTGTCCAGCTGGACAGCTCTGAGGTTGTTGCAGGGGCCTCATGGGGGCCCACCAACTAAACGAAGAAGAGTTGAATGCTCTTATTTGACACCAACACAATATTACTAGTGACACTAGTGACAGTCTATGTTCTTTTCTCTTCATTCTTTTCCAAATCAGATTAAAATCTTTTTGCAGATACTAGCCATATTGATGTGTTTACGAGCATGAAATCATTTAAATACAGCAAAACCAATCTAAAGATAGTGGCTCTGTGAGGCTATGCTAAATGCTAGAGCTGGGCGATATAGAGAAAATCAAATATCACGATTTTTGACCAAATACGTCAATGTCGATATTGCAGCGATATTGTAGGGTTGACTACTGGTTCTTTCACAAAACATTAACACAATGAGAGTTTTGATAAATAATCACCAATAATGTGGATACAATCAGAATCACTAAGTGGGTAAAGGCAAATAATAAAATAGCTAGTAAGTCTAGTAAGTTCAGAAAATGACATCACCTTACTGTAATGCAGCCTTTAAAACCAGGAACAGACAATGCTGTGTCATATCACGGCATTACGATATCCAAAGCCTCATATATCGATATAATATCGATATATTGCTCAGCCCTACTAAATGCTAACATCAGCATGCTAACATGATCACAATAACAATGTAAACATGGTGATGTTTAGCAGACATTATGTTTACCATGTTCACCATTTTGGTTTAGCTAACATAGCACTGAACGCAAAGTTTGGCTGAGGGAAATGTCATTAGTTTGCAAATATTTTGTCATAAACTAAAGTATTGGACACATTTTGACCTGATGATGTCCCAAATGGAAAGGTAAAGGATCACCAAAGTTTTTATAATTCATCCTGAGGACATCAATGTGTGTACCAAGTGTCATTACAATCCATCGGAAACATTTTAATTAAAACCTCAAAAGTGAACCTCATAGTGGCGTGGGAGGAAAAGTCAGTCAATGAATAAAGTCGGTAGGATTCATCCTCTGGGGACTGTGTGCAAAGTTTCAAGGCAATCCATCAAATATATGTTAAGATATAGAGAGCCGAAGTCACGCCCTTCTACTTCCGGTCCATGGGACATATCTTGATCATATTTTTTGATCTTCAACAGTTTAACAATAGACTTTCTTCAGTTGAAAAATGATCTTTTAAATTGACGAACATCATATTTGTAATCCATAGCTCAATTCAAACGGAATCAAAAAATAATTGGCCTCTCCCCGTTCACTACCGTTCGTATTTTTTCCGAATTAAGGTCCCATGAGGTCCACCGGAAGGGGAGGGACTTCGCCTCTGGTGGACCAACTAACAGGCAGACATTGCAAATCATAGAGTTATGCCGCTTAGTATGGCTAAAGTGTCACATATCCAAAATACCAGCTTTTCAAGAAAAGTCTTAAAGGAAAAACATTTTTTTAACTTTTACTTTTTGTTAATAGGCCAAAAGGTTGTGGAATTTATTATGAAATCCTACAATTTAGTTTCAAATACAACCATCACAAAAGTCTGAGGAGGTTTTCATCATGCAACAGTGATATGCATTGGAACAGACCACCACCTGCACAGACCATCCCACTTACCAGACCCCAGGCGGGCTTCACCAATAGCATAGTGCCAGCCAGAATAGCAATTTCTACAAAAAACAATTAAAATAAGTGGAGTGTGGATCATAGAGTCCCTCTGGCACCCCTGTGTGTGGACTGGAGAGTAATGAAAGAATGTAAAAATGGCCTGAGCTCAAATCATGCTCCAGTCAAACAAAGGAGGAGTAATAGGGCATTTTGAGAGCAGGAAAACTCTGAGCCTGCAAGTAATTTAAATCAGGGGACTGACAATACAGTGTGGTTTGTGGGGTTTTGTGTGTTCGTGTGCATGCATGTGTTGGCGCTCAAAGTTTGTGAACGCCAACACAATTTGTGCGGTTGTATGCAGTGCAAGTGGAGGAATGAAGGATCTGTTATCCAAAGATATTTGTGTGACCGAGTTCATGCGTGTTCCTATCTTTGCACGGGTTGAAGTTGTTTCACAGTCATTTAACTGCATTATATGGTTTCTTAGACCTGGTGGGGTTGTTGTGTGTGAGTACACAGACATGCACAACATATAAACACACACAAACGCTGCCCTCCAACTCTGTGTAAAACTGCAACTGGAGCAGTTGGCTGGTGAAATCAGACAAATACAGTAAAATGTTGAAGTTGAAAGTTTTAATAAGCACTATTATATTATTTTCTTTCCATAGGACTTACTGGTGAGTCTTTGTGTGTACATCATTGTGTTTTATGCCATCATCTAGGTTTGTGTGGACATACACTACAGTATGTAAGGTTGCAGCTTTAAGTGCTGTACAGGGCTTTAATCAGGATGGTAAAGGAGCTTAAGATTGTGTTAACTGTTTGTTTGACCTGAACTGGTGTAAAACCGCTGCAGAGCTAAACCAGGGGCTGTGATCTTACCATGATTCTGTAAATGTAACATTTGGTAGTCCTCAAACATGTGTTTCAGATATTAAGTTGGAGAAAGGATAGTTTGATTTGGCACTGAATTTTGTACTGATGATGCAAGAAAAGATGCACCTACATTAAGATAAACCAACCTCGCCCAGTTCTTATGGAACCTGACTCTGTTGCTGCCAATGTAAAGTGAATGAATGTTGGCTCCCAGTGTAGAGTTCTCATCTCATGGCACTTTATTCCATCTACAGCTTATATCCAATACACTATATCAAAGTAACACCCACTTTTACAAAGCCCTCAATTAACAATAACTATTTTATACAACTTAATAAAGCTACAAAGTGCTTTACAGGCAATCTTAGCCCTGAATTATAGCAACAATTATCATTTTATAGCAGCTATTGGAATCCTTTGACTACTATTTTCTAAAATGTATTTTTTAATTTTTATTATTCTATTTGTATCTTCTCCCTAGAAACATAACATAAAAGTTTACTAAATATATAAATGTAAATAAATGTAAACTGTCAGCTTTAATTGATGACTACAGGATTTTATCATGCACCTTTGCTATTTCACATAGCCATTCCTGCTAAACCCAAAAGTAAACATGCTGAGCAGTGCACGTAAGAGCACACATACTATATGCACCTTTTTTGGTGTTCTGTAGTTCTTGTTACAATCTCACAAACAGTGTGACTGTAAAAGCCTTTAGCACTGGTCGGATTCTCCAATAAGTTCTCTACTTAGCTTTGTGTGCTCAGCTCATCAGTAAGGAAGGCACCTCTTCGGCTTACAAGCCTTGACCTGAATCCTATGGTTGGAGACCCTGAGAAGGTTATATATAGCATGAAGCATGATACAGCTTAGAATATTTCTCTGTGGCCCAGACCTTCATTTTTGTCCAAAACTATTAAAAACACATGAATGAACCACAATGTTGCATTGGCTCCACATAAAGGGCTGGACACATTAAAATTCTCATTTTTAGTGGATCTCTGTGTAGTTTAGAACTACTTCTATCTTAAACTTACACTCTCAAAGTATTTGTCAGCACCAGAAACAAATTAAATGTTACTGGTGGGTCTTAACTTCCTAGTAAGTCATCTAAACAGTCACTGGAAACTGACTCGTAGTAGAAAGAGCAGGATAAGCTGAATGCCTCCATATTTTTTAAAGAGAACCACCCAGTAACACCACCTTTAGTTTCCCATTGTGAGAGACTCATGGAGGCCTTGTGTATATCAAAATGTGTTGAGGCACTTCATCAAGCCCATTCCATACAAAGTGATGACAGGTTCACATCAAGAAATAGTTGTTAGATCCAGCTGGTCTGCAGGTTTTTGTGAAGCAACACACTGACTCTGCTTTGCCTCTAAATTTCTGTAAATACTGTAGTCCAGTATTGTATTTTTTTATTTTTTAGTATGAAGGATAATTACCTCCCAGCCTCCCCAGCTTTTTCTCTCTCCACCACCTCCATTTGTAACATCAGGAAACTGTAGACTGTCCTCGGCCATACAATATTGGACTGAGATACTTTTCCTGAAATGAGCTAATGGTCTTGCGACTTTGCTCTTGGCTGTCTCATTTTCTGACGTTGCAGGAAAATTGTGTCTTTACAGCGCGAAAACACTTAGTGAGAAAAGATTGCGCCCAGTCTCCCTTTTTAAAATCAGGGAATGACCCGGTGCGTCTGAGTCTGGTGATTGTCAGCAGTGGCTGCTCAGTTCAAAGGCTTCATACTATATAATAATAATAGGCAGACAGATGGAGCTAACAGAGCCCATCCACCAGATGTGGAGTCTGACGCACTCCAGTGTCTGTGCTGTCTGTCTGTAGCCTGCAGCTATACAATATACACACTGACGAGCAGGCAACATACAACTGTATAATTAATAGTACATCTCTCTACTTCATCAGAGAGTGCTTAGTGCTCCATTGTGTATCTTTCTCTGTCTCTTTTTCTTTCTCTTTTTCTCTTGCTCATTTGCTCCCACTGACCATCTATCAACCTAATATCCAAGGCCTGCTTTCAGTTTATCCCCTAAATCAGGAGTGTCAAACTCAACTTCACTAAGGGCCACACTGGAAAAGGAGAATCACACATTTTTTTATTTCAAAAAAGTAAAATATCTTTGACTGTATTATTCCATTTCTCATATAGTCTTCTCACTTACAGTTTGGTCGACATAAAGCCCTAATAAAGCCCTTGCCGTTTCCTGTCTTTTTGTTTTGGTGCACAACTAGGCAGGCCAACATTTATTGTGAACCTAAATTGATATGCAGGCCAGATCAAAACTTACCAGGGGCCTTGTTCAGCCCGCGGGCCTTGAGTTTGACACGTGCCCTAAATGGTTTCCTCCACCTCAGACATCAGTTTTACGCCTTTCATTAAACAGCTAATAAACCTGCGAAATCCTTCTGACATTACAGAACTGTGTGTGTGTCATTAGACTTTTTTTTATTAGAATTTTTTTTATTGTTATTAATTTCTATGGGTCATCATGATTAGGTACCAGGAAGGACATCAAATAAGGGAAGAACAACAACAATGAAAAAAAACAAAAAATTCTGAATTTCATCAAAACTGAGTTTCATCAGAACTGTGTGTGTGCGTGTCATTAGACTCCAACTGTATCATCAAAGACTTGGATAGAACTGGGAAAATTCCTTCATCTTTGTCCTACACTCATGATAAATTGTTTTGTTTGCTCACACACTACACAGTTGCTTTGATCCAAACTATTTCTGTGTCCACATTTGTCACTGCAACTCTCAAGTGAGTGGACTTTCAGTAGCCTGGCAGCCCATTTCTCAACCTCCGTTTCTGTCTGCCTTTTGAAGAGGAGGGAGGATTGTTTATGTTAGCATGAACCAGACCCGAGCCCATCATGGCCTTATTGCTTTGAAAAGGACGTGGAACACTGCATAATGTGTACAGAAGAGAGACACAGTATACAGTATATGCTGGTAGGACAGACTTGGAGAAAAAGGGAATCCCTGCAATGGAAATGAAGTAAAAGTATGCATGGGCGGGTTTCTCTTACACAGAGAAGAGAGGAAAAGTGACAAGGCAGGGAAGAGAAAAGGACAGACGATACAGCAGTTTAATGAGACGTTTTGATCCACCAAATGAAGCGCCACGATAACATCAGGGCCCAGCGATATTACTGTAAACATGTTCCATATGCTCTCACTGTCTCCACTTTTGTCTCCTTCCTCTCTCCTCTCTGCCTCTCACCCCATCTCTTTTGATTTCCTTTCTTTCTCCTTTTTCTCACTCCTTGTCTATCCTTCCTTCTCTCCTGCCCACTTGTTGTTTTATTGAGGAATGCTCCACTGAGGAGAGCATTTGATCTTACTGATGCTTTGACCTAAAGAGGGAGGGAGGGGTTTAAGGCTGCATGTGTCCCCAATTACACCGCCTAGATGGCAGCGTAATTCACTGCTGCACTCAGCGACTGGTGGACGGGAAAGAGACGCCTAATCAAGGCCAGAGTACCCTAACCTGCTGCCAAATCTAACACATACATAGACACTGCACATGCGTGACTCTAACTTGCGCACACACTCATGCACACAGACACACACACACACGCACACGCACACACACGCACACACACACACACACACGCATGATCAAGACAAAAGCCTTCACAGCTCGCCACATTTAAAAGCTTATTATATCTTGCACACATTCTGTCGCCCCACCCTTTCTTTTTAACTTCCCTCCACTGCAGATTTGTAAAAATCGATAATAAATAATAGACTTGACAGTGTCTCCATCCACTTGACACTGACGCTTGTGATCTTACTTAAAACTTAACATATTTCCTCACAGTTATCAAACTCAGTTGGCTGTGGTCTGCACATCCATGGTTACAATACAAACAGGAATAGATAGCGCCTAATGCAGCGAAACCTATGTGGTGCAAGTGTAAACAACAACAACAAACAAAACTGGTAGGGCAGCCCACAGCTAACTCAATGACTGCATGGCAACATCGCACTGCATTTGTAGTGCTAAAAATCTAAAATGATTTCTCTCAAATGGAAATGAGGAAAAGAAAAAAACAGGAGTGACAAAATCCATTGAATTTTTTGAATTGAAAATTTAGTTTTACACAATCTTTTTTTCTTTTTTTAGACCGTACGTATGGGCATGTCCCATGAACATCGTTGTGATATTCGTATGTGTTGTGTATTGAAACTGAAACTGAAGTGACTTTGCGGTCTGTAAAAGAGGAGTAACAAGCAAAAACAGTCTCGGGTTCGAAGGTCTGGAACATTGATGAGACGTCAAGAGAAATAACATATGAAGGTAAATTGCACGCTGCGAGATCCTGCGAGGGAGGGATCTAACAGATTTCATCTCTGCAACCTGGAAGATTCTGAACAGGAAATGAAGTATTACAATAGAGATCTTTGTGCCTGTAGTAGCCCTTTAACACTTCTTTTTTCTCTGCGCCACCATCTGCCTATCCTCCTTTCCATCGTCTGGGGTGGAGGTGGATCAGTTATGAAGTGTGTGTGTTTGAGAGAACAGGGTTTATGGGAGGTGAGGTGAGACTCTGTTTGGAGAAGCAAGCTGGGATGCTTTACAAGGTGTGCTTAGTCAGCCCCCGCACCAGTCGTCTGGTGAAATGAGATGGAAATTACAACACGCTTTGGAAATGTGAGAGGAACTGTGATCGTCTTTGTGGCAGATTTTGTGGCTCTCTCTTGCACTCTTATTCTTTCTCTTTTCTTTATTTTGCCCAATTTAATACAAACCAGACTTTCTAAATCCCTCAGTCTTCTCCACGCCTTTTACTTTTTTGAAGTTTTGAAGAAGACTTTGGTCGGAAGTGTTTTCATAATCATCACACAGTTGCTCCTAATGGAAAACTACGTCAAATAAAAGTGAGATCAGGAATGATGTTCCACCCAGCATGGTTATTTGTTTTCCACTGTGTGTGCGAGACCTCATGCATCATAAATTATCATCATAATAAATTGTGCTTGGTGCAAATTACAAATGATGAGACTTTAAATCTGGGAAGACAAACTTTAACTTTACTAAAACAACATTATTTGCAGTGAGGGTTTTAGTAAATATACCGCAAAATGGATTTTTGTATTTCATTTCTAATAAATACTGAACCTTTTACATACAATGTATATACTTGTATGCCTTATAGACAGTTGGGAAAGTAAAAACAAGTGCTCCCCACTTAGGAACATGAAACCACATTCACATTCATCTCTCCGTCTTCTCTTCACTTTGTATCCTTACCCTTTTTTTCTTCACACATTGTTTTTCTCCTCCTCACACACTGATGGTTCCCAACATACAGTTTAAAAATATTCCAGTCTGTTTCCATTCAGCGAGTTTCCCACAACATCAAGTTTACCTTTTATCATCTCCACAGTTTTCATTACTTACATCTGCCTGACATTTCACCCTTTTTTTGCTCTTTTGTTTTGCTTTTACATATTATTGCCCTCTTTTTCCCCAAACTGACGCAATTTCATTATAAGAGAATCTCTTTTGACAAATGCCTCTCATTAAAGAAGCCTTTTGGCTATGTTATTTTTCCATGTTTCACTACTTTACTACACTACTTTAATTTACTATTTTCTAGGGCTGTCAAAATAACGCGTTGATTTCGATTAATTAATCTGAGAAAAAATAATGCAGATTAATCCATTCCATACTGACCTTTCACCCGGAGCCGTTGTAGCCACCATTCGACTGTAAAATGCGTTGCTACAGGCAACAGAAACATTGCTGCACGTGACGCTAGTTAACACCAGGGCTGGACTGGCCATCGGGCATACCGGGCATTTTCCCGGTGGGCCGACGCACTTTTGGGCCGAATCGCCGATATAATTTATAGGCCTTTGTTTAATTTTTTTATTTTTTTGGGCCGCGCCGGCCCATAGATAACTGACAGCGGCCCATTCGGTAATTGTACAAAAGTCCGTCTGTCAGGACTGATTGTGGCTGCATGCCGGGGGGTAGCGCGGACACGCGCCTTACTGCGAGCGGGCGCACGCGCCACACGGAGAGAAAAGTGGAGAAAGAGAAAAGAGACTGTGTGCGTCCAGAGGATAATCAGTTGAGCTCGCGTGTGTGCGTCTTTGAGAACTGTAAGTCCCATAGCTTACGTTGTCAGTTCATTTGGGCCTGTTGTTGTATTGGTCTGTAGTTCTTTTACATTGAAGTAAGTTAGCTGGTAATTTAGATGTTTGTGTTAATCACCTGTTAGCTACTTTGCACGTGGCTGTTGATTTATAATGCAGATTGTTGTATTATTATTGTATTGTATTATGCTGCAGTAGTTACATTACATTGATATAGTGTAATTAATAGTGGGTTTGTTGTTGTTTGCTAGCCTATATGTATACTTCATATGCATTGTGTATGGTAGCCTTCACAATGTTATTTGTTTCTTTGCAGAACCACACACAAATACACAGCCATAGCAGAGCTACCCACGGCCATTTTGTACTGTTGCCTTATGTAATAAAGCGTCAAGAGCGATAATTGTCTCCGTTCGTGTTTTAACTCACATCCCTGGGGCGAAGTTGGAAACCGGAATCAGCTCAACTACAGTCCTAAGCTAGACCTAACCCAATCAGATCCAGGAACACCCTTCCCCACTCCCGGCCCTGAGACACGAGCTGTAAACGTTATAATATGCTGGAAGTTTAGCATCCACGTTAAAATGGACAAACGACCACGGAACCCCATACGCAAGCGATGTGTACAGAAATTATGGGAGAAAAAGATTAAGTATCTACAGGCGAATGCCTCAAAATGTGCCAACATGTCTGACATGTTTGGGGCTGTAGTAGCTGCTTCAACATCAGCATTAGACTACCTGAAGTAGAGAAAGGAGGAGAGGTGGCTGGCTATACAGAGAAGCAGAAACAACATCATGATGACAGGGAAGAGGCCGAGGAGGAGGAGGAGAGCGACCATGACAGGGCCACGGGAGAGAGGGAGGAACAGATGGAAGAGAGAGTAGGCCTAGTTGACGACGGTAAGAAGTATGTGAATTAACAGGTTGTGTGTGCGTGTGCGCGTGCGCGCGCCTCACGTGATAATGACAACAAGCAGTTTGGTAGTAACATTAAAGTTAGTGGCTGTCAGGTAACCTAACTGTTTAAGGGTTGGCCTGTTGGGTAGCTGAAGTCTGTGATCTATACAGCCTGTTCTACTAGGCTCATGTATACTATGTATACAGCCTGTTCTACTAGGCTCATGTATACTATGTAACAGCCTGTTCTACTAGGCTCATGTATACTATGTATACAGCCTGTTCTACTAGGCTCATGTATACTATGTATACAGCCTGTTCTACTAGGCTCATGTATGCTATGTACAGCCTGTTCTACTAGGCTCATGTATACTATGTATACAGCCTGTTCTACTAGGCTCATGTATACTATGTACAGCCTGTTCTACTAGGCTCATGTATACTATGTGTACAGCCTGTTCTACTAGGCTCATGTATACTATGTATACAGCCTGTTCTACTAGGCTCATGTATACTATGTATACAGCCTGTTCTACTAGGCTCATGTATACTATATATACAGCCTGTTCTACTAGGCTCATGTATACTATGTACAGCCTGTTCTACTAGGCTCATGTATACTATGTGTACAGCTGTCTCTCTACATTTCCCAGAGATTTAAGCTAAATGAATTATACCTTAACTTAGCTGACATTTCTCTCTGTTTCTCACTCTTTTAAAGGTTACCTTGTTAGAGAAAATCTTTCTTGTTCATTGGTGTGGGCCAAGGCCACATTTTGATTGACTTTACTGACAATACACTTGTATACTTAAAAGTTGTTAAATAATTTGAAATTATACTTTAAACTTTATCTTTGGCAATGACTTTCACTTGAGTATGGACATTGTGTAGGCTACCCTATGGCCTCCAGGTCGCCAATCTAAAGTGAGTGAGTACACTGCTTCTCTTTTCCAGGGCATGTACTACTCCCAGCTTTATTGTAGCTTTTGGGAAGGGTTATGGTTATGGTTACGGTTATGGTTATTGTAGTTAGCAGACACTTTTGTCTAAAGCGACAAAATATGAATCTTACAATGGTTAAAATTAACAGTAAACCGTTTTTAAAAGTTGCTAAGCCAATATTAAGCAAAATAGTAATAATAACAATAATGGCAATACAATATCAAATATCAATAATAATAATAAAAAATACCATAAATATACAAATCATAACTCTAAGAATGAATTAATTATTTAAGTGTAAGATCAACAGATAAGTCTTGAGACCTCTTGAAGGATCCAAAACCAGCACATGAACGCAGAACACTAGACAACTCATATCATAGAATGGACGCATATTTTAAGAGGACTGTCTGCAGGGAATGTCTCTGACCAATCACGGTGGGTGTGGGCCGCCTGGGCCAAAAATGCCCGGGCCGATTTTTTGTCCCAGTCCAGCCCTGGTTAACACTACACTCAGCAGCAGGTACCGTTAGCCTACCGCTAGCTAGCAGCTGGATTAAACACGGTTAAAATGCTGACAGCTAACGCTAAACTGTGTAAACTTTGACTGTATTTCACTCACTGTAGAGGATTCCGACACCTCTGTAGCTGCAGCCGTTGTCCGAAAAACACAGACGGAGACGGTGCGTTCAATGAAACTGGTAACCTACAGCTTTGTGGTGCATTCAAAGTTATTGTAAAAACCATTTTCCCATCTGGTGACCATTGTTTGGATATTTTGAATTAACTACATCTCTCAGCACATTTTGAAATTTACGTGAAGTTTTTTGTGGTATGGAATGTGAAAATGCTCTAGTCCAATTCCCTGGCTGTATACGTGTTTCGGCGGTAGCAGAAACAGTTTTGGACGCAGACATTGTGGGTTTGTCTCTGGATTGTTTTCAGCTCTCTCTTTGGGGACACAAAGCTCTCACTTCTCCCTTCCCACCACTCATCTCTCTCCCATCCTGTCCTTTCCTCTCTTCCATCCTCCTGTCTTCCTCATTAGCCCGCTACCTTTTCCTCTAAACAAGTGGAGGAATGCTGGTGCTTATTTTCTTAACCTGGGACGAGGAAAAGTTACCGTAGAGCATTGGTGTGATTGACAGTAAAGCGTGCTGGAAAGGCTAAGAGGTTCTCTGTTTGCCTCAGAGTCTTGCTGTTGGCAGCCCAGACTTGGTCTCCAATATAAAGCTGGAAAACCAAAGATTAAGAATAACACAGGACGTTTTTACTGGACTGGATTTTTCTTGCGCACATGGCATTTCTTTCTCGCTTTCATCTCTCATCGTCTTAGTCTCTACAGTATATCTCCCTGTCTCTTATTTCTCCCACTAGTTGTTCTCTCTATTTCAATTTCTCTGTCTTTCCCAGTCTAACTTACTCTGTGGCCTGGAATCAGATTTCTTGTGGCTCAGTCTATCCTACAGCATTATTCACTGAGAGCTGACTAAGAGTCATGAGTTGATGGAGACACAATGTCTCACACCCAGTTTCCCAGAAGCATCCCAAAATTATTTAGCACAGTTTATCTGTGCAGTCTGAAGCCAGCAATCACTGGTCCCTGTTACACATCAGGTCAATCAGTTAAATAAGCAAACCACAGTGGTCATATGAATGTTCATATAAGTCTCCTATAGAGCTTAAAAAAAGACTTTGACAGATTGTTTATTGATATGATTTATGATAAGCTTATCTTAATTGTGTTTGGAAATACCAACAGAGGAATACACAGATGTGTATTGAATTGCAGTATGATGGAAGACAGACCAGCAGCATTCAGGCTAATCATTTTCTCCAAATACACCATCACTGGCTTGATGTGTCATTTAAATTAAACATCCTTAGCTTGACATGGTCACACTCTGTGTTTCATTAATAGTGTCTGGCCCAAATACTCGCATTGATTTAAGTTGCAGACAAGGCAAGGTTCAGCCCGGCGAGTGAGGAAATACCGACAGAAGTGAAGAATGGTTTTGGAATGGTGCCCAGCTCAATGTAGTCACATGATGTCTAAATCCAAGTTTGAAATCCAGCAGCATTATCCTGGCATTCCCAGATTCCATCTGCTGGGGCCTCTCCTTTTGAATTTGTCATCCTCGAGGAATCCGGGAATGTCAGCAGTGAACTTGTGGAGTATGGACGTGTCCCTGACTGCACCTGAGCACACACACACAAAGCGCAGGCATGCAACATGGCATGTGTCTTATTCACACTGTTGGCACACATGATCCACTATTTACAGAAAAGTCACGTACAAAACCCAAGCGAGATGACTATATTAATGTCACCACACACAGACAGACAGACAGACAGACAGCCTGACTGACTTAGGTCTTAAATCTTAGATTCCATACCTGATCCCGGTGACAGACGGAAACCTCAACACGGACGTAACGTTAACCTGCACCATATTCACATCATTAAACACTATGTCTTATTCTGCACAATACACTGAATTAGCACATCCTCTGCAGTAAAGTGACACACTAACATGCAGGTGTGATGACCCTATTCACATTCCGCAGACAGATGAACAGACAGACGGCAACCTGTGGAGATTACATCAAGGTCCCAGGGCTCAGTCTATCTGCTTGGAAGCGATCAGGTTTTCCAGAAAGCTGAGCGCTTGCACACTCACACATACACACACTTATACTGGACCTGTCAGGTGAAAACAGATGAGCTGCACACAGTAGGTGGTAACATGCTTGTGCACATTCCTCACTTGTCTGCTTACATCGCTGGTAACAGGAGTCAAGGGGAGCCTCACCCAAAATGGGTTAACCAGGCCTTACATCAGTGTGGTTTCCATTGCAGAGCCTCACAGGGACAGCAGGGGCTTGTGCATCAGCCTGGTTAACCTATGAGGCCAAATGTAGTTCTAAAGGGCCGGGCAGGCTTCTGCAGAGCTGTCAGCACAGCATGAAGTTACTCCACGAGCAGTTTCTGTCATGACAAAACAGACAAATGTGCAAGATGGACTGTAGTTTAATATAAACTGAGATTCATTACACAAAGCAAGCCTTTCCCTGCAATGGAGATGTGTGAAATTGCCTTCACTGTACATAAATCCCCCCCCAAAAAACGTAGACTTAAGTTCATTCCCAAGCTCCAGCCCTCTGCGTCAAGTTTGCATTCTCTGTGTTTGTGTGGGTTTCCTTGCCACTCTCAGGTTTCATCCCATATTTCTAAGACATGCAAGTAATCTGGACGACTGACAACTTTAATTTGCCTGTGGGTAGAAATGTGTGAGTGGACCTGACCAGTAAGAAGACTAGCAGTTATCGAGTTGTCAGCTAAATCTAGTTAACATCAATATCACAATTATCTGGAATATTTCCCCGATTATTCTGATTTCTATGTAAATCTAGGTATGGCAAATGTATCTACATTCACCACATAAAATGAGTAAACTAAAGTTAAGTTCAATTAATTGTGTCTCAATGTTATGCTTTCTATCAAACAAACCTTCACATATGTAAAACAAGAGCTCCAGCAATTCATTTTGATGATTACGTTAATCATAATTTGCTTGGCATCATTACTTTAAACAAAATTATATAAAAAAACACACACAATACAATGACTTTATCCTCATGATTCTGCTGACATTTCATAGAAAGTCAATAAACGACAATACTGACTTATGCCGAGCCCTAGTGTCACTTAAATGAGATCCTAAGGTATAAAGGTTACATTTTAGAGTGACCTATGCTACCTAATTCGGCCTTGAGGGAGAGAAGCTACTACTGTATAGGGTTTCAGTGCACATAGTGGGAGCCCCCTCCCCTCGGTTTGTGTTGCGTGTAGTTAGACAGAGTGGTGGTGGAGACTGGTAGATGACATTAAACTACTGGTTTATATTAAAACTACAACAAGTACATCCCCATTGAGAGGTCAGAGTCCGCTGCAGACCAGCATCCCGGGAGGTTTTAAGGATTCATTGTATTTCTTAAGGACGTCACTGTGCACTCAGCCAAAATCACCCACCATGGACTGAGGAATGCTGGGTAGTGACAGTTGTCCGTGTGATCCCGACGCTGTGAGACAAGCTGCTGTTTAAAGGAATCTGCTCTGCACTTGTTGGTCTGCGTCAGCTTTATTCTTGGTGCACTCAAGTTTCCTCAGAAGTATAGTTCAGCAACAAATTAAAAAACCTCTGAAGTGATGCTGGAGTTCAGATTTAATGTTTGATACATTTTTACAAAGCTAAGACTGAACAGTGTCTCCAGAAAGGATGTACATGTCAACTTGATCAAGCTCCATTTAAAAGGGAAAATATTTAAAAAACAGGCACGTTTTACCCACAAAGCCAAAGTTCCCGCCAACATTTACTGAGAATTTTGTGGTCAAGCCAAGCTATAATTTGGCTATAATATAATGTAGTATACATCACATAAAATGTCCTCCCGGCTCAGTTCTGTGTGATTTTTGGAGGGGAAGCAATACTTTTTATTTTTTTTAACTGTGTTTTTTCTTGTCAGAGCAAATGTCTGTTGCAACTTGAGGTCTTTCTTTTTGTTATTTTCTATAGTTCTGACCAAAAGAAAATGCAGCCTCCTGTCATCTATCCTGCTCACATCTCTCTCCCCCACTCAGCCCTCCTGTCTATCTCTCTCTCTCACCCCATTCTGTGGTCTTATAAGGTTACAGAGCAGAACTTTCTGAGGCGATGCAGGACTCTCTCTGTGTGTGTGTGTGTGTGTGTGTGTGTGTGTGTGTGTGTGTGTGTGTGTGTGTGTGTGTGTGTGTGTGTGTGTGTGTGTGTGTGTGTGTGTGTGTGTGTGTTTGTTAGTGGTTCCTGTGTTCTCCATGATGTCCTCAGGTGAACACTTGGTCACTGAACTGGCCCTGCTTTTATTCCTCTATATGCTCCAGTTGAGCCTGGGAAAAACCACCTGCACACCCACACACGCAGGTGCAGCTGTACACCAAGCACACACATGCACATGCACAGGTGGTACAAATCGTCTGTGTCTGAAATGACTCCCTATTTACTATATTGTGCACTCTATTTCATGTCCGACATCTCAATTTACTTCTCACTATAGAGTAATCTATTTAGTGTCTATTATATAGGGAGTAGTGATTGAGTGAACAAGGGAGTGGTTTTAGACACAGCTGTCATGAGCCTTTTTCTAGCTCTACTGTTTTGTCCCCTCTGTCTGTCTTTAAAGGATAATTTAAGGCTATTTCAAATCAGTTTATTACAATGTTGGTGGTAGTTTAAGCATTATTTTTATTTCAGATTTGCTTTTTAAACGTTGTACTTACCAGGTTTGGAACACATCCATAGCGCTAAAAAGACGTCAGAGTTAGAAACACTCTGAAGAAAAGAAGAAACACATTCATTCAGAAACAGAAGAAACCCAAGAAAAAGAGTAGGCAAACAGTAAAGTTATTTCTTAAAGTGCCCAGGTGAGCTGTTCAAAATCTGCACGGCTTTTTACGTCACTAGCCGAAACGAGCTGGATAACCACAACCGTTAGCATGCTAGCGTTAGCATGCTACCTTGTTCTCAATGCCAAAGCACTGCTACAACACATACAAGTTCACCATAATCTACAAAAGAACTACTTACATATGTGCCCTCCTTTAGAAGAAGTCTCATGGCTAATCCTGCCTTGGAACTGACCAAAGTTGGAGAAACAACCTTTATTTTACTGTCTATGGAGCTAACTGACATGATCTACAATCTGAGCTACTGTGCATGTGCGAGTGTTAATCAAAGATAGTACAGAAGAAAAGATGCCTCACTCTGTAGCTAAAACAGAGACCTGAACACAAGGTGAAAAGAGGAGCTGCAGCAGTGAGAGAGCGATGTGTAGTACAACAAAAATATGGTGTTTTTTGAAAATTAAACCATGTAAACCTATTCTGGT
The DNA here is from genome assembly GCA_023631565.1 of Gymnocephalus cernua. Taxonomy (NCBI): domain Eukaryota; kingdom Metazoa; phylum Chordata; class Actinopteri; order Perciformes; family Percidae; genus Gymnocephalus; species Gymnocephalus cernua. The sequence continues at coordinate 30,342,755 of CM042432.1, read as the reverse complement.
ACAACCTTAAAATACAATTATGAACCTGAAAATGAGCATAATATGGGATCTTTAAAGTGTCAACAGCATAGTCCAATGTTAGATAAATGGCCAAAACTACAAATATAAGCCACAAGTTGTTCTTAACTAGAATTTCAGTCACATGAATTACCATCTACCTACTTATTTTCTGTTTCCTCCTTCCCTGTGGCTGGCCATCACTTCCCTTGACTCTGTGATACCCATGTATGATCATGGTAACAGTTATTTACATCTGACACAATAAATAAACTCTCCAGCCAACACAAACCTGCACTCTGGTTGGTTGGACAGAAGCCCACTTCTTAAAAAGCTGATTTTACGAGCGCCTTCACTCTGGGTTTATTATGAAGTCTCTTTTTTTCCCTTGCATATTTTTTGCTTTCTCATATTTTCCAAGTCTTCTTCCCTCCATTTATCTCCAAGTCCTGTACTATCTTTTGCAGTCCTCCCTCCCTTTTCTTCACTCTTGCGCTCTTTTTTTCTCTTTTCCTCTTGGCATGAAATAATCTTTATATTCTCAAATCACTGTTTTTTTTGTTGCTAAAACTGTAACTTTCCACCTGTTTTCCAATCTTGAGCGTAATTGTGCTAATGATTCATTAATGCAGCTTGAGCCCTACATGGTGCTTGATCTAGTTCTGGATGCATGCAACAGTGGGACATTACTTATCTCACTCTTCTCATTGTCTGTATGCTTAGTTGGGTATACAAAAGGAATAGATGTTCACATGAATACTTTAATTACTTCCTTTTGTTAAGGATGCAGAAAGGAAGTGAGATGAGACGGTAGGGAAAATCAAAGTAGGATTTGGAGGATACGTTTTTCCTAGATTGAAAAAGGACAGAGAGAGTAAGGACACAAGAAGAGAATAAGAAACTTGCTGGATGGAAAGAGAGAACTGATGAAGACATATTGGAGAAGGAAATGATTATCATTCCTAAATTTTCCACATCTACGCATGTGTATCTTGCACCTCTTAAAAAGAGAAATCTGACATAGCTATAATGTCAAAATGGTGGTTTTGCTGTTCTTCCAGATAACCCCTGAGTTAGCTCAGTTTTCCAGCTAATAGGGATGAAAGAGGACCTTGGGAGAGGCCCTAATAACAGAGCGGGAGAGCTCATACATCAGTCTCACTCACCACACCAACCACCCTGGCTCCAAACACAGCTCCCCCGACCATATAACAGCATATTAGTTGCTATGCATAACCGCTCAAATTGAACATTTCTGATCTTGTTCAGCTTTACCCTCAAGGCTCCCTCTTTCTCACTTTCTCCTTTACTTTACATCAGGCCTCTCACTCATTCCCATTCCCATGAGTTTGAAGCTCTGCACTAATTCCCATATGCTGCTGTCACAGTAAAGTCACACCAAATTCTCAGAGCTTTACACTGTAGGGGTTAAGCACATGTCCCTGTGTGATTTTTATCATCATAAGCCAAATACAGCTGGATGAGGATCAGAGGCTGCTTTCATGGAACTTTCTGTGTGGAGATCTGATGTCTGGGCTTCTCAAAGCCCCCTTCGTGTTAACCATTTACTGTAAATTTTGCCACTGGGATGGCAATTAAGTGGCACTTGTTTGCAAGTGAAAGAAGAGTTTCCAAAACTTTTTATGAAATATGCAATACCAGCCAAGAGGGGGAAGTGATACTATGATAAAGATTGTCAAATATCCAGAACACCCATCCAGCATATCACATTTGAGTTTTTAACAGTTGAGATAATGGTCTTTTAATAAAAACCAATGGGCAGAGATGGTATCAGAGCGCTAATAGTTTTGGGAAGCTGCTAAAATGGAAGGTATGTGAAATGATAGACAAGCAGCAAAAAGGTAGTTTGACTCTTGGCTGGAGAGATGGCACGAAACAGACTTTGACCAATGCTGATAAATTCTCTGAGAAATGTGATGAAATGGGGATTTCAGGAGGTGCTGTAGGTGTGAACCACATACATAGGAAGTGATGGCGGTGATGTTATCAGCCAACAGCCAATTACAAAAAAGAGGGACACATTCACGGAATTAACACAGAAACATAGCTCAAGTATTAGTAGTTCTTTTAAATCATTTAAAATATATTGTTGTCGTGATAAGTCCCTTGGAGTGTTGAAAAACACACAAAAAATGCCAGAATAACTTTGAGTGACTCCAATCTTCATTTAATTCATTTAATGTGAAAGTATTGCTTTATTATTTATGCATACAGTATGGGCATCTGCATTTGAGCCGGTATGCAAGTGTATTTGCCAACAAGTCATTGTACCTAAATGACTAAATAAGTTGGGTGTCATTGCCATCTAAATTGACCCATATCAGCATTTTTCTGATCTGACGTTCTGTGATCATACCCAACAACACAATAGGCGGTTTTGTCAGTTCCCTTTTAAAACAACCCATATTGCCATTACACAAAAAACATTAATTAATTATTTTCTGATCTGCCACCTCAATAGCTAAGGTTTGGTAAAGTTTAGGCAGCTAAACCTGCTTGGGTAAGGTCAGGGAAGGTTGTGGTCATGATCGGAAAAAAGGTGCTAACCTCTGTCTCAAGTCAAAGTCAGACTCTTGTCAGATACTTTGTACAAGTATTGAGCTAAACCTATGATCCTTTTCAGTCATTCGTACAGGCAGACAAGCATCCTTTATATAATACACACATCCAGTTAACATATGGGAGAACATCAGAACCGGGATCATGATCCATCTAGGGGGCCAGAACCACAACTGCAGGAACCATTGATCTAAACTGAAACAGGCGCTGTCAAGGTTTTTTTTTGGCTATCATTAACAAATGGGCCTAACACAATTGCTTCCCTCTGTTACTGAGGAACATTAAAAAGCTAATCTCAAAATTACTCTGCCGTTCATCCCAGATATTCCAGATGATTGTCTCAATGAAAGAGAACTAACAGATGTGACCTAAATAGAGGAGGGATAAAGTGGAAGAGAGAGAAATAGAATTAAAATGAGGCAATAAACTATTGTCTAGTTTTATAAATGTCAATAAAAATCAAATGTGCTGCCGTTTGTTCCTGAAAAAAATTAAACGGTTCCTGAAAATAGCACAGTTCTTCTCAAAATGATGCAGCTGTGCCTACTCCATATTGTTTTTATAAACTCTCTCAATGTACACCTTTCCCTCTTCCCTCCTCTTTCCCTTTCCCGTATTCCCGTGTCCAGCCCCGCTATTGAACTCTCACCTGGCTACACTTGGCTAGCTTTGTGTTAGTGAAGCCAGTGAGCTGCAACGGCCCCTCTCCTCTGTCCTTTGTAAACCACAGAGCTTTGTGTTTCTTTAAGCCTATCAACCCAAAACACAGAGAGAATTTAGGCTCGCCTTCGGGCCAAGACTTGCTATAATACACCATGTCATCTTTGGAGCCTTCAAGAACAAACCAGAGAGTCATTTTGGGTCCCATAACGCAACTCAGAAATATATGAAAGCAAAGGATGAACATTTTCTCAAGAGGGGATAACAACCTAGTTTGCAGAGATAATTCTTTATTAGTTTAATAGTAACACAATGAGCACATCATCTGTACATCTGTATTGTATATCAAAAACACTATGAAGAAAAGAAGAAACATAAATTCAGAAACACAAGAAACCCAAGAATTGAGACAGACATGTTTTAAATAGATGAAAGAGAAGGCGAACAGTAGAGTTATTTCTCAAAGTATCAACAGTATAGTCCAATGTTATCAGCGTTCTGATACCCTCCAGTGTTGCTAAAAATCTGTAACAATCTTGACCCTAACTCATAAAGCTGCTTGCCTGTTGTTGTGAGCCTGTTGCCAAGCCTCCAGACTCCCTCGCTAACAGGTGCTGAGGCCCAAAGAGCTGCTCATTAACACAGCTCATTTCACAAGCACCACCACACAATCATTACCATCCTGACACAGCACTTGTGAAAAAACACATTATCACCCAATTAGCATGACCCCGTGTCAGGTGCCTGGTCCTGTTTGATTGCAGACTTTCTCCCCGACTGTCACCCTGCATGCCACACACGTAACAATAATGTTTTTTTTTAATTTGTTTTTAAGTGTGTTGCTGAAACATACAATATGTAAATACTGTTAGTACTGTGTGTGCAGGGCAGGTTAATGCACATGCTTGGCTTGGGTTTCTGCATGTGTTTAAGCCATTTGCTTATTCATCATGTTAAACTATCCCAGCCTGCACCAAGCTACACACATACACACACTGGGTCAGCCTGAGTAGCAGAACTCATTGTAATTGTGGGACAATGTATGTGCGTTTGTCAGTTTCAACAGTTTCAGGTCCCATCCATCAGTCCTGCATGTTTAAGTCCTGCAGGCTTTTTCATTTGTCAGGACTCACCTTGTGACCTGTGGCAGTACACGCTGAAGCCCATTTTCTCCTTTCTCTCTCTGTAATGAAAAGCAGAGAGTTGCTCTGTCGTCAGCTGGTAATAAAGCAGCATTAGGTCCACATGGCTTGCTGACGGGCTCCCTGTTCTACATTCAAACCTTTGATCTACACCAGCAAATGTACAATGCTATCACCAGATTTAAGATGGGAAAACTCTTAGAGTAGTGTTTGTGTTTTGCTGTTTTGTACACTGAGAAGTGGCTGCAGCATTGTGATGTTTAGCATTGGCTACCACACAGACTTTTACTTCGTTTTTTTCACTTTGTGTGACTTAAATTAAAGAGTATACCCTAGGGCTGAGCCTTTCTGCCGTCGTCGTAAATGTAGGAGCATCCCATTCACACAGAAGGTCTAGTCAAGATTAGTGTGTCTGCTGTTGCAGTTTAAAGTGACCCCCTGTCCACACATACAGACTTAAGTCAGGCTTGCGGGTGTGTTTAGCATTGAACTGCTCTTCACCCTAATATTTCATTTCCCGAGGGATGTTTCGATGCATTGTTTGTCATTCAAATCCCGTTAGCATGTTTAAGTTTTTATAGAGAATCTGCTGACTGTGCCAATCACAGTCACATTTCTTTACTTCCCTATTAAGCGCCACTGGCTGACTCTTTTGATTCTGTGATTAGCAGTAGGTGGTTGCAGCGTGTTTTTTGTAGGTTAAATTCACAATAAATGGCATCCTGTCGCATTTCCAGTTGAGTCTGTAGTGATAGGGGGCTGAAGCTCACAATTTGTCATTTTTTCACTTGCTCTTCCACATTTATTCTAATCACAGGGTCCATGATCCATCTAGTGAAATAGGAATAGAAGGTGATAGAGCCCTACAGCCAGAAACATGCTAATAGTCTTCTCCATTTCCTCTTGTTTACAGGGTCTGAGTTTCCCCAAGACCCCAGTGTGATAGCTACCACTTCATGGAACACCTCTAGTGATGGTAAAGACACACATAAAAAAAGCACACACACAGCAGGGCTCCATTTCAACACATCCTTAACAAACTTCTTTCCAGAAAAATTGTTATAGCTGTGAACACATCTGTTACAAGCAGTACACATGTTCATAGCGCAATTAACCCATGGTGTGTTGAACTGTAACCCCACATGTGCTGTCTGAAATTACATTCAATGATTACACTTTGAATAAGTCACCTTCAGCAACCCAGACAACACCAATTGTCCCGGCATAGGGCACTGTAGAGGAATATTGATGGAACAAATTACAGATTGATGTACTCAACATGTGGGAATACAGCCACAGGTACATTGTATTTCCCTAATTTCCACTGACCTACTTTTAGTTCTGTCTTTAGCAAAAGCTACCACTGGAACATCAAAATGTGCTGATGCTTTCACTACATCTTCTTACACTTTGCTCCATATATTCATCTTTCAGCCTGACTTCAATGGTCACCCCCTTATTTCATCACCTTTGGCCAGGCATCCCCATGCCATTTGGGGGGAAATAAAGAAAGTATGAAGTGTGTTCATGTGAAGTAGAAACCCAGAGTTGTTTGCAGATGTGCTACAGGAGTAGACCACAGGACAGAGATTGTAACAGAGCTGTGGTCGCAGAATTTTACTTTTTTAGACAGATAGGGCACACTTCTCGTTTTCTATTTCAGGTAGAAATGTCCTTCATTTCCCAGAATGCCTTCTGAAAGAGCCCACACAACTTGCATTTTACCAATCCATACTCATAGACAAGATGCGACACAAATGGCACTGAACACATACTTGCCTGCATACTTTTTAGAGCCTGACCGATAAAGGATTTTTAAGGCCGATATCGACACAAATAGTTTGTGATTTAAAAATCCAATATATCGGCCGATATGTATTTTAAAAAACAATCCAGAAACGCGTAACAAAACATAACAGATTTCCCTAACATTAGTTATTTGTAGTTATTTATGAGTCCTCACTCAAATAATATGATAATGCAGTTTAAAAATAAACTTGTTTGTAGTCACAACAGAACAGAGGAACATAAACATATATTAAAGTTCTGATAAATAAAATGTATAAAAATACAAACTTAAGATATGAAACTTAAAGTCCTTTGAACAAAAACACAATAACAAAACAAAAAAATCAAAGAGTGTTGCCAACAGGGACGTTGTAGAGCGTCCTCTGGGGGTCAAACTATGCAACGCCAACACTCATAACATGGTTGAAGGGTGTTTCGTCCGTTTTTATTTTATTTTTTTAATATTTGTTTATCGGCCATTATAAATGGTTTGGAAAATGCCTAATATCGGCCGATAATATTGGCCCGACCATATATCGGTCTGTCTCTAATATTTTTAAAATGTGTATCCACTGGAGAGCAAATCAGGGTTGAATCCCTACTGGCTGACACCAGAACTAGTCTGATAATCAAACTGTATTGGCACTTAATTCATTCAGATTGACATTGTGTTCATGTTAGCTGATTTTTGTTGTTTGTAACTTTTTCAACTGTGTGTCTGTGTACAAGTGTGGATTAAGTAGTTGTTATTCCTGTAAATCTACCTACAACATTTAGTGCAGCTGCATCAGAGTCATCAATGCTTGTCGTCATTTTTGTCGGCACTTTTTTTCTGTCACTATTTTTAATAGATGTAGTTAAGTGGCGAGCTAGCTATATAGGAAGATGACATTCCATTCTAAATCCCACATACAAAGCTTTGACTGTTTCTCCTGGTAAGGGAAACAGCCATCTGAGATCACCAGACCTCGACACTCAATACGGTTACTTACTATTAAGATTACAGCAGAAAAAGCAGCAGTAGCGATAATCTCTTATCAGTGCTTCTTTATAGTTTTCTGTTGCTCTTGTCATTTGTTGTTTGCTGCTGACCTTACTTGACATCCTGATAAAATGCCCTAACCACTGAAGTGAAAATAATTATAAAATGAATATCTGAGGATGCACACAACCAATACTTTGAAGGAACACAGGATGCATAGGGTAGCCATCATGCACACATTAATGCACTGTTATATACCAAACTAAACTCTTTGCACTCACAGAGTATCCTGCACTGGACTTTTCTGCTCCGGATCTCCAGGAGTTTCACAGTCAAACAATTGCTTCTACATTTGACATGGTTTGACAAGAAAACAAACTTGTCAACAAATCAGATTTAACATGCAATCCACCCAGTCCAAATCCCTGATAAAATTGGCTGCAGGACACAATATGAAAATATACCTTAAAGGCTGCTTGGTTCTCCCACATAGACTTGTTCAACTCATTCCTCACGTCTCCTGTAGCTGCCCAAGTTTAGTTCAGCAGATCCCGGCGGTGGAAGCATTTAAAACTGCTATCCTCCTGTCAGCACTGCAGGAACAACTGAGTCAGAACCATAACGTTTTTGTATTTCTTCCTTACACGGTTGTCCAGAGTTATCAGTCAGATCTCGATCCCTCTCCTCAGTTTGCCCCTGGCTCGGAGAGCCGACATCCACCTATTCCCCCACAAAGATACCCTGACATGGAAGATCCTCAACATGAGACTTTATTGAACTTGACCTTCATTTTTGCTCTCTCAATTTGTCTGGTTTGTTTAATTCATCCCTTGCAAAGCCGAATCTCCCACAACATCCGCCCTGCAGCAGATTCTGTATAGACAAAAACAGACATTGTTAAACACACAGCGGCCAATCAAGGATGTTTAAAAAGTCCTCAATACAATAAGTAGTTGAACAAATTATAGAGACAGCTTTATTTTCCACAACAACATGAAATATAAAAACCTACAAAAGCTGCATGTGTGTGTGCGTGCGCACCCATGTGTTCATAGTACTGTATCTGTTTGTGTGTGGCAGTTTGAGCTTGGACACATGGCTAACATCTGTTTCTTATCTGATGGGTAGATGGTGATTGCACCACTTGTTTTGTCTGCAGGCAGGGAATGGTTTTGATTGACCAAGCAGACAGCATTCAGGTAGCGTCGCTCTATCAGTATGCATCAGTAGCAGGAAGTTATCATGCTGAAAGAGACTCATTATTGGGCTGAAATCAGGGGTGATGATAGTTTACTGAACTCATTTTCCCTGGGGCTTTCTTTCATTCTTGCTTTCTTTTTCTTTGTTTCATTTTATTCGTTTTACTTCCTTCACATCCTTTCCTCTCTCCCTCTTTCTCTGTTGGAGACTTGGAGAGTGACCCAACTTTAATGAAACTCACCTTTAGTCATAGCTGGCAATGCTACAGTCCCAACTCCTCAGTGTATCTACTATGTTTAGTTAGCTGTGCAGCCCTCAGGTTTCTGTGTCTTGCTGAGAGCAGCCTGCCTAGCACAGCTTTACTCTTGTGCGTGTATGCAATTGAATATAGACATATATTCACGTATAGAAATACAGTGTTGCGGGTGTGATGAGAAGGTATTGTGTTACTTGTCTAGTTTGGAACATGTATAGTTTGTGTGTGTTGCGGTTGTGTGGGTGTGCACGTGTTTACGTTTGTGTGCCTGTGTGTGAGTGTTTGATTGTACAAAACCACTGCGATCAAATGCACGCTGATGACAGGGCACCATTTAGTTGCCGGCCACATTAAAGGGACAGTCCGCAGCAATGGTTTGAGTTTCACAGTACTCCTGGTGCCAAATACCACAACACTCACCACGAGACAATTACATACAGGGCAGCTTTGTTACACAGACATTGGCAGGACATCTTTCTCCTCTTCACCTCTCTTCTCATAAGTTCCTCTTGTCATCTCCTTTTGTCTCTTCTTTCCTTTCTCCTGCTCCCCGCTGCTTTATTGTCAGTTATTATAACAGCTAATGAAGTGTGCAGGCACACAGCTCCAAAAACCATTTTCTTTTCCATCAACTCAACTAATGAGACAGTGATAAAGTGACTCAGTTTGTGTGACCCTCCTGCCTTTGGCATAACAGTCATGCATTTTAAGAGCAGACCTGTTCTCATTTAATGTATGTAAGTACTTTTGTTTTTAGATATTATAGTCAGACTCAACAGGCACATTAAGTCGGTAAACTGTTGCTTCAGTATGTAGGCGAGAGTTGGTCCACTACACTCATAACAGTGTACAGACCCCGCATGACTTTGTGTTGATAGTTGGGACCCACACACAGATGTAAGCATGCACTGACACACACATACCCTCATTAAAACTGTATCACCTACAGTAGCAATGACCTCGGGTTCTACCAGTGTGTGTATTTGCACACCTCTGTGATTGGTGTTAGCATTGCATGGTGTATTTGTGTAAGTGTGGTTATGAGAGCTGATGACCTGTGACTATAGGGAGTGTTGCAACATTACCATTGCATACACCTGGAGCTGACCTAAGACCAATGTACAGTACATCCAAGTTTGGGTATTTTTACATTGTCAAATATGCTTTTATACTGTATATGTACTGCATTTATATAGGGTCTTTATTTAAAGCACTTTACAATTTGCCACACACACACACACACACCTGACCATCGGGAGCAATTTGGGGTTCAGTCTCATGTCCAAAAACACTCGCTTTATACCTTCAGGCAGAGCTGAGCTGATCTGGTTTGTTATTGAATCAGAATCAGTTTTACTGCCAAGTAGGTTTTCCCATACAAGGAATTTGCCTTGGTATTTAGTGCATAACAACAAACATAGTAAGAGAAAAGAAAGAAGAAAAAAAACTAGTACAAAAAAAAGTTTCCCCTTTCACACATTGCACATGTTTTACCTTTTGGAGATGTAAAAGTTTAATTTTGCATTTTGTTAATCATATCATGTCTACCATCTCAGTACTTATACGGTTGCCTAATGACATTTAAAGTGATTACAAATGGTAACATAATCAGATTTCACATATTCAATTGAAACTCATACACATTATTTTATTTGTACTTTTACATTTCCTTCTGTTCCAGCATGCTTCTTAAATTGTATTCTTATCAGAGTTTGTCCTACCCATTACACCACCTATTACATCTTATTATCAGATTGTGCTTTGATAATCTATGTATTGTTAAAGCAAACAGAGGACACAGGAGTCTGTGTGAGTGCATTAAATGCTTACTGTGTGTGTGTGTGTGTGTGTGTGTGTGTGTGTGTGTGTGTGTGTGTGTGTGTGTGTGTGTGTGTGTGTGTGTGTGTGTGTGTGTGTGTTGTCTCTGTATGTGTACTCAAGCCTCTACTGAACACTTACATACTACTCACAGAGTAGAGTTTTAAACTTATGCAGAAGAGCAATGATATAACAATAAATGGTGAGACTAATATATTGTCTATATAAGTCCCCCCCCACACACGCACATCTAAGTGACATTTTTATATCTGAAATTATAGGACATACATGGGCAGTGCAGTGGAGGAGTAAGTAGATGGAGAGAGACAGGAAAGAGTGAAGGGAGAGAATGGAAGTGGGGGAGATGGGATGGATGATTCTGTGTGACAGTGAACTATGTTGTCATTATTAGTAATAGCAAAATTAAATTCAATGTTTTAATTGATATCACTTTTATTGACATCACCATTGACTTGCTGGAGGTCCGGTTCTGACTGCAGTGCTGTAAGGTGGAGAGACAGGGCAGTACAAAGTAGACTGTTGTGTATGTAGAGAAAAGAGGACAGATAAAAAGTGGCTGAGAAGGGAGAGAGGTGAGGAGAGAGTGGTGGGAGTCTCATATTGTCACACACTTGTTAGTACCACATTGCTGCGTTAAGCCCGGGGTTTTAGGGAGGACAACTGTGGGTGTGTGTAAGTGTGTGTGTTGTTCAGTTCAGTAGAGGCTTGAGTACACACACACACAGAGACAACACACACACACACACACACACACACACACACAGCCATGCCAAAACAAATGTGCCCACTTCTCTTTTCCACATACACGTCTTAGGCACTCATTTTACACACCTCATGACCATATGTCAGTTGTAGGCGTCAGATGAGCTGCATGTACAACCACAAGGGTTGCTATGGTGACCGATAGTAACAAGTAAGGGCACCAGCATGCTCTAACCAGGGCAGAAAAAAGCTACCAGCACACACAGCTTCATAGCAGTTAAAACAGGAATGAATTTGATTGAAATTGTTTTTCTTACCAGAACTATTACATACCGGTGTTAAGATTATTTTGGAGTTCTATTAACATGTTTCTCCTGATAACCTGCAATGGTTTTCTGCAGTATACTGTATGTAGGCTACACATTAATAAACAACAGAGCATAAACATACTAGGAGAGAGCAGCTTTGGAAAAGATAGCATCGTTCTTGTAGGGAAAACCCTTGTTGGGATGTAAATGTTGTGTTGTCCAGTGCAGAGAAGCCCTAACTAATGAATTTGCATGGCATAGTAAATATTAAAATGTGTGGGCGTCCATGCAACATGTAAGTGTGTTCCTCTATTTTTGCTACTTAGCCTCTCTGTTCACACAAATTGAAGTTTGTCTGACTAGTTTTTGAGATTCCCCTGTATGTGTTTTTCCTCCTGTGTTTGTTTTGGCTGACTTTGTGTAACCAGGAGCATTTCTGCATACCTAAGATGGGTTTTGGGGTTGAGGGAACTTTCCAGAAGGTTTTTATGACATTAACACCAATGTTTTTCCTGCACATTAAACTCTTAGGTGGCCCTCAAAATTTTTTTTCTGACCACCTTGAGGAAGAATGTGGTCCTGGGAAATAATTGTGTAATAATGTTTAGCTTTGTCTTTTCCAACATCGTCTGAACTCATTACAGTGGCTTCTGACAGCCTCATTGTTTGTTCTTTTCTTCTTCAAGTTCATGTTTTTACCCTCAACACAGGTGATGTTTTCTCGTAAGCTCATGCACAAGCTGGGTAAAACAAAACCCTCAGGCATCATAAAGCCACGATTAAAAGTGAAATTAGGTGTGACCTCAGTAGCAACCACAAAATAACTTGCAAAACAAGGGTTTGGACATGTGTGTCTGAAAACACAAAGTTGTTTTACCACTATTCTTGTTTAAACAGCAGCATGTTTTTTACATCTTTTACAAGCGTTGTTTGATTTATGTCTTAGTTCTTGGCCTTGTGTAATACAACCTCTCCTGATGTCTTTTTCTCTCTCAATCATCAACCCCTGATGTTTCTTCTCACTTAGCCCCCCTTTTATATATATATATATATATATATATATATATATATATATATATATATATATATATATATATATATATATATATATATCTCCCTTGTTTTCTTTCTTTTCATCTCTCCTGTGTCTCTATGTTTTCCAGGGCCCTTCTTCATCCGTCTTGAAGCTCCCATGAACAACATCACCACCTCTCTGGGCCACACAGCCGAGCTTTTCTGCCGTGTGTCCGGTAACCCGCCGCCTACTGTGCGCTGGCTGAAGAATGACGCCCCAGTGGTGCAAGAGCCACGGAGGATCTCGTACCGATCCACGCCTTACGGATCACGCCTCCGCATCCGCAACCTGGACACTACTGACACGGGCTACTTCCAGTGCGTGGCCACCAACACCCAGGGTACTGTGTCCACGACGGGCGTGCTCTTTGTCAAATTCGGTAAGAGAAATTAGAGTGGTGACAGTAGTAGCTGCCAAGCATTTAAAAACGTACTGGCATGCAGATGTCACAATGAAGTGGCTTTATGACGAGTGCTTTACGCACTTACTGTGACAAACAAAGACATTTTTTCCGACTCATCTTTTCCCACTAGAGATCTGGCTCCTTTTAGCCACACTCCTCTCCACTGATTCTTGCTTGTAGCTGGCAGCTTGTGCAGAGTAAAATCTGGGAGCAATATTGTTTATCCTGTTGTAAAAAAAATCCCCTTGTCTTCTTTTCCAGATCCACTCCCTACAACTCTGGCAGGAAGGCCAACGTAAGTTGCTTTTCCTCTATCCATTTATCTCTCTGTCAGTCTATTTATACTGTACTTACCAGTATGTAAAATGCTGGACCGTTTTGTCGGTTTCAGGTAATTTGTGGGTGATATATAGCTCTTGCATGCTCATGCATTTGTTGCAAGTGTGTGCGTTTTTTTTATTTGTTATTAGTGATAATGCGGCCCTGGATCAACAAAGGGAGAGAAGAGATAACCTTATTCTGATTTGCTATCTATTCTAATAATCATTTGTAGTTCTGTTTCTGATGTGTCCATAATGGAAACCAATTTAATTATAGAGAATACGAAGGTCATGACTTGATAGATGCATAGACAGTATATAAAATGGACACAGCGATCCCGCTGTTTTCGACGGAGACAAGTGAAGCCTCTTACCAGCACTTTTCCGGTGATGGGAAAGGGTTACTGAGCGTTACTGCGCAGCTGCAAACTGAGCTTCCCGCCTTAGGTGTGACGTGACCAACGTCTCTGAACGTTGTAAGCCTTCTGGTAGCTGCGCAAAAGAAATCTCAATCATTCCCAATCTATCAGAGACGGAGAGCGTAGGTATATGTATGGAGATAACATAGGCACAGGCTAATTATTGCTAACTAAAATGCTAGTTAACATTAGTAATTAAACTAAACAGCTAATGTACGTCGAAACTGCCTGCGAGCTTCTCCTGTACTATACGGTAATTCCTCTACAATGCAACAGTAAGTCTCGTGGTTATGACGCAATCGTTAGCCTATTTTTATAAAAACGTCTGCTACGGAGCCATAACGTGAGGTACAAGGTAATGTAGCCTTGTGTACATTGTCGTGTTTCTTAAGAAATAAACAACGGACAAATCAAGTCTTTAAACGCTTCAGATGTAAAGTTATTGGCTGTCAAAGTGACGCCAAAATGAATTGCAGTCAATGGGATGCTAACGGGGGTGATGGGAAAGGGCTAGCAAAATGGCGCCATCGCGGCTTCGCTCTGAGGAGAGAAGCCTGGCCCCTTGGATAGATGAACCGTGTTTGGTGTTTTAAGCCCCCAACGTCGCCTTCCAGGCAGCGCGGCAATGGTTATGTTTAGGGTTAAGGTTAGGGTTAGCTGCCTGAAAGGCGACGTTGGAGGCTTAAAACACCATCGAGCTAGATAAACACACACTAATATTCGTAGTACTGGAGAAACTGGGTTCATTTACTTTCAGCCAACTCTAATACAGAAAACAGGACATGACTCAAAACATTAACAAATTCAAAACCTGTGCTGTTCATTTAAATTGAGGGCAATAATGAGACATTCATCTGCCTTCAGGGCCATAATGAAGTTATTATAATTCAGAGTGAATGTCCTGTATCTACCAACAAGTTAAGTTGATTAACTGATGTCTCCCTAAAATAATGCCACCTGAAATGAGCAGTATAGAAACGTGGGGCACATCTATCTCTGTGGTTTCTTGTTATATAACTTTTTATAGTTGCCTAATTAGCTGCCAGCTTTCTGAATGTACAGAAAAACCAACCACAGCCCTAATCTTTTAACATGAACACAAACACCAAATTGAATAGGGCTTTGAAAGAAGCAAATAAAACAATACAAAAAGAAGTATCCATGAATACATTCCACTAAAACATGTCCATGTTCTTGGCAAAAGCAAAACTGCTGCCTAAATTAAAATTTAGTTTGAGTCTGGCGAGCTTCCTTTGCTTTGTTTTGACGTCTCCCCAGTGTTGTGGGATAAATGTCTTAATAACTTTCTCAGTTTGTTTGATTCTCGCAGGATCAAAGGAGTTAAGCTGGATGATTTTCCCCCATGACATTATGGCAAGGCTTGCTGCCATGTTCCATGCGGCGTTCTGTGAATCAAAACTGCTGGCACATGGCGGATATCAGACACTTACTAAATACTCATACACTGAGACGACTGCATGCACATACTCACACATTTGAGCATCTACGCGTGCTCTGTTTCAAACATCTGTTTCTACCATTCATTTGTTTACATGTGTTTGATTGTTTTGTCATGTGCGACTAAATTGCAGCTTGTTTCACAGATGAGACAGTTGGCACACAAAGAATTCACAATGCAGTTTTCTCAAGGGAGTTATCATCAAGAAGGAAAAATCAAAGAGGCTGGCCTAAAAAACAACACTGTGACAACACTGGAAATAAACTCAAATGGAAATATAATGTAGATAAGAAAATGATGTGATTTTGTTAAACATTGACTTAAAAGATTATCAGGATTGACATTGCATCACATTAGAGGAATAATTTTCCAGCAATGCAATAAAAAAATTTAATCTGCTCTTGCTTTATGATCATGATGCATTTTAAGCATAGGCAGAGTTTGACATTCGAAAATTGAGTTTTTGTGTAATGGCGCATTTTTGGCTCTCCGGAGCTTCCGTAGCGTTAGTTTCAAATAGCAGTATGGCAAGCGACAACAACAACATCATAGCACACACGAAACAGCAAGTGACAACATGGCTACCAGTGAGAGTGGGAAGTTTGTTCCCAAGAAAGGAATAAAATCATCTGTTGTTTGGAACTGGTCTGGGTTTGCTGCGACAGACGTGGAGCAGCAAACCCCGCGCTGCAACATTTGCCTAAAGCCCATCGCCGTCAAAGGCAGCAGCACCACAAACCTATTCCAACACCTGAAACAGAGACATCCAGCCGAATATGAAAAATGCCAGTCTCTCCGAGACGAACAAAACCACAGTGACCAACAAACCTTAGCTAAAAAACAGCTAACTGTAGCCGAATCCTTTGCACAAGGCACCACACATGGCAGGAAAGGGGCACGGTGGAGAACAATCACCAAAGCGGTCGCTTTGCACATAGCCAAAGGCATGGTACCCATATATACCGTGGAGAAGACGGTAAGTTGTCTGCCGTTTGTACTTATTGCTTCCCTTAATAAGTAGGGGGGGAAATCGGAAAAAAATCGGAAATCGAATTAAAAAAAATTAAATCGGAGATATTTTTAGGCCATATCGCCCAGCCCTAGATCAAAGCAATGAAATGTGGACGACTTTTGCACTGTTAAATATTATCTTCAACCAAAACGAAAATATTTTTCGGACACAATCTTTCCTTTTTTCAAAACACATTTTGTGGCTATGACAGCGATTAAAAAAACAAGTTATATTTCGCATTTTGTTGTACTTAATGAAACATTTAAAACATTTTGTGAGACACGGGGAAAAAAGAAAAAAGCGGCCATGTTAGAGGCTACAGTATGCATAAAGATTTGCCTTTCTCTTGGTTTTAGTCTGACAAGACAGAACATTTTCAACTGACAATCACACCCACTCACACAACACTCCCCACTTTTCATTTTTACATCAGTGGACCCCCCGTCCCTCAAAAGACAGCTAATTGAAAGCAGTATGTTGAGCTTCTCCAGCTTGTTGTTACCTAGTGCGGCTGTTGCTGTGGGTTGAACGTCAGGACTGCTAGCGGTTGGTGCTGATCCAGAGCTGCTCGAAGTTCCCTCCAAATTCACAGCGGTGTCTGTTTGTCTATGGTCATCATCGGTTATTGTTGTTGTTTGTGTTGTATCCTTGTTAGATCCCAATGGCTGAATATTTGTGTTGTTTGGAGCTTGCCATAATGTAATGTAATGAGTCCAACAGATAACTATGTTATTAGCTACATGCTAGCTAAGAATCAAGATTTTTTTTTTTACTAAAGCAGTATATGAAATCAGATGTATTACCTACCACCATTTAGTTGTTTTGTGTTATTTAAAATAAAAACATATTTTTTTAAACTGCAATCAATCACTCCGTCCACCGCTTAGCGCCACCCATGACGATTGTGATTAAACCAGAGCACATTTTTCTCCCATCCCGGAATGCTGTGTGGACTGGCAAGACCCTCTTTTGCAGCGCAGTGGAGGAAGGTCTGGCAAAGCGAGACTTTGCTTGTTAGGGCCACGAAAATTGCCATGATGATAAATGTCTGTTCAAGGATTATAGACAAATACTTCTGTTAGTATAGTCTGATATTCCAGCTAATGAATTAAGTTTTTTAGAACTTTATTCTAAACTAATTGAGGTGCAGCTTTAACACGCCAGACACATTACACTTTCAAGTTTGAATAAAAGAAATTCTCCTTGTGTTGAAGGAAAGCTTTGCAGTGAACCGAAGACCAGCATTCAAAACCTCATTACAGTCATAACAGACTTCATTTAAACGGACAGGGGCCTCCTTTGACAGCTGCGGAGCTGTTGTTGTGGTGGTGGGTTGATCGTCACTGCTGCTCATTATTAGTGCCACAGCCAACTTATTAGCTGTAAAGTAGGGTGGCAGGCCGTCAAGAAGACAGGGTCACCTAATGATGACATGTAATGACCTACAACCTCTTACCTCATGTCGCAGCTGTTTAAACGTCAAAATGTCTGCTCCTTGACTCAAAGTTTTCGGAAAGACATCTGGTCCAGAAGCTTGTCAGTTTAGGTGAAATATACTTTTTTGTACCTCCCACTCTCTCCCATCATCTCCATGTTCAGACTTCCGTTTTCTTGGGATAAATTAGCCACAAATACTACTCAAAAATTTCTGGCCACCCACCTTGTTGAACCTGAACATAACATTAACTTCATGTCCTCAGTGTTGTCTTTGCTTCAGTCTGTGCTCTGATTTCCATCCCCATCTACGCTGGTCTTAAGTATACACTCTGTGGTGTGCGGGACATTACTGTGTGTGTGTGTGTGTGTGTGTGTGTGTGTGTGTGTGTGTGTGTGTGTGTGTGTGTGTGTGTGTGTGTGTGTGTGTGTGTGTGTGTGTGTGTGTGTGTGTGTGTGTGTGTGTGTGTGTGTGTGTGTGTGTGTGTGTGTGTGTGTGTGCGTGCGTGCATGTGTGCGTGCGTTCATATATATCCTCAGGGTTGGGTTTTTGAGAGAAGCCACAGGCAAACTAAGAGCTGACAGCTCGGAGGTTTTGACTATGATTCAGCCAGCTTGAGTCCAATATGGCTACTTGAGACCAGAGCAGAAAACTACAGCAGAGCAGATCAGAATTACAGGAAGGAGGAGACAGGAGGAGGACAGGAGTTTGAAGCTTAAACTTTTTCTTAAGCACAGACATTTTTAGATTTTGAAGTGTTCCTTCAAGAGCTATTGTTTAAAGTGCTCATATTATGCTTTTTGGCTTTTCCCCTTTCCTTTATTGTGTTATATCTTTGTTGTGCGCGTTATAGGTTTACAAAGTGAAAAAGACCAAAGTCCACCCCAAAGGGACTTACCATCTTCCAGAGAAAACAATGTTCACAAACTGCTCCAAACAGCTCTGTTGTAGTCCAACATTTACTTCCATGACTTTCCATGACTTTGTAACACATGTTATAATGCTCGCCTAGCTGCTAGCATGGCACGCCCTCATGCTCTACAACTGACTAGCTACCAGTACTTACTGCGCATGTGCGACTCCCAACAAAGATGGAACAGAAGTGAGATGCCTCACTCTGTAGCGAAAACAGAGAGCTCAACATACAGGGTGAAAAGAGGATCTGCAGCAATGTGCAGTACAACAAATGTATGGTGTTTTCTGAAAATTAAACCACATAAACCTATTCTGGTACAACCTCTAAATACAATTATGAACCTGAAAATGAGCATAATATGAGCACTAGTATTTTAAAGCATGTCTTTTGCAAGTCTCAAGACAAGTTTATAAGTAAGATCTCCAGTCTGTCAGAACAAGTCTCGAGTTGGCAAGTTTTCATAAGCATATTGCAAGTTAAGATGAAAGTCCTTTAGTTCTCTGGATGCTGATAGTTCTTTAATTGTGTAGTAAAAAGTCCTTTCAATATAGAGATCTAATGACTAAACATGTAAAGCGTGTGGCTAAGCAAGGCCTGTCTTTTATTGTTTTATTGTTCCAGGATTTTGCACAATCAGCACTTGAAAACTCAAAAGCCAAAAAACTCATGTCAAGTCTTAATTAAAGGAATAGTTTGACATTTTGGGAAATATTCATTCATGTTTTTGCAGAGAGTTAGAGGAGAAGATGGATGCCATTCTGATGTCTGAAAGGTAAATATGTAGCTGGAGCCACCAGCCGGTTAGTGTAGCTCAGAATAGAAACTAATGGAAACAGCTAGCCTGGCTCTGTTCAATAGCAAGATCCTTTTCACATTCACAATTTAACACGTTATACCTCATTTGTTTAATCCATCCAAAAACCGAAGTGTAAAAATAACACGTTGTGGTTTTATGGCAGTTAGACCTATTCCTTTTATATGAAGTCTCACAGCAGGCTAAGTCAAGTCTCAAGTTCTCATTTTTTGTGACTTAAGTCTGACTCAAGTCCAAGTCTTGAGTCTCACATCTTCAAATCTAAATCAGTTTCATTTCTAATCCTAAATTCATCAGTGTGCTACCAGTTATTACTAACCAAGAGAAAGATCAGTGCATCTCCTCTACACTGTGCCCATGCTCCTCCTCTTCATTCTCCTCCCTCCATATTCCCCTTCTCTTCCTCTCTCCTCCTTGGAGATGTTTTAATAGAGCCAGAATAAACACAGGGTGAGGGGAAAAAGTCTCGCCTGCCAAAATTAGACCCCCAACTTTCTCCATCTCTCTCTCTCTCTCTCTCTCTCTCTCTCTCTCTCTCTCTCTCTCTCTCTCCGTGTCTGTATGCTGCCACACTTCCTTCATTTGCAGAAAAAAAAAAAGATGGAGACGGCGGGAGAGTGAAGGGAGTGAAAGAAAAACAGTGTTAGCAGGGTAGGAGGAGGATGGTACCATTAACACTCGGGGGTTGCATGTTGTTCTTTGATTCCCGGGTTCTGCGGGGTCGCTGGAGTTCAGGTGTGATTAGCTGTGTGAGCCGACAGGAGGTTTAGCTGAGCGATCAGATCAGAGGCAGTTAATAACTCCAACTGAGGCCTGCGTGCAAACTGTGAACACTCTGACAGAGCAAGCTAAAACTGTCCATGATGCAATAACAAACTCTCTTCATCTTTCTTTTCATTTTGTCTGGATTTTCTTTTTCTTAGTCTTTTTTTTTCAATTCAATTAATCAGTAGGGAAATTAGATCTTCATCAGACACATGTTAGGCAGGCAGGCTGGACTAGAGATGAACTCTAAATGACTTTGTTTTTTCATGTATTTATTTTATTCTGTCTGTTTTGAATGAGCAAATTAATCACAGAAAGAAAGAAATACACCATGAATTCATCAGAATTTAATTATATTGATATGAAAAGGATCATGTTTTCTGTTTTCTTAAATCACAATTAGTCATAACAAACAAACCTTTTCTGAGTTTGCATTTTGTGTCATGTCTATTGTCAAAGCGGCTATAATCAATATTTTCATAATAACAATGGTTAAAATGTGCAATGTAATCGCAGTTCTACAACCCCAAATCAGAAAAAGTTGGGACAGTATGAAAAACAAATAAAAAAAGAAAGTAGTGATTTCTAAATGTACTTTGACTTGTATTTCATTGCAGACAATGTGAACACAAAATATTTCATGTTTTGTCTGGTCAATTTCATTTCATTTGTAAATATACATCCTTTCCTGTCATTCAGACCTGCAACACATTCCAAAAAAGGTTGGGACAGGAGAAATTTAGGGTTAGTAATCAGGTAAATTGATTAAATAATGATGTGATTTGAAACAGGTGATGTCAACAGGTGATTGCAATTATGATTTGGTACAAAAGCAGCATCCAAGAAAGGTCTAGTCCTTTAAGAGCAAAGATGGCCGAGGATCGCCAGTTTGCCAACAAATACGTGAGAAAATTATTGAAATGTTTAAAAACAATGTTCCTCAAAGAAAGATAGGAAGACATTTGCTTATTTCACCTTCAACAGTGCATAACATAATTAAAAGATTCAAGGAATGAGGAGGAATTTCAGTGCGTAAAGGACAAGGGCGCAAGCCTAAGCTGAACAACCGCGATCTCCGATCCCTCAGGCGGCACTGCATCAAGAATCGTCATTCATCTATAAGCGATATCACCACATGGGCTCAGGACTACTTTGGCAAACCTTTGTCAAGTACCACAATACATAGTTACAGCCACAAATGCCAGTTAAAACTGTACTGTGCCAAAAGGAAGCCCTATGTTAACAGTGTCCAGAAGCGTCGTTGACTTCTCTGGGCTCGGAGGCATCTGGGATGGACCATCACACAGTGGAAACGTGTACTGTGGTCAGATGAATCAGTATTTCAGGTATTTTTTGGGAGAAATGGACGCCGTGTGCTCCGGACCAAAGAAAAGGATCATCCAGACTGTTACCAGCAACAAGTCCAAAAGCCAGGGTCTGTCATGGTATGGGGCTGTGTCAGTGCCCTTGGCAAAGGTAACTTGCACTTCTGTGATGGCACTATTAATGCTGAAAAGAACATAGACATTTTGGAGCACAATATGCTGCCTTCAAGAAGACATCTTTTCCAGGGATGTCCATGCATATTTCAACAAGATAATGCAAAACCACATTCTGCACACATTACAAAGTACTGGCTGCGGAGGAAGAGGATACGTGTACTTGACTGGCCTGCCTGCAGTCCCGACCTGTCTCCAATAGAGAGTGTGTCGCATTTTGAAGCGCAAAATGCGACAACGAAGACCCCGTACTGTTGCCCACCTTAAGACTTGTTTGCAGCAAGAATGGGACAAAATTACACCTGAAACACTTTATCACTTGGTGTCTTCAGTCCCTAAACGTCTTTTAAGTGTTGTGAAAAGGAATGGCAACATTACAAAGTGGTAAATGCTTTACTGTGCCAACTTTTTTTGAAATGTGTTGCAAGAACCAAAATAGGAATTTTGTTTTTTTGAAAAAGAACACAATAAAAATCATGAGGAACTCATTGAATTATGTGCTGTTGTATTGTCTGCAATGAAAGTCAAAGTACATTTAGAAATCACTACTTTCTTTTTTTATTTGTGTTTTCCATACTGTCCCAACTTTTTCTGATTTGGGGTTGTACAATATGCAGCTGTAGCGTCTTTCAGCTCATTGTTTTAGTTCTGCCCACAACTTTACTTTTTTGGTTAAGTCTGCTCTTATAGTGCCATTTCCGACCTTAGCAGGAAAGGCTCTGTTAAACCCACAGTTTACTCCCTTTCCAGCACCAAACGGCAGACAAAGTTAGGAACCAGCTGGTGAACATAGTGGAGCATTTAGCAGCTACCAACAGGACTTATAAATAAATGCTCATGTTACTATGTCTCTGCTGAATGTTTAAATATCAACTTAAAAGGTGATGCTATGTCATTGTTGTGTTTATCGCTTGTTTGCGCCACACAAGTCAGTTGCTGCAGGTGTAACATCATTATCTAATCATTCAAAGTACAGCTGCTTTTATATTTCTAAAAACGTGATGTACGTACGCTTTTTAAAATCAGACTTTATGCAACGCTGCCGCTGATCTCAGAGTCTCTGTCTGTGTTTATAATAGAGGGGTTTTCTCCCTGTTTGAAAAGATTAATACCACTACACCCTGGCTGTCAAGGCTGTTTAAATTTCTCAAAACTTTCCCCGCTGCTTTTCTCTCAGCACTGGCAAAAAAAAAGCAATTACAAAAATAGCTGCTTTTTTCTTCTTTTCCCTCCACCGAGCCTCTCTGCGCTCTCCTCAGTCTACTGTGTACTGGAGAATAAAGAAGACAGGTTTAACAAAGAACAGATTCTGCCTTCTTTTTTGTCAGTGCTCTGACTTTTCTGCTGCTGGCTTCTTCTTCAATCTTCTTGTCATTTGCTTCAACATACCCCCCCCCCCCCCCCCCCCCCCCCCCAGTATTTGGTGAAAGACGTGCTCTGCATGAAAATGCCTTATTTGAACAATATTTTACCATCATATGCCGATTCAAGCCACAATCCCAACAATCACACATGCATCAAATGTCTTGTTTGTTAATGATTATGTCTATAGTTATATCTACTGTACATCTGCAATACAGTAAGACCTTTGTAAGTTTGCAATTAGTTTGTCAGTTGAGATCTTGTTTGGGTGTAATTTGAAGACACAGAGTGATTACTCTAATCAGCCGTGTTTAACTGTAATACAGCATAAACACACATACTGTACAGTATAACTTTTCTTGTGTATGTGTGTGTATATATATATCCTGTATATCTGTGTGTGTGTGTGTGTGTGTGTGTGTGTGTGTGTGTGTGTGTGTGTGTGTGGGGCAAGAAACCTACCGACACACGATGGACAGCTCTGTAATTAGCCAGCTGTCAACACATTGGATTAAATTGACCTCGGAGCTGACGTGACAGGGAACGTGAGGCCCGTAATGTCATTATCAGATCATCACCATCCCAATTATACAGTCGAGGCATCAAAGAGTTAAAAAACGAAGAGGCAATTTAACTTTGACTTTGTAGGACTGTAGCGTGTCTCACCTACAGCGGTGCATGGGTTGATTGACAAATTAGTTTAAGGAAGTAGTTTCTAAAATGTGTAATGACTTGAAGATGTCACATTATGTTGATCTTGAAGCTTGTTCAAAGGTATTAGGCGCTTAAATATGTGTGTACAGTAATCAAAACAGATTTATTGATACCCTGAAACCTCATACATATTTTCTCATTTCTGCTCTACAGCAGCTGTTCTGAAAGGCTTGTACTTACCATGTCTGTGTGATGAGGATCTGATTTATTAGGACGTCAGGTAATTACACAAGCAGCAGCTCCAAGGTGTGCTCAGTGAGTGTAGGAGGATGAAAGGATGCCGTCAAGGGCTTTTATCTGGCAAACATCAGCAAAGCATCCATAATCCTTATTAATGAAGTAACAACATGTCAAAGCATTTACTGAAGCTGCAATTAAGCTCTTAACTGAGAAAATTATTTAGGGAATCTGTTGCAGATATTTCACTCTCAGCTATATCTTGCATGATCCCTCTCAAGATCTAGACAGCACAAATGCACGTCACTACAAGGTAAATGTGTTGTTTTTTTTTAAATCAATTTATTCTGATTGCCACAGTGCATTAGTTGCTCAATCAACTTCATGTTTAAGTTTAATTAAGTTGAAGTACACAGACACAACTCCCTCCTCATTATCAGTTATTGCCAAATATTGTTTGTGTATTATTGACTTTCTTTCACATTCATTCTCCCGTGCACTGCTGTCCTCTTGTAAAATACGAGGTCATTTAATATTAGCTTCCCAACCACAGCCTTCTTAAAGGGGAACTATGCAGTTTTTTTTAGCTTAATTTACCTTAACTGAACAGCTTCGGAGTCATTGGAATGGTTATATGACTTTTTTGAGTTCAATGGTGGTCGTGTCGCTTCCCCCCCAGCGCCTGTGAGCGGAAAAAACACCCTTGCAACTTTCGACCAGCGAGCCGTGTCAGGAAGTATCACGTGATATCAGGTCTTGTGATGTAACGAATTGCTTCATGGTACTGCACACATACGCCCATTCAGGAACCGGCTAACAAGGTAGCGATGGAGTTTTTCACACTATCGTCATGGCTGAGCCGGCAAAAAAGAAGCAGAAAGCTAGGAAAGCATTGTCGGAGGACCAGAGAAAGAGGAAACAGCAGACTGACTGAGCGAGGAGTCAAACGCAAGTAAACATAGGAGCTGCCAAATATCTATTCCTAAGCTGTAGGGGGAACTCTATAGAGAAACCTGCGAGCAAAAAGCGAGAAAACAGCGAAGAAATGACCAAAACTGCATAGCGCCCCTTTAATATACCTGCACCTCTTATTCACCTGCTATTTCAGAAATTGACAGTTTTCCACACAAAACTGACACTTTGCAGTAATAGTAATGCAGTAGTAAATCCACAGGAATGTGCATCTAATCTACCACTTATTTTTTTCTACGCATGTTTCTATGATCTCTCTTTATAGGAATAGTTTGACATATTGAGAAATATACTTATTTACCTTTTTGCCGAAAGTCAGATGAGAAGATACTTGTCTCATATCTGTACGCCAAATATTAAAAGCTAGCGTCAACTGCTAATTGGCATAGTTAACCGGCTGCCGGCTATAGCTTAAAATTTAGCACAGCTATGCAAGTGATATCAATCTTCTTATCTAACTCTCATTGAAAAAACGAATAAGTGTGTTTCCCCAAACATTGAACTATTGTTTTGAATATATAAAGTTAAAATATGCACTTCACTGATAACATCTTAGATGGCAAACTGTACGGTAGTACAGTGTTGGTGTGTCCCTAGTTGCAGAATCTAAAATGAGGCACAAAAGTGTAATGTGCTGCTGAATGTGCTGTTGGAGGACGCTTTAATTGGAGAGATATGCAGGTTTAAACGCAGGTCCACCACCTTGAAACCAGTTTCTCTTTTCACTTTGCCACCCTGCTGCCCTCAGCATACAGTATGTGTTGTTTTTGGTCACAATAGACTCTTAACTCAGACTGTGAACTTGTGTGCGCTGTATTGAGAAACTCTGGATTTTGGTTTCACTTCTCCTCACCTCAATGCCAGTGTCAACACTGCTGTGGTTCTCAGATGCTGGCCAGGATAGATGATGATTTGCTCCACACCACAAGCATCGCACCCATTCAGACTGAGGGGATGACAGGCCCACTCAATTTTTGGATGCACTCCTCTGCCACATACCGATCCACTTCAGCAATCCACATCAGACGAACGTAGGGGGCTTTGCTAAACTTATTTCAATTTGGGATCCGGTTAAAAAAAATATGTAATATGTATTTCACTCTGGAACTTTTTTAGACTATTCAGACCTGCCAACAACAGACTCTGTAGCAATGGAACTTTCTCAACCCATAGTTTAACCAAGAGTGAGAGCAATAGCTGTTGCAGTATTCCCAAATTGCTTAGTAGTCCTGTTAACTGCCAAACATGAAAAATGTATTAAACTTTCTTGGCAAAAGGTAAAAAGGGCATTCTGTCAATGTTTTTACATTCACTGATACACAAGTAAAAACAAAGACGGCCTACTGAGACTTTCTTCACCTCTGTGCTCTATTCCTTTGCACGTCCGGAGTAGACTGGGACTTTTTTTGTCTCTTCTGTCTCAAAAGGCTTTTACCCACACAGTCACACATATGCACACTTGCATTTCTACATAAAACAGAGTCAAAGAAACTGCACACACAGTTACTCTTACAAACCCTATCTCTCACACATGTTTAGTTAAGCCCTCAGTGGGTCTTAATTGCCGTCTTGTTGTGGATTCTTTTTAGCACAGTGCTGATTGATTGGGGATCAGGGCCCTAATATGGCTCATCGGGGACAGGCCCTTTGACATGGCCTGGTCCCAGGGCACCGGCACTGTTTGAAACTAGAGCTCCCACCACAGCCCCCTCCCACAAGCCTGGATGCCTCTCTGCTAAATGCTGCCCAGGTCAGGGGGCTCCACACACACATATAGGCAGACGTGAACACACACACACACACACACACACACACACACACGTGGGGACTGTCATGATGTGTAGCCTGCTTTAACCATTAAAGCTATTTACATTATTAGGCATTAGTAAGAGTGTAAGAGCGTAAGTCTGTCTTTACACTCTTACCGCACACCACGATTTTCATACACAACTCATTATGAACAAGGCTTTCACACTCAGCTTGGACAGGGCCCACTTCCTGTTTCCTGTTTCCCAGAATCCCCTGTGTCTGTTGGTGATCCTGTTGGCAGGTCTGGTCAAGGTCAGGTCTGGTAAGTGTGTGTGTGTGTGTGTGTGTGTGTGTGTGTGTGTGTGTGTGTGTGTGTGTGTGTGTGTGTGTGTGTGTGTGTGTGTGTGTGTGTGTGTGTGAGACTCAAGGTTTCTCCCTGATGGTTACAAGGCCTAGATGGGGTTTGTGGGGTTTCTCTGAACTTTGCCCTAAACCTCCCATGAACACACATACACACATACTCCTGCAAATGAAAAAAAACACACATACGTGCAGACAACTATGCACAGAAAGTGTTCTTTCTTTGCCCTAATTGGTGGTGTTGGAGTGTGTGAAAGACATAGAGGGAGGCACAGTGTACCTTGAGTATTTCTAGGTATAAATAGAGGCTTTTCTTGGCAGTTGAGACTTGTATCCTGTAAGCCAGGGGATATCTAACAATGTTTAGAGCTTAACAGGATCAGTGCAGTTTAATGTCGACAGTATTGATAAAGGAAGCCCTCTCAGTTAAAGTCAGTTTATCAATCTGTGTTTTTATTTGTTTTAACTTGTTCCCCTTTTAAATCCCATAGTAGCAGACACACTTATCCTAAACAAGTTCAGTTTAGTTTAACTGTATGGAGTCATCCTGAGATGTCTTACAATGTTATTAGTGTCAACAGGATCATGAACTTTGTTGCTTATCATTTCCCCTTTGACAAATCTAATCACGTCTGTGGAATAAAGCCAAAATGGTGTTACAATGGCCTGAAAGTGAACTGTTTAGACGGGGAGAAGTTTAGTATGTTTCAGGCTGCTTGTACCGGTAGTTGTTGACAGTAAAATAACTCATAAAAGGGAGCACATTTCATTTAGGCATTCTAGACGCCTGTATTCACTCCTATTTTCTGCTCCCAGATATGTTAGATAAAACCACTTTCATATGCAAACATTTCAGTCGGTATAACCTGAATTGGTCCCTTAAGGCCAGCATGTGGGTGGGCTCTCCTGGTTGGCCAACCAGAGGACAGATCAAATGATGGAGATAGAGGGTGAGAAAAGGTGTGTGTGTGTGTGTGTGTGTGTGTGTGTGTGTGTGTGTGTGTGTGTGTGTGTGTGTGTGTGTGTGTGTGTGTGTGTGTGTGTGTGTGTGTGTGTGTGTGTGTGTGTGTGTGTGTGTGTGTTTGTGTGTGCACGCGTGCCGTGCGTGAGGAAGAGTGAGAGAGACAAGGGTGCATGCGTGTGTGTGTGTGTGAAGGGGTTCTTTTTTTAAGGCTATACTATCTTGCAATTGAACGTGAATAAGTTTACTACTTAAAAACATCAAAGCTAAACATCATATCTAGTCAAACCGCATCACGTCATCGCTACAAATACAGTATGTGATTAAAATCAGCGGCTGCTTAGGCTACGTTACCTTGTTTCAGCGACGCTCGGTGAAACAGCATGGAGTGGATGTTTTCGGTTCAGATGCTGAATCATTGAGGTTGTACTGCTGTGGTATGCCAGGTCTACTTTGCAGTAGACACATTGCACCTTGTTCTCGTCCTTTTTTAGTATGCAATGATCCCAAACTTTAGACATTCTCTGCCGTTTCTGGACGTCTTTACTCTCCGCCATCGCGCCAACTAAATTCAAAATGTATCACGCGCTAATGGTGTGCTTCCTGAACAACAGTCCGTGTGGAGCAATCATAGCATATAGTGCGCGTCATAGGAATTTAACGAGGCTTCGAGGCAGAGTTTTTGCCTCGAGGAATTTTTGTAATCGAGTTACTCGAGTAACTCGATGAATCGTTTCAGCCCTACTATTTAGTGTGTTTTGTTTCTTTTGAGTCATTTTGTGATGAAGTGTTTTTTATTTGCCTTTCTGTTGTGCCCACATTCCTTTAGCTTGTTTTTTTCTTGGTTGAGCTTCATCAAGCAATATCCTGACTTATATTCCCCATGTAAATCCCCCGAAAGTTCAGACAACATGCCTGAACCCTCTCAACGTCTTATGTGGGTTCTATGTGTAGGCAGACAAAACAATAATTGTAGTGAAGCATAAAGCAGAGGAATAGGTTTTTTCTGCTAGTCTATAAGTCATAAGTAATCATCAGTAAGTTATCAGTAAGTCTTGCAGCTGCATTGCATTCTGGTATAATGAGGCAACTGTCAATGGATGAACTTATGATTGCAGAGAAAGTAACGTAGAGTTTAATTTTTGAGGAACTGGCATCAAAATCTCATATTTTCAATGATAGATTGGACATACAATGTGTATTGTGATAATCTGTTATTTAACGGCTTTGTGTAAATGTATTAAGGTGGACATCCTTTAACCAGACTTTAGCCCGTTTTCTGTGTCCTACAGACACTTTTGACGGCAGTGTGTGTATAGATGGATTATTTATGGGCTCCACTATGCGACAGTGTTTTCCTTCCACACAATATATGCCTTTAGTGACTCTTAATCACTCTCATCAAGAGTATCCCACTTTCCTCAGGAAGCCACGCTTGTGTTCAAACGTGTGTATTCTTGTTCCTTAAGCACCGTCAGTAGCCAGTCAGCCAGAACATGTGTCCTCCTGTCTTTTTTAAGTATCTGCCTTTGTGTGTTCAGATCTTGGATCTGTGATCTAGGCAATAAGCTGTTGTAAATCATGCAGGAAAGTGTGTGTGTGTGGGGGGGGGTCTAAAAGTAGCTTTGCTCTCGGCTATCTCTTTCCTATGTTCTTTCTTTAGTGCTTTATTTTCTTTTCCTGTTATTATTATTTCCACACGGATGTTTCAAGGCAGCCTGGAGTCAATTCAAGGGATGCTAAAAAGAAAAAACTAAAAACAGGAATTCTTACAGCCACAAAAAAAAAATGGAAAACTTGCATTTAGTTAATAATACTGCTCCAGGGTAAAAAATAACTTTGTATGAAAATAGATCATGAGCCGCTATATTTGTAATACTCCTTTTGTCAGCGATAAAAATCTAAGTATTTTTTGTATTGCGTTGGACCTTCCTGATTGAAGCATGATGGACATGATGGATCAATACAACTTGTTGGGTCTTCATGCACAATTTTGTGGGTCTCACACACACACACACACACACACAAACATACTACATTGTAGTACAACAGCAGTCAGACTTAATGCCTAGAGCTCCTAACTGTTTCCATTCCACTCAGCCTCCTTCTTTTCTCAATTATCTCTCAATCTCTCTTCCTTCAAATCTTTCTCTCTGACTTAACTTTTGTCTCCCCCCTTTCTATCCACATGTTTTTACTTTCTCTTTCCATGTTATTTGTTATCAATGATCCCTACACCCAGTTATTAGTCAAACAAAATCTTCCCACCCTCCTCCTCTAATTCACCTCTGTAGTAATGGATTTCACCATGTAACCCCTGTGATCCATTTGTCTGTGTGTGTCTTTCTAAACACCACTGGGTTTATGTTAGGTTTTAGGAGACATATTGCCCTCCTATCCTGCTAATTGACAGGCTGATTGACACTCTCACTCCTCAAACCTTCTCATACCCTTCACTCCTCCGTGGAAGTGATGTCACCAGGTCAGGAGCAATGTGAGGAGTGACGGGATTGATGTAGAGTCCTTCCCTGCATGTTCAATGATCTTCTATGTGTTAACCCTGTTATTAAAACTCTTTAGTATAACTTCCAGTCGTGAAAGACTGGGCCTTACAACTTATACTTCAGCAAAGTGCAGTCCAACACATCAAACACCAGCATCTACTGTATATGTGGGAGGCATTCCATTCTTTGGACTGTTTAAGATACGATCAGCATTCAAGTTACATTCAGTGAAATGTTAACATAAATAAATGTGTAATTTCTATCTCAAATTAAAAGTATTTTAACCATAGGGCAATTTCATAAAAGCCTTAGCATTTACTGTTCGAACAAAACTCCTCAGACTCGCTGGAAGTTATGCAGAAACAATTTCTTGTTTTTGAAATAAATACAAGAATTGTTTATTTAACATGAGCAGAGAGAGCTACCATGACTGTAGGCTGTGTTCAGGCCAACTACATCCCTGCATGTGAAAATGCAGCCCCCTCACTTATTTGAATGAGGCCAGTCCGTTAAAGCAGTGGGGCTGCAAATGCAGGGTGCCTTTATGTACAGTCTATGACCGCAACGCAGTGTCATCCCGCATGACTCTGCGTCGGCCAAACAAGTATGTGCAGGTGCACATTTCTGCTTTGTAAGGTGAACGCTGTATTTGTATTGTTGACCTGTTTGCTCTGAAATGGTTGCCACCATGATAACTTTCCAGTAAAATCCTTCCTCATAATGTTATCAACAGTTGTGGGGTGTTGGGTCCCTAGAGCAATGAGATCACTGTGCGACTGTGAGACCCCATACTAAGGGGGCAACAATAAACGGAGTGTAATTGGTAATTAATTCTCCTGGAAGACAAAATGATTGGCACTGTGATAACTTTTCATTTAGTTGTGATATCCAGCCTCACTGTAATCCAAACCACAGTGTAGTGTATCCTCCTGGATAGTCTTGCGTCTTCTCACCAGTACCTGAAGCAACATGCACACATCAGTGTCATCCCTCACATTTTTTTTACTGCAGTGCTCTTTTCAACCTGAACAGACAAAGGAAAAAAGCATCATACACAGGAAGTTGACCTGAAACCTAAAATACAAGGAACACCAACAAGACTACTTATTACCAAAGATTTGCTAACTGAAACAAAACAATGATTTAAAATAATAAGAAAACCTACTAACTCAAACCCGCCCATGATATCCTCTTTACTATCTCTTATGTCTCTTTGTGCTTCCTTTGTCTTTCAGTACACTCTGAATCTCTTCGTCCTTCTCTCTGACAGAAGCCTCTATTGTTGCAGTCAGTGAGCAGCAGTAACACGAGGACCCAGAAGGGCTCAATCTTTCTCCATTGTATCCTAATGCAGCGCCTAGTTGCCCTCGCTCAGTGTTCATTCCCAGTGCGGTCACGGGCCACTGGCAGCCACAGACCCCAGTCAACCTCAGCCTCTGGTGGCCATTTTGGCTCCCTGTTAGTGAGATATCATTACACACTGCAACCACACATGCATTCTCCAATTCTCCTATGATAATTGAGGTACATTGTTGATCACTGAATACCAGTAAGTAATCACTGCCCTACAGTTATTGTTGGCTGTTGCATAACATAAATATATTTTTCATAAGCATTGCATTGATAAAACTACAAAAGACTTTTGCAACATCCTATATTTATGTTTGGCTGAGTACTAATTCTGTGGTACCTTTTTTGTAATTGTAAACATGCTGAACAATGCTGAACAGGTTTTGTTTGCTCATCTTTTTTTTAATGATCTGTGGCAGACTCACTTCCAGGGAGGAAATGCAGTCTCTTGAAAACAGCGACCACACGATTGTCTATTGTTTTCTTCCTCTCATCCTCTAATGTCCATCCGCTCCTTTCCCAGACCCACACGTGTCTTTTATTTGCTGTTGGACACCTTCCCTTTAAATACACACACACACATTTAATCCATCTGACACCATGCACATGTTCACAAACACTCTGAAAAGGCACAAGGAGAAGTATATCTGTGAGTCATTGAGCTCAGGAACATAGTCACTGCAAAATAATACACAAATGACCTAAAATAACTAAAATAAAATGACAAATTTGAAGAACTATACCAAAATGAACAACACTATAAAATGCTCATTTTCATCTGTTGCCCCTGGCCAGATGCCAGATCATAACAAAAAGAATATATCTTGTAATTAATGAATATACAACATAAGTATCATGCACAAAATATATATATTCACCCATACATTACATTTTTAGTTAAGGAGCTAAAACTGGCAAAAACACTGGCATGGGCCTATAAAAACCACACACATACACATGGTTTAAGTATTACATAGTGCCCTCAGTCCCAATTTTGAGATTTGGGGGTGACTGTTGCTCACTAAAACAAAACAAGGGAGTGTATGTTCATAAAAGAACACATAGCTCAAGCTGAGGGGCATCCCCAATCAGGATCTAACAGCTGTGGCCTCATGCTGCCGGCAGCTCATCTCCTCTTCACTCAGCTCCTGCAAACCGAACCCTGAAATCTAAAATGTCATCGGGATCCGCCCCTTGCCTCCCCCCCACCCCCTAAAAATCCCATCCTTTCTATATCCCTTCCAACAAAGAGCATTAAGTTTCACATCCTCTCAACCCCAGAAATCAACACAAATCCGTCATCCCAGCCCACAGCTTCTTGATGAGAAATACCAAAGTTTACATGCAGAAGACCCAAATATTTCTTCCATAATCAAAACATAAAGCAAAGTATAGACCCAACAATGAAGTTGGTTTATTCTGGAATAAACCGAGCATGTGCTACAGTAGTAATGTCCCACGCTTTTTAAGGTGAGGGAAGGATGGAGGTGGAGTGATGAGTTTTAACAGTTCCTGCAAAGATAGTGAGAAAAGAGATACTTGTCATTTTGATCGATACGAGTTTTAATGGAATCCAGTCTTTTTG
This sequence comes from Gymnocephalus cernua, assembly GCA_023631565.1. Lineage (NCBI taxonomy): Eukaryota > Metazoa > Chordata > Actinopteri > Perciformes > Percidae > Gymnocephalus > Gymnocephalus cernua. The sequence continues at coordinate 30,309,450 of CM042432.1, read as the reverse complement.
CCAGACTGAAACTCTTTTTGAAGATGATTAAGCATGAACTCAACTCTGAATGAATCATCATTTTTTTGTGGTGGGCTATTCTACTTTCCCTCAAAACTCTCCCTTTACCTGTTAATGATACATCCATCAACATCAGTCCTCAAACCTTAGCTCTTGTCTCTGAGGCCAGTGTATGGGTGTTTATGTGTCACTGTGTCTATATAGTAAAAAAAGATATATCTTCAAATGATCAGTTGTGTCTCATTGTTTCGGTCAAAGCACAGAGTACAGCCTGCTTTATCCTGCCATCACTTTCCAGGTTATCAGTTAACTATGTCAGCCTTCTTTATGTGCAAACTAGTGTTTGTATTGTTTAATGTTTACATAATTGATTATTGTGTGTGTGTGTGTGTGTGTGTGTGTGTGTGTGTGTGTGTGTGTGTGTGTGTGTGTGTGTGTGTGTGTGTGTGTGTGTGTGTGTGCGCGCGTTTGAGGCCCACAGCTAATTAAATCAGTATACTGTATATCATTGGTGCTTTGCAGATATGTTGCCAGTTTTGTGCAAATGTTTACTGGCTGCGTTCCTCATTTTATATAATTTGTTTTATGATCCTTGGACTAATCCGGACCTTTTGCTATTCTCTATCAAGGGTCACATGAGTCAAAGGAAAGTTTTCAACATGTTGGCATGATGTTGGCAGTTTATAAATGTTGCCCAGTTTGTCTTTCTTACGTACTTACATACTAACTTGCATTCTTGCAATTTTTGCGTGGTATCTTCATGATTGAATGCACTTTTTGTAAGGATAAAAATGTCAGCTAAATTAATATAATATAATAATGTGTTACAGTTTCTTTGAAGCAATCTAATCAGGAAGACTGGAGTTTAAAGTTCCAAATTAATCCATTCATATCTAGCGTTCATCTGCTGGCGTGCTTGCTCACTGCTCTTTCTCTTTCATCTCTTCAAAAACAGTTGGCATTGAAAGCGTCTCCAGCACTGGAGCTGCAGTCTGTCTCTTACTGTACTGGCACCACCCAGGTGTGAATGTATGCAACCATATGGATATGAATAAGGGTGATGCTGGAAAAAGAGCATGGCTGCTTAGTCTGCACTAACGCTGAGTAAATAGTGAGGTCCGAAAAAAATTAATTGGACAATGAATCAATGTCCTCAATACCTTGTTTAGGTTCTGTGTGGTGAGGTTCGCCTTTCCGTTTAGATCTGGATTATATATCAGGTCTCGGAGGGAAAAGCCTCTCCTTGTAATTAACTATTATACAACATTACACAGAGGGCCGGTGGTGTTGGTGTGTAAAATAAAAGGCCTGAACACCCATCCGCTGTTTACACAAATAGCAACGCACTTGGCTCTCCCTGCCTGGGATAGCTTACACACACACAGACACACACAAACGTAGAGAAACAAATGGATACACAAAACAAAACTCTAAAAAGATTTTTGGAAAACCTCAGATGTCTGTGATTAGGTAATTGTAGATATGTCTTTCCTACCCAACTTATTTCTGCTGCACTGGACAGAATACAGACACTTTAATATGCCTCTCAGACACGGTTTTCAATTGAAGTGAGTGAAAGAAATTAAAATATAGAAAGCAGTGAGGGGTGATTTGGGCTGAGCTGGTTCTGTTGAGGCCGTTCTGACTGGCCAGAGTTGTAATTTGCCTGCGGGGATCTGGCTGCATTGTGGCGGATCGTCTGCTCTCCCTTGTCATTTACTTGTCTGTGTGTGGCTTGATGTTAGTGTGGATGTGTGTGTCCACCATCCTCTGTGACGCACAACCTATCTAACCTCTCGGCTGCCTGGACACACTCCAGCCCTCACTTTTTATTGTGTGTGTGTGCGTGTGCGTGTGCGTGTGCGTGTGCGCGTGCGTGTGTGTGTGTGTGTGCATGTGCGTGTGCGTGTGCGTGTGCGCGCATGCATGTTTTTCCTCTCATGCTCTAAGCTGCCTTTTCATATTTTTCAGAACTGTTGCAGGTCAATCCATCATCAATCCCTCAAATCATTCAACTAGTTTTCACAGTGGCATCTTATTTTATTACAAGACTCTCTTCTTACAGCTTTAATACCAGACATGATTTTGACCTAAAGAGATGAAGCTCTTCGCCAAAGGAAAAATATCTGAAGATTTAGCAGTTTGTGAGTTTGTGGTTTGATGAAGGGGTGCTAAGCCGTCTGCAGGCAGACCGCAACATTAACTCATTATTACTGATTTCCACATTTTGGTAGGAAATTACATATTCCGAGGATAAACTCTGCTTAAACCTGTATTAAACAGTACATTTAATGTGACCATATCTCCATGGAATCAGCAGTATGCAGACCACTGCTCTATCATTCTGCATGTGTATGTGTATGTGTGTCTGGAAAACCCATTTAGATCTGCACAGACGGGGGCAGAGGGAGAAAGCTGACCTTGGACCATCAGTCACTTAACACTCAAACAAAGGGAACCTAAAGACCCCGTACTCACACCAAACTTACACACTCTTGGCATTACGAAGGCTATGTGTGTTTGTGCCCACATGGGTGTTCATTCATTTGTGTGTGCGTGCGTGCACGCGCAGTTGTCGATTGAGTTTTTCAGTCGCATCTTAAAAGCTTTTAAGTGCAATTTTTGTGGTGTAATTAGTGTAATTCACACTCTGTTACATCCCTTGTAAACTACCTGACTCTCGTCAACAAAGGCACCCATACATGGTTGGATGATAATGAAGGGTTTACAGTAGCCTCAAGAGGCTCTATTTTACAGTTAAACACAAAGTGAAATGGAGTGTATTTTCTTAAACATGGGATCAGAACATTTGTGTTTTAATGAAGCAAGTAGAATATTGTTCACCTAACTTGAATTAGCTAAACAAAATTGTAAATTACTGCAGTAATATTTAGAATAATACTTTCATAGTCCAAATGTTTAGTGAGTATGTTTGTTATCATTACTCTGAAGACAACATCTAGACAACACTATAATTTCATGTATTAAGTATTTTCCAACATTTCACAGTCTAGTCAGATGCATCTGTTTGCCATTACTGAAGCAGTAGTGTCAGAAGCAGGAGGATGCACTTTCAATCAGCAAATAGCTACAGCATGGTTCTATGGTTTTGTGTGTATCTGTATGTGTGTGTGTGCGCGCATGTGCAGTGGCATCATGCACTCTGTGTGTATATGTATGTGCGTATATATATATATATATATATATATATATATATATATATATATATATATATATATATATATATATATATATATATATATATATATGCCTAGTCTTAAAGTCCTCATATGGCACAATTTAAAGCACATGACACAGAGTGAATTGCCTGCTAGTCAGCATGTGGTTTGTTTGTGTGTGTGGGGGGGGGGGGAGAATGGAGAATGACATGTAGAAATGTAGAAAAAGGCCAAAAAATCAAGTGTCACCAAAGGAAGTAAAAGTTGTGAAAACATGATCATTAACCCCTTCTGTCTCTCTCTCTCTCTCTCTCTCTCTCTCTCTCTCTCTCTGTGCATGTGTTTCAGATTAGGGCTCATGATGGCATCTTTCTGCCATAAACAGGAATAAAGTCAAATAGTCGAACATTAATTCCTAATGCGGTTTACATCCGTGCTGTGAATTGGGATGTGTGTATATATGTGTGTGTTTCAGATCTCTGCCTTTGACTTGAATGTGATTTATCTTTAGCCAAGCAAAGGGAGACCTCTTTCTTGGTTTAGAACCAGCAACAAAAAAACACCCTTATCCTTCCACAGAAGAGAAAAGTTGGTTTTGTGTCATATTCAAACGTAGACTGCCCTCTAGTGGAATTGTCATGTATTGTAGCAGGTTTGGGCATTTGTAACTGTCTGCAGAAGTCATCTTTCTCTTCCAGACATACTATATGTATTTTAACCATTGAGATATATGTAAACAATCTTAAAATTGATCTACATTCGCTCACCTGCCTTTCTGTATGTCTCAGGGATGATTTTGATGAAGAGGGATTCTGCCAGCCGTACAGAGGTATAGCCTGTGCCCGTTTCATCGGTAACCGCAGCATCTTCGTTGACTCGTTGCAGATGCAGGGCGAGATCGAGACCCAAATCACAGGTGAGAAATGGTCAACATGTATAAGTGGGTTTGAATGCGAAAAATCGATTTTGCTTGCACTTAATAATCCCTAGAAAAGTCTAAATATACTTCTACTCATACAGTAGATGGCAGATTAATTAATAACATGCATTTACTTCTGCAGCATGTTTGTTTTTCATGTTTTTGTGCATTTTTAAACTTTTATCTCAACAGATTCTGTTCAAATGTGCTTTTTATGAAGCTGTTGGTGATGATTCACTTTAGATCTATACATTCAGTTACACATGTATGCATCTATGTTGAATGTTGCCAGATCAGCAAAGCCCTCCATTGTTTTTAAGGACAAACTAGTTGTTCCCTCTTAGATGTTTTGTGTCTGACAGAAAAAGCTGACAGCCTGCTTTCATCCAGTGAGTTCACTAGTTCAACCGTCGTTTAGAAATTCTGTCTTGACTAGTAGCCAAACACTGCTCACATATGTCTTCAGCAACCAGGGCTGATGTAGCACCTTTGTAAAGCTGCCTTCTCTGCATACACTGAATCCATGAAAACATCCTAAGTATGAGGACTGTAGAAGGTGAACCTTAGTGAATACTGTATACTGTAGGAGGAAAAAGGGACATCACTTATGGAGTCGAAAGGAAGTTCAGCAGGGTCACTACTCTGTTTGGAGCCCAAATGGCCCACATACTGTTTTATACATGTCTGTGTCTCTGCTTCTGTGTTTTGGTTATGTGTGATAGCGTGCACATGTCCTCAGAGGTCAGTTTAATGTGTATGTTATTGATTACATCCGTGCAGCTGTTAGTGTCTCCCCTGAACAGTTCAGGGACAAAGGGACCCTGGCCTCAGACTCTAATCTGAAACATCAAGGACGAGTGATAATTAAGATGTATGATGCCACAGGGTCGTAATAAGCCTACAGTAGGACTATAAATCATTTCATACCCAGCACATCCACATTCGGTAGCTATTCACCATCTTGAATTTAATATCACTTTTACTGATCTTCATTTCATTCAAGCAACATGTGCTGTAGAAGAATTTGGATAACTGCCATCTTTAGTTGTCCACTTTTGAATCTCTTGTCTTCTCCTCCACCCCCCACAGAGCTGCATTACTGATAATCACAACCACAGGAAAGCATATGTTTGCAATAACAGTACAGTATGACTATGAATCATACATTTACAGCTGCAGCTTTCGTTGTCAGTCTCCCTCTTTGATCCTTCATGTGTTTAGAAGCTCGAGAGTTAGTAGCAATGTGAGCACAGGTTAGAGTCAATCAAAGTATATATGAAATCATATTTGTTCTGTCTCTTATCACTTAAAAAAACTAAAATCTTAATATAGATGCTAGATTTATAGATAAATTATGATGTTAGACTGTTGTTTAAAATAAATCTCTATTCTACAACTACTTTTGTCTTCCCTCTTTCCAGCGGCCTTCACCATGATCGGGACATCCAACCATTTGTCCGATCGTTGCTCCCAGTTTGCCATCCCTTCTCTCTGCCATTTTGCCTTCCCGACATGCGACCGCAGCTCTGGAACCGACAAACCTCGGGACCTGTGTAAGGACGAGTGTGAGATCCTGGAGAACGACTTGTGTAAGACAGAGTACATCATCGCCCGCTCAAACCCCATCATCCTGAAGAGACTGAAGCTGCCAAACTGCGAGGACCTGGCTGCCTTTGACAGCCCTGAGGCTGCCAACTGCCTGAGGATCGGCATCCCTATGGCCGAGCCCATAAACAAGAGTAAGACATGTTCACCTGCTGATTGCATGACTTCCTTTATTACTTCTGCTAATAGAGCTCATTGTTATTATTATATGAGGAGAGGCATCCAAGTGTATTGTAACTACTAACAGGAGCTGATTTGAAAACTCAGCTTATTGGTTTATCACTTTTGATAAACTGGAACCAGCTAATGTTTAGCATTTTTCCTTGAAAAATGATTAAAATTATGAATTGATTATCAAAATAGTTGGCAATAAAAAGAAAAGTGGATCGATTAATCAACTAATCGTTGCCTGCAGAATAGAAAACATTGTGATGCAAAGGTTCATAACATCCATGTTAATTAAATATCTGAATCTGAAGTTTTTTGGAAGCCACTCATTTGAGATTTAACCTTTCCTGCTCTCAACTCCATTACAATGTGACAATGTTGTAACCTTGGCAAGAAAAATAGAAGAGACTAAATGTTTCCTGTAACGGATTACCTGTCTAAAGCAAGTTTCTCTCTCTCACCTTTAGATCACAAGTGTTACAACAACAGCGGGGCAGACTACAGAGGGACGGTCAGTATGACCAAGTCTGGCCGTCAGTGTCAGCCGTGGAACTCCCAGTATCCTCACAGCCACACCTACCTGGCTGTCCGCTACCCGGAGCTAAATGGAGGGCACTCGTACTGCCGCAACCCTGGGAACAAACTTGAGGCCCCCTGGTGCTTCACTCTGGACGAGGGGGTCCGCATGGAGCTCTGTGAAATACCCGTCTGTGGTAAGAGAGGATATATTTAAGTCTATACTAATGAGATTCATTGTGTGTAATGCCAGCTTTATAACGTATTTGCAGATATTCTTTTTTATCATCTCTTTCATCTGCTGTCCAATTTTTCTTAATTTCCAAAGTTTATTTTGACAGTGTTTGGTGGTAATTTACACTAAGGGAATTTTAACTTTGTTCTTTCTTTCACCACAATTTCTTCTTCTTCTTCGATCATTCTTACTGTTTTTTGAAGATGTTATAAAAATACAATGGTAGCACTGCAACAAATAATTATTTTAGTGATTTATTGTTTGGTCTATAAAACGTCCATAGTAAACAATTACCATCAAATTTCCTAAAGCCCAACAATGTAGACTTCTTGTTTTGTTTTTTATAGATAAAGATATTGAACTCTTTTTATCACTTCAGAAAAAAGTATTTAAACAATCAATTGATTATCAAAATTGTTGCAGCTTAATTTTCTGTCAATCAACTATCATTTATGCTTAAGTATGCCTCTTTATGACATTATACTGCCCAGTCATACATTATTTTTCTCTCTCTCTCTCTCTCTCTCTCTCTCTCTCTCCATCTATCCAAAAGACCATGAAGACAAGTCTGGTGGCAGCAACATGGAGATCTTGTACATCCTGGTTCCCAGTGTGGCGATACCGTTAGCCATCGCCTTGCTCTTCTTCTTTATTTGCGTGTGCCGCAACAACCAGAAGTCCCCCAGGCCTCCTGCTCCTCGTCAGCCCAAACCGGTCCGAGGGCAAAACGTTGAGATGTCCATGCTCACAACTGCATACAAGCCAAAGGTAGAGAGTCACAGTCACAGCACATAATTCTGTGGGTGGGGAAAGTAAATGATGGAGGTTCTGTTCTGCCTCACTGAGACTTAGACAAAATGATTTTAGTTGTGAGAGGCAACTCTTAGATTTGAATGTTTACACGTATGTGTTTAAAGCAGAGGGTTGCTGGCAAAGAACATGTCTGCTACATGGTTCCATGGATCAAATTCTGGTGATTGACAGCCAGTCATGCAGTATTTTAAGCTTCTTATGTGAATATTTAATGTTCTCTTGAGACACACATTTTAATGAGGATTGCTAAAATAAACGGAGTAGGATGCAAACTCTGTTTTAACTCCTTTCACTTTCATGTATTGCAGAAAAAAAACTTTTTAGTTCACAATTAGCAGATGACTTTTGCAACACTTAAATGTTGATGAACCACAGCAGAGTTGTTTGATTGGGTTTGATTGACAACTTTCACACCAGCCTAAATGAACCGAACTAACTGGGGCTCCAACAGTTTGTTTAAAAACCAAGTTAGGTGTGTAAGCACCCTACACTTATGGAGACATTACAACACAATAATGCCACTGACATGTTAGTTCCCCATATCTCTCTCTCTCTCTCTGTCGCTTTTCTGCCACATTCGCTGAACATATCAGAAGTTTAAACTTGAGTCTTCCCACCATCATCTAACTCTAGCCATCCCTGCTTATAGAAAAACACCAGTCCTGCTAAAAACACACTTATATATACGCACACAGCATTTCAGACTCTTTTTTTAAAGTCATGACAGCAGACTGAGGACGGAGTCAAAACACTGGCACAGCCCCTCTGTTAACTAGGATACATCGCAGCATGCTTGGGTTACTGCCTTCAGTGTGTGTGTGGGGGGGGGGGCCTTCAGATCTCTATCATCGGAGCTCAGCAGGTCCAGGAATGTTGAACTGCAGCTCTTTGCCTCTCTGTTTATTTCTCTCCCTCTGTCTCTTTTCCACATCTCTCCCTCTCACTTCATCCATCTCCCTTTGTTGCTCTTCTTCTGTCTCTCCCTCCATACCTTTACCTCTGGACCTCCTTTTCATCCTTCACTCTCTCCTTCATCCCCTCCCTCTGTCACAGAACTTCTTTGTAATGTAGATCATCAAGCCCCTGCTCTGCCAGCCAGCACATAGCTCACATTAGGATCTGTATCATGTTTCTTTCAAGGTTGCATACTCAGTCACATCATGTCTGTTTATCTTTTTACTCATAATTTTAGTGGTGGTGGGAGGGGGGATTTCTCAGACAGTGTGTCTGTTTGTGCAAAGCAGGGCTGATGCTCAAGGTAATGTGTATAATATTACCATCAACGGCTGTAGAAGGAACCGCAAAATGTCACAGAAGCGCCAGAAGCCATTAATATTTGTGGTCTATTTTATTTCTTTGCAATGGAACAAATGTTTCACCGAGCTACGGAGGGAGTCTCTCCTGGCTGTGTTTAGATGACAGCCTTGTATCTGCAAAGAGTCAAGGACACGGGAGATCATAGAGTGTCAACCATGCAGTTATGGAATTTTACAGTGAATTTTAAATGGTCTTTGTGAACAACAAGGGCCTGAAATATGGTTCACACATATCAGACTGTTTAACCATCCATTTTAAGAAAAAGCTTTTTCAGAGATGCCGTTCTCAACTCTTTTTGCAGCCCATGCATCTAATATTATTGCTAAATACTGTTGCATGCAAGACAATTTTGTTAAATGAGGATTTGCATTATATTTGAACCTTTTTTAAACCTTTTTAATGAGTCGTGAAACCTCAGATTATACAGTAATGTACTGCTAAATTTCCCTACCCCTCTTATCTACAACTTGGTCTTGGGTTAGGCCACTACCCAGCAGGCTTTGCTGCAGGGTCACCAAGGGGCCATTGCCCGTGACAATCCATTTAGACCCACATAAACATACACACACACACAAACCTGTGGTGGTGTGAGGAGGATCTGAGGGTTTGGGTGTGGGGAGGAAAGACGGGGTGAAATAAACCCATAACTTAAAACATATGTGCTCTCATAGCATCAGCAGGGCCCCACACTCATACACACACATACTCATACACACACACCACCCCCCCCCCCCCCCCCCCAGAGCTCACACAGGCCTGTGTTTCTCTCTCCTGTTCACTGAATTTCATTATTCATCTCAGAGTTCCTGGAATCTGGAAATCTCTGCCAACCTCGCCTCACCTTTTATCTTTAAATACAGCTACACACACCTACTGTAGCTCTCCCTCTCTCTGTCTTTCACACACACTCACACACACACACACACACACACAGGCAGAGAGTTTGCCAGTATTCTCTTGATATTGTATTTTCTTGTTTCTTCTTGTTTGTATCTTCATTTATTATTTAGATTATTTACTGTGGTTTTGCGTCAGTGGTTGTCAAAAAACTTTGTAATTCAAGTTAATTGTATTGTTTTCTCCTATTGTATCAGAGTGTTTGGCATTGCTCTGACAGTAAATGTTGGCACATTGTCAGTTACTTTCCTCATTGATGCTCACATTAGTCTGCCATTACACTGCAATTGAACCTGGTCCCAGTCTTTAGTGTCCATTAAAAGAGACATTAATACAGAAATCAACTGTCTGGGTTTGGATTTCAATTTGTTACGATGGTGCATTCAAGCTAAAGGTGTTAAGTTGTTCTTTAAAACAAGATTAGATTTGATCTGACTGAATTATTAAAAGTTTGTGACCCTGCTATAACCCCACAGTTCAGCTCAGTCACATTGGACTTACAAAAAAACCTTCAGTCTATGTCCTCCTCAGTAAGAATAAAAGACTAAAATGTCCCTGCTCACAAAGACAGCGAAAGCTTTTTTTCTGTTATTACTGCAGCTGATTCTACAGTTTTACTGGCAGGAGAATGAATTGCTTAGTCTTCCTAAAAGCTGCTAAGATGTTCATCAGTTAAATGACATTTGTAAGATGGGAATGTGTTGCCACAGATGTCACAATTTTCCCACATTGCTCTCCAAAGGCTTAAAGAGAGTCATTAGGAGCTGATGTAATGGGTTGAGGCTGATTATGACAATTATCAACTCTCTGGGCTATACTTATATTTATTTTTTGACAACTCAAAGACATATTTGATGTTATATTAGGCAGTTTGCCTGCATCGATTTAGAAGCACCGATGTAAACTTCATGGTAACATTTAAATTTTCCACTCAAGGATAATGGTGAGGAAAGAGTACAAAGAAAATAATGGTCAAATTGTTTCTGTCACATCTCTTTTCCCACTGATCTCACTTTTTTTCTTTTCCACCTCCTCCTCTTCATTTTTCTGCAGAGTAAGGCCAAAGAGCTTCCTTTGTCGGCTGTGCGTTTCATGGAGGAGCTTGGAGAGTGCACTTTGGGGAAGATCTACAAGGGTCACCTGTATCTGCCGGGAATGGACCAGGCACAGCTCGTGGCCATTAAGACCCTAAAGGATGTCTCCAATGCCCAGCAGTGGGCCGACTTCCAGCAGGTACAGACTGGATCCCTCCCTCTAAAGCTTAAAGAAAAGACTTAAACGGGTGTCCAGATAGCTCAGTTGGTAGAGCGGGCACCCATATATAGAGGTCTACTCCTCCAACCTGCGGCCCTTTGCTACGTGTCATTCCACCTCACTCTTCCCTTTCATGTATTCAGCTGTCCTGTCAAAATAAAGGCCTAAAATGCCCCAAAAAAGAATCTTTAAAAAAAAAAGAAAGACTTAAACATTTATAAACATTAATATTGGTGAATATACAGATGCCAAAATCAACCATGTGTAACCTGCATAGGACCTCTAAGACTACTGTAAATAGTAAGTAATTTTAGAAGACATGCTTCTAACTGGTAATTGTATGTGGATGTAGTACTAAACATAATCTACTGTTTTAAAATACAAGGGACAATTTTCCCAGTGGAAAGACCTTTTATCCCACAAAACTTGAAGCATGACTTGTAATATTTTCACAGAAGGTAAACGTGGTGGGCGATGGCAGACTGTATATGGCTAAAAGTCACTTTTTAAAATAGTTCCAAAAATAAACTGTCAGATTGTCCAGATAAATTTAGATGTTAAGAAGGATTGAAAGATGACTTGTAAAAACACAAGCCTCGCTTTCCATGTACAGAGAATGAGCTGCCAGCATTTAAAGTGATACACCCAAACATCTTTTGAATTTGAAACAAGCTGCCACCTTTCAAGGCCACGTTGTTTCTAACTCACTTTCTTTTTTACCAACACTTTTTGTGTTTGCATCACAGGAGGCCGCAGTGCTGACGGAGCTGCAGCACCCAAACGTGGTGTGCCTGCTGGGTGTGGTGATTCAGGAGCAGCCTGTCTGTATGCTGTTTGAGTTTTTGCCCCAAGGCGACCTCCACGAGTTCCTCATCATGCGTTCACCACACTCTGACGTTGGCTGCAGCAGTGATGAGGATGGCACGGTGAAATCCAGCCTCGATCATGGAGACTTCCTGCATATGTCCATACAGGTGGGATATGAAAGCAGTTTAAAGTCTGTAAAACTGAAAGAAGTGTTTCTCCTTTCACCTTGTTGTGTACAAGACATACTTCACAGCTACTTCCTGCTTTAATGATTGTTTTCTTTCTGAATAATCAAACCTAGGTGGCAGCTGGGATGGAGTATTTGGCCAGCCACTTTTACACCCATAAAGACCTTGCAGCTCGGAACATTCTAGTAGGTGAACAGCTCCATGTCAAGATCTCTGACCTGGGTCTCTCCAGAGTGATCTACTCCTCAGACTACTACTGCATTCAGCCCAAAACTCTGCTTCCCATCCGCTGGATGCCCCCCGAAGCCATCGCTTACGGAAAGTTTACCACAGACTCGGACATCTGGTCGTTCGGAGTTGTGCTGTGGGAGATCTTCAGCTACGGTCTGCAGCCCTATTACGGCTTCTCCAACCAGGAAGTGATGGAGATGGTGAGAAAGAGGCAGCTGCTGCCCTGCCCCGAGGACTGTCCGCCAAGGTATGTTCAGGTTAATGTTGCTGATCAGCAACAGCTTTGAAGTAAATGATGAGAAGGTAATACAGTACATACAACCAACATGGCTAGTGTCTGGCTAGTAAGGCCCTCATTGTGCTGTGTTTCAAAGGCCACAGCTATTGGTTTTTCTAATTGGTAATAAAAACACCCAAACACCAAACTCCTCAAGTCACAATCTCATTATGCAAAGGGGTAATCAGACTTCCTCAAAATTCAGGATTACCTTTTACAGCAGAGATGAAGACAGGAAGCATGGGGAGAGATGGGGGGTCTGACAGAATCAAGCCAGCGATATGGACATTATATGGTTTGCATCTTAAATCCTTCTGTAGTACACACATCTTAGATTCTTATATAGAGATAACCTATTTTCTAATGTTTGAACAGTTACTGTAGGCACACCATTGCTTATACTATCAACAGCATTTACAAAGTGTTTGTAGAATTATATTGAATATATCACATAACTAAGTCTTCACTATATCCATAAAAATAAAAAAAACAATAAAAAAAAAACAATGTGGTATCAAAAGTTGTAAAATTGGATTACCAAAATTAGAGACATTCTTACAATTGCATGATAACTAACTCACTCTGTTGTCTCTCAGGTTTTATGGTTTGATGACTGAATGCTGGCAGGAGGGACCAACACGTAGAACGCGCTTCAAGGACATCCACTCCCGCCTGCGAGCCTGGGAGGGTCTGTCATCCCACGCCAGCTCCAGCACGCCCTCTGGTGGCGGAGGCAACGCTACCACCCAGACCACCTCACTCAGCGCCAGTCCCGTCAGCAACCTCAGCAACCCCCGCTACGCTGCTGCCGCAGCTGCTGGGTACCTCTACCCAGCCCCACCGGGCCAGATGGGCCAGATAGGCCAGATGGGCCAGATTCAAGCCTGGACACCCATGGCTGTAACGCAAACCCACCAGCGCTTTATCCCCGTCAATGGATACCCCATCCCGCCAGGATATGCAGCTTTTCCAGCCCACTTCCCTCCCCCGGCCCCACCAACCAGGGTCATCCAGCACCACCTGCCCCCTCCCAAAAGCCGCTCACCCAGCAGCGCCAGCGGCTCCACCAGCACGGGTCACGTCAGCGGAGTGCCCTCCACCACGGGCTCTAATCATGACGCCAACACGCCGCTGCTCTCCCACTGCATCATGCCAGGGAGCGGTGGAGGGCCGATTCAGGTGTACGGACAAGTTTGCCAGAAGGGAGTGGGACAACTGGACCACGCATCACAAACAGCGCTGCTCGCTGCTGATTCTGACGTACTGAGGTACAACGACTCAGTCATCACTGCAGACCTGTAGATAGATAGAGACATACTCACACGCTTTCTGCTCGGGACCCACATTTGTGAAGTTTAGCCTCTCACACAGGGACCCAGTCTTTTACTCTGGTCACATGGAGACCCAACAGAAACTGGCCTGTATGCACATTTGAGTGTGCAAGAAACATTGGCGCAGCTACACAAGTATATACACAGCTGACTTTTTAATGCCTTTTTGTTTAAAGCATGTGTACTTACCACCATGGTTTGAAAATGTCATGCTATTATTTTAACCTCTGTGTAAATACGGTACATAAGTCCTGAATGAATGAGTGGAATACAAAGATATATATTCAAAAGAACTTTTTATTAAGGAATAAACTTTAAAGGTGAAAAAATAGCAAGTCCACCCTGCGTCCAAAGAATTTCTTTTTTTGTATCACAATCTAACAAAATGTTCCTATGTCAATAACCGAGTTAACGGACTGTTTCGTGCAGGATGTGAAGGAAACACTGACACTCATACCGTGACCTTTTGGTGCCTTTTCAGCAGTGGTGCGACTTGCTTGTTTCTAGACGTATAAAAACACAAAAATGTGCTGTATGTGTGCTTGTACAGTAAAATAAACTGAATTTAGCAATTGATGATCGAGCGCACAAAAATGGGAACAACAGACTGAACTAACTGAGAAGACCAGCACCAGCTCAAATACACCAGTAGCCTATACGAGGCGTACAGGTGGCGTAACCTGCCTTTTGGGTTTCACGTATTGCAGGCAGACAGCTTACGGCTATGTGACGGCTCCCCATCAAACCAGCTGGAATTCAAACTAAAACAGATACAGGTGATAATTTGGCTAAAATACTCGTCCAGGCACTGAGATTTGGCATTTTCACGCAAAATCCCTTCAGAAGTGACACCTGAATGTTTTTTGTGTAACCTCAACATCTGACACTATTGCAACATTGACACAGGTCTTTTTTGCCCTTTTCAAATTTAAGTTTACAGCTTCCTAGGCTGGGGAAGCAGGGAGTACTTCTGATTGGACAAAAAAACCTCTTCATCAGCCTTTCTTTCTCCCTACATTCCTCTCTCTCTCTCACACCTTCAATGGGGATCCCTTCATCATTTCCCCCTCCTCCTTTACTCCAGCGTACCGTCTTCCACCCTCCTAGCGGACATGGCATTTAACTTCAAAAGCTGGCTGCAGAGGACCCCCTACAGATCTACAAATAAAACCACACATCGCCCATATCCTCCACAGCTAAACTGGACTGGTCTCAGGGTACAAACACTTCACTCACTACACAAGAGCTGGGGTCAGTTTACTGTCAGTGATGTAAAGCTAAAATGTTACCCTCACAAAAGAACATTTTTATTGTAAATTGGATATGGAGTTTTAATTTCTATAGGAGAGTTTTTCCAGTATTTGAATTTTGAAGGAACTTAAAGATCTTTTTCACAGGGCTTATTTTCATGTCTTTGCACTTTCCTTTCCTGTTTTTCAGCATCTGTGTGAGTGAAAGTACTCAAAGCAGGGAGGGTTAACACACATAAGGCTCATAGTAGATAACGTTACTATGGCTGCCTAGACTGGGTAAATTCCACAAGTAAACCTGTACATTTATCTATCCTGCTTCCGTTACAAATTTGCGGGAACCAATCACAAACTGGCTATTGGCGGGTTTAACACGATGACCATAGAGAAGCGACCAAGCTTTTTATTTACATTCAACAAGCCGGCCACCGAAGCGCAACAATCCGTTGATGCCGCTGTCGCTGCTACGTCACCCGGATCGTTGGTCTGATTGTTTGGACTATCCAATTGCGAGTCATTTGAACTATGCCCGTTGATCACGCCTCTTGTGCTGAGAAAATACAGAGCAGACTCCCCAGACTAATGTTCAATCTTAAAAGATTGAGCTTGGTCTGGTGATAGCCAGACTAATGGCTGCTCCCTATTAGTCGACTAGTCGACTAATTGGTCCTTTTGGTCTTAGTCAAGTAAGATTTATTTAGTAGATTAGTCATTTTTTAAATGCTTTTTCATGCTAAATGACTTATTTCCAAGAAACTTATGAGCACATATTTGGTAAACACCAGATTTAAAGTGCTGCTTTAGCATATAAATCTTACTTGATTCTTTGTGGAGAACTCAGTTTTACAGATTTGTTGATTAAATCCACTTATCGATTAGTCGATAAAATCACATCATTGTGAGTCGACTAAGAATTTCTTTAGTGGAGGAGAGCCCTAAATGTTACCATTACAAAAATCAGCCTCATGTACATCAATATAGTATGTTTGATGCGCTTACGTTTATGCCACTCTGTGCCTGAAGAGAAGAAAGTTTAACCTAAAAAAGGATAATTTTCATGAGCTGGGGACAGACTGTATCACTGTGCAGAGAGATTTATGTGTGTTGCTTTTATTTGAATCTATATCATTTAGTATCATGAAATGAATGGTATCCGTAAACACCTGGTCCCAACTGTGCTGACACGTAGGGGATCCCAACAAGGGTAGGTGCAGCTTTTAAAAGTAAAAGATCAAAATAAATATGCCCATATTGTTCCATTGTGAGTCTCTAAAATGATAGCTGTATTTATTTTTCAATGTGTCCAGCAGCAGGTAATCATATATGGTTTTGGAGGCTTTTCCTTAAATATCATTTTGTGATATGAATAAGTTTTTGGTAAATGGTTAATAATTCATAGTTCTGTAATCACACAAATGATGCCTTAGCTGTCTGTTATTGTCTGTTTTGATGATGGTTGATTAGAAGCACGGCTAAATATGAAGCTTTTGTTATTTAAAAACAACAACATATAGATAATAGAAACGGCTGCAGTAACCGAACAGTTTGGGATCTCGTGTTACCTTCTGTATAGTTGACAATCATTGGTTTTGAATGGTCGTAAAAGTGTCCCAGATTGCACGTGTTGCACTCTGCTGATTATCACTCTATCAATCAGCTGTATACTAACCAAATACACATCTGACATGGGGGTACGCTGATAGCATCTTACTGTGGATGTGCAGTGCATAAAGCGCAGTGAAGATGGCTTGTTGCCTATATTGCATTGTTTTAATGATAACTTTTTAAGTTGACATTTGT
This sequence comes from Gymnocephalus cernua, assembly GCA_023631565.1. Classification (NCBI taxonomy): domain Eukaryota; kingdom Metazoa; phylum Chordata; class Actinopteri; order Perciformes; family Percidae; genus Gymnocephalus; species Gymnocephalus cernua. Next base: position 30,292,663 of record CM042432.1, on the reverse strand, counting down.
GGAATGTAGATAGACAAGACTGTATTAGTATTTAGTTCATGTACCCTTAAACCCTTCAAACCATGGCTACAATCTGACTACTCACTACATGAAAAGCAGCTGCTCCAAGTCACTGCATACTAAAATGAAAATAATTCCGATTTAAATTAGACTGAAGTTTAATTTACCCTGAAATAATTTATTTTAACCAACTATGGTGAACAGAAGCTGATTGTCTGCTCTTAGCAAAATGAAGGGATAAGATTGTGCTTTGCTCCTCTTGTCAAATCTAGTCCAAGATGATTTGACTCATTTCAAGTTAATTTCCCCATTGAGGTTTTATTTCATTGCTGTCTTTTGTCTTTTTATCTTTTTTTCCTCTGAAGCAGATCGAGCTATCTTTGCATGTGAGTTTGTACACGTGACCTCCATCCAGCATGTAAATTGTAAAAACAATGATTTATGTTCACTCATATAGCAGTGCAAAAACCACTTGTACACAAGACTGTGAATCTTAATCAAGTTTTTTGCATTTGGCAAAGAAAATCATTACTGTGCCTTTATTTGATTTTTATTCTAGATCCATTTATAAAACAAAAACAAAATACAAGTATGATTATATTTCAATAACAGTGTACCCATTACAGAAGGTTTACATGCTTATCCTTTTGACCAAGAGAGGCCTTGTCTTTGTATTTTGTCTAAATATTTTTGCACAGATGTGTTGTATTGCAAAATCATTTAATAAATGATGTTGTTTGGTTAATTTTGGAGTCAATATGATCGTTAATTCGTAGGCATTGGTTACTAATGTGTCTGTTTTTGTGTTGGCTTGGTGATCAGAATTGTAATGGCGCTGTGAATCCACTGGGGATCACCAAATCACCACTTCTGTGGATTTCCTTTCATTTGTGTGCCTCATAACTGTAGTGACCATTGACCAGGTGGTGGTGCCCTTTAGTTGTTTGATTAGTGTACTAGAATGTGGCGAAAGATGAAAAAATGACTGTCTTACATTTGTGTGTTTTCTCTAATTTCCTGTTCAAACTCACATTTTCACATTGAATAAGCCAAAACAGCTTAATGTGAACCAGAATGGCTGTGAGTAGGTAAAGTACATACATGCCCCCCCCCAAAAAAGATATATTTGCTGTAGGCTATAAATAAATTTTAAATTGTGTGTACGCATAAGTAGTAAGTAATTTGGGTTTTACCTAAATTTGTAGAAAAAAAATGTATTGCCTAATTATTATACAACCCCAAATCAGAAAAAGTTAGGACAGTATGGAAAACACAAATAAAAAAAGAAAGTAGTGATTTCTAAATGTACTTTGACTTGTATCTCATTGCAGACAATACAACAGCACATAATTCAATGTGTTCCTCGTGATTTTTATTGTGTTCTTTTTCAAAAAAACTAAATTCCTATTTTGGTTCTTGCAACACATTTCAAAAAAAGTTGGAACAGTAAAGCATTTACCACTTTGTAATGTTGCCATTCCTTTTCACAACACTTAAAAGACGTTTAGTAATGTGTGTTTGTAATGTGTGCAGAATGTGATTTTGCATTATCTTGTTGAAATATGCATGGACGTCCCTGGAAAAGATGTCTTCTTGAAGGCAGCATATTGTGCTCCAAAATCTCTATGTACTTTTCAGCATTAATGGTGAATCACAGAAGTGCAAGTTACCTTTGCCAAGGGCACTGACACAACCCCATACCATGACAGACCCTGTCTTTTGGACTTGTTGCTGGTAACAGTCTGGATGATCCTTTTTTTCTTTGGTCCGGAGCACACGGCGTCCATTTCTCCCAAAAAATACCTGAAATACTGATTCACCTGACCACAGTACATGTTTCCACTGTGTGATGGTCCATCCCAGATGCCTCCGAGCCCAGAGAAGTCGACGCTTCTGGACACTGTTAACATAGGGCTTCCTTTTGGCACAGTACATTTTTAACTGGCATTTGTGGCTGTAACTACGTATTGTGGTACTTGACAAAGGTTTGCCAAAGTAGTCCTGAGCCCATGTGGTGATATCGTTTATAGATGAATGACGATTCTTGATGCAGTGCCGCCTGAGGGCTCGGAGATCACGGTTGTTCAGCTTAGGCACTTAGGCACATTCCTTGAATCTTTTAATTATGTTATGCACTGTTGAAGGTGAAATAAGCAAATGTCTTCCTATCTTTCTTTGAGGAACATTGTTTTTAAACATTTCAATAATTTTCTCACGTATTTGTTGGCAAACTGGCGATCCTCGGCCATCTTTGCTCTTAAAGGACTAGACCTTTCTTGGATGCTGCTTTTGTACCAAATCATAATTACAATCACCTGTTGACATCACCTGTTTCAAATCACATCATTTAACCAATTTACCTGATTACTAGCCCTATATTGCTCCTGTCCCAACCTTTTTTGGAATGTGTTGCAGATCTGAATGACAGGAAAGGATGTATATTTACAAATGAAATTAAGTTGACCAGACAAAACATGAAATATTTTGTGTTCACATTGTCTGCAATGAAATACAAGTCAAAGTACATTTAGAAATCACTTTCTTTTTTTATTTGTGTTTTCCATACTGTCCCAACTTTTTCTGATTTGGGGTTGTACATTGTATTTAGCCCTGCAGATGGTTTGGTTTTATGTTCCAAGCCCTGGTTTCCAACCTTCTATAAAGAAGCTGTGTATTCTTGTGACCCCTTCATCAGTTTGCATATGTTTACAAGGTGTGACCACTTCAATCAAAAGTGATTTTTCCTAAAGTTGGTAAGGCTTACTGGAAAGATATGATTTTTCTTCAGAAAAGAAATTCCTTTCAATTCTATTGTACTTGGATTGAAGCCGATATCTCAGAGAAAGATATCTTAAAACTGTTTGACTGGTTTCACAAGAGGGTGACTAAATATGTTTTTGTAATGTGGGAAAAGATATTCTAAAAATAAATGATGGAGCTCTCTCTTGGTGCAAGACATCAATGACTCTGAACCCTTTGTTCTTCCCGTTCTGGAACAGTTTGTATTATGAAGATGTTTTACGAGCAGCAACAGACTAGTAAACTCCCACGAGCCGCAGAGCTCCAAAACTATTGGATATCATTTCTCCCAAGACAAAAACTAAAATCATTTGCTGTGCTTTGCAAGTGTAGCCAGGGAGTGTGTGAGAGAGGAGGAGGAGAAAAAGAAGGCATCTGTAGTCAAAAGACTCTGATGGAGCCACATAAACACATATCTGTTGTGATCTGAGATGTCAGGATTGTGCCAGAGACTCAAAGTCACTCACATCCTGGCAGACAATCACATCCAGGACTGACACTCTGAGGCTGATGCTGCTGCTTCTTTGTCTTGGCTGAGCAGATTTTGTCAGACCAAAAAAAGAAGCTTTTTAGGATATTAAACACACCCTGCTACGGTGCATGGTTTTGGAAGTTTGCAGGTAAGAAGACATGAAATAAAACGGAATTAAATAGTAATGTTTTAAAGCTCTATAGCTTACATACAAGTGTTTCTCACATAAAACCAACAAATATTTGGTATTTTGTTTGATAAATTAACCAAATGATTATTCATAAATTATAGTTATTTAACTTTCTGTGGATCAACGAATCAATTAATATGCAACTTCATTTTATACAATATATGTAGTAGGGGGTCCCTGCTCCATCTCTCTTTTAGTTAAGGGGTCCTTGGCTTAATAAACGTTGAAGAACCTTGCTCTACAAGTATAATTGTGGCTGTATTATTTGTGTCCCCTTGAAAAACTGCTCTTCAGAAATTTTGTTTATTGTCCCCCCCAACTGTTAGATCAGATGTATGCCCATGTATTAACCCTAATATCAGTTCACACACATAACGTTAGGCTTATTGCCGTGTTAATGCCAGTAACATTACATTACACTAATAAAGCAAACTTTTTTCTCATGACTAATTTATTAATGACTCAGCATAATTTCTATTTGAGAAAAGAAAAACTTCATCCGATGTTTAATGTGAATAAAATAGCCTTGAACAGCCTACTTACTACATTCCTGTCACTACCCGATGTGACTATGAGTTGAAAAAAGTCATAGAATAGTATGTCCATAAAAGTCTTGAAAAAGTCATAGTAGCCTATACTATCTCGAAAAAAGACCAACCGATGTCCCCCCCAACTGTTAGATCAGATGTATCTATTCCATGTATTAACCCTAATATCAGTTCACACACATAACGTTAATGGCTGACGACGGCCCCAGACCGGAGGAAAAAATCCCGACACTTGGGAAAAAACCCGACACTTGGGAAAAAAACCCGACACGGGGAAAAAACCCGACACTTGGAAAAACGCGACAAAAAAATTCCGACACTTAGAAAAATTTCGACACTTAGAAAAAACACGACACTTAGAAAAATCAGACAGAAAAAACCCGACACTTAGAAAAACCCCGACACTTATAAAAAAACCCGACACTTAGAAAAAATCCAACAGAAAAATTTCGACACTTAGAAAAAAATCTGCCAAAAAAATGTTGACACTTAGAACAAATCCGACACTTAGAAAAACATCTGACACTTCGAAAAAATCCGAAACTTAGAAAAAATCCGAAATTTAGAAAAAATCAGAAATTTAGAAAAAATCCCACACTTAGAAAAAATCTGACAGAAAAATTTCAACACTTAGAAAAAATCCGACAGAAAAATTTCGACCTTAGAAAAAATCTGAAACTTAGAAAAATTTCGACACTTAGAAAAAATCCGAAACTTAGAAAAATGTCGACACTTAGAAAAATCCCGACACGTAGAAAAAATCCCGACAATTAGAAAAAATTCCCGACACTTAGAAAAAATCCGACACTTAGAAAAAATCTGACACTTAGAAAAAATCTGACAGAAAAATTTCGACACTTAGAACAAATCCGACACTTAAAAAAAAACCGACACTTAGAAAAAATCTGACAGAAAAATGTCGACACTTAGAACAAATCCGATACTTAGAAAAACATCTGACACTTAGAAAAAATCTGACAGAAAAATGTCGACACTTAGAACAAATCCGATACTTAGAAAAACATCTGACACTTAGAAAAAATCCGAAACTTAGAAAAAATCCGAAATTTAGAAAAAATCCGAAACTTAGAAAATATCCGAAACTTAGAAAAAATCCAACAGAAAAATTTCGACACTTATAAAAAATCCGACAGAAAAATTCCAACACTTAGAAGAAATCCGACACTTAGAAAAAATCTGACAGAAAAACTTCGACACTTAGAACAAATCCGACACTGAGAAAAACATCTGACACTTAGAAAAAATCCGAAACTTAGAAAAAATCCGAAACTTAGAAAAGTCCGAACCTTAGAAAAAATCCGACAGAGAAATTTCGACACTTAGAAAAAAATCCCACACTTAGAAAAAATCTAACAGAAAAATTTCGACACTTTGAAAAAACCATCACTTAGAAAAAATCTGACAGAAAAATTTCGACACTTAGAAAAAAATCCCACACTTAGAAAAAAATCCGACACTTAGAAAAAATCCGAAATTTAGAAAAAAATCCGACACTTAGAAAAAATCCCGACACTTAGAAAAAATCCCGACACTTTGAAAAAATCCGAAATTTAGAAATTTAGAAAAACATCCGACACTTAGAAAAAATCCGAAACTTAGAAAAAATCCAAAGCTTAAAAAAAAAATCCGAAACTTAGAAAAAATCCGAAACTTAGAAAAAATCCGAACCTTAGAAAAAATCCAAAACTTAGAAAAAATCCGACAGAAAAATTTCGACACTTAGAAAAAATCCGACACTTAGAAAAAAATCCGACAGAAAATTTTCGACACTTAGAAAAAAATCCGACACTTAGAAAAATATCCAACAGAAATGTTTCGACACTTAGAAAAAAATCCGACACTTAGAAAAAAATCCGAAACTTAGAAAAATCAGACACAAAAATTTTGACACTTAGAAAAAAATCCGACACTTAGAAAAAATCCGACACTTAGAAAAACATCCGACACTTTGAAAAAATCCGACACTTAGAAAAACATCCGACACTTAGAAAAACATCCGACACTTAGAAAAAATCCGAAATTTAGAAAAAATCCGAAAGTTAGAAAGAATCCGACAGAAAAATTTCGACACTTAGAAAAAATCCGACACTTAGAAAAATATCCGACAGAAAATTTTCGACACTTAGAAAAAAATCCAACACTTAGAAAAAACACGACACTTAGAAAAATCAGACAGAAAAACCCGACACTTAGAAAAACCCCGACACTTATAAAAAAACCCGACACTTAGAAAAAATCCAACAGAAAAATTTCGACACTTAGAAAAAAATCTGCCAAAAAAATGTTGACACTTAGAACAAATCCGACACTTAGAAAAACATCTGACACTTCGAAAAAATCCGAAACTTAGAAAAAATCCGAAATTTAGAAAAAATCAGAAATTTAGAAAAAATCAGAAATTTAGAAAAAATCCCACACTTAGAAAAAATCTGACAGAAAAATTTCAACACTTAGAAAAAATTCGACAGAAAAATTTCGACCTTAGAAAAAATCTGAAACTTAGAAAAATTTCGACACTTAGTAAAAACCCGACACTTAGAAAAAATCCCGACACTTAGAAAAAATCGGAAACTTAGAAAAATTTCGACACTTAGAAAAAATCCGAAACTTAGAAAAATGTCGACACTTAGAAAAATCCCGACACGTAGAAAAAATCCCGACAATTAGAAAAAATTCCCGACACTTAGAAAAAATCCGACACTTAGAAAAAATCTGACACTTAGAAAAAATCTGACAGAAAAATTTCGACACTTAGAACAAATCCGACACTTAAAAAAAAACCGACACTTAGAAAAAATCTGACAGAAAAATGTCGACACTTAGAACAAATCCGATACTTAGAAAAACATCTGACACTTAGAAAAAATCCGAAACTTAGAAAAAATCCGAAATTTAGAAAAAATCCGAAACTTAGAAAATATCCGAAACTTAGAAAAAATCCAACAGAAAAATTTCGACACTTATAAAAAATCCGACAGAAAAATTCCAACACTTAGAAGAAATCCGACACTTAGAAAAAATCTGACAGAAAAACTTCGACACTTAGAACAAATCCGACACTGAGAAAAACATCTGACACTTAGAAAAATCCGAAACTTAGAAAAAATCCGAAACTTAGAAAAGTCCGAACCTTAGAAAAAATCCGACAGAGAAATTTCGACACTTAGAAAAAAATCCCACACTTAGAAAAAATCTAACAGAAAAATTTCGACACTTTGAAAAAACCATCACTTAGAAAAAATCTGACAGAAAAATTTCGACACTTAGAAAAAAATCCCACACTTAGAAAAAAATCCGACACTTAGAAAAAATCCGAAATTTAGAAAAAAATCCGACACTTAGAAAAAATCCCGACACTTAGAAAAAATCCCGACACTTTGAAAAAATCCGAAATTTAGAAATTTAGAAAAACATCCGACACTTAGAAAAAATCCGAAACTTAGAAAAAATCCAAAGCTTAAAAAAAAAATCCGAAACTTAGAAAAAATCCGAAACTTAGAAAAAATCCGAACCTTAGAAAAAATCCAAAACTTAGAAAAAATCCGACAGAAAAATTTCGACACTTAGAAAAAATCCGACACTTAGAAAAAAATCCGACAGAAAATTTTCGACACTTAGAAAAAAATCCGACACTTAGAAAAATATCCAACAGAAATGTTTCGACACTTAGAAAAAAATCCGACACTTAGAAAAAAATCCGAAACTTAGAAAAATCAGACACAAAAATTTTGACACTTAGAAAAAAATCCGACACTTAGAAAAAATCCGACACTTAGAAAAACATCCGACACTTTGAAAAAATCCGACACTTAGAAAAACATCCGACACTTAGAAAAACATCCGACACTTAGAAAAAATCCGAAATTTAGAAAAAATCCGAAAGTTAGAAAGAATCCGACAGAAAAATTTCGACACTTAGAAAAAATCCGACACTTAGAAAAATATCCGACAGAAAATTTTCGACACTTAGAAAAAAATCCAACACTTAGAAAAAACACGACACTTAGAAAAATCAGACAGAAAAACCCGACACTTAGAAAAACCCCGACACTTATAAAAAAACCCGACACTTAGAAAAAATCCAAAAGAAAAATTTCGACACTTAGAAAAAAATCTGCCAAAAAAATGTTGACACTTAGAACAAATCCGACACTTAGAAAAACATCTGACACTTCGAAAAAATCCGAAACTTAGAAAAAATCCGAAATTTAGAAAAAAACAGAAATTTAGAAAAAATCAGAAATTTAGAAAAAATCCGACACTTAGAAAAATATCCGACAGAAAATTTTCGACACTTAGAAAAAAATCCAACACTTAGAAAAAAATCCGACACTTAGAAAAAATCCGAAACTTAGAAAAGAATCCGAAACTTAGAAAAGAATCCGCCAGAAAAATTTCGACACTTAGAAAAAATCCGCCAGAAATGTTTCGACACTTAGAAAAAATCCCAAAAATCCGACACTTAGAAAAAAATCCGACACTTAGAAAAAATCTGACAAAAATTTCGACACTTAGAAAAAAATCCGACACTTTGAAAAAATCCGACACTTAGAAAAAATCCGAAACTTAGAAAAAATCCGAAACTTAGAAAAAATCCGCCAGAAAAATTTCGACACTTAGCTGTAGGCTTCCACTTTGACAATATGATTACAGAGAGGAATGGATACAGATATTTGTTGAGAGAGGGAGAGGCAGAGAGAAGGATACAGTTTCACCGTCCTCTCGCTTTGTCATGGTTGTGCTGGAAACCTCCAACAAGCCCCTGATTGTTGGGGAACATGAGCTGTTTTTGTTGAGTGGCTGACAGGCGCTTGACCTCTGCTGTCCGTGCTACCACATACTGACCTCGGAGAGAGGAAGTGAAGTGAAGCCTTTGAACGATGTCAAGTGTTGTTTAATTTCCCCCAGGGGGCTTGACACAGCTGGGGTAGGGCATGTGGACTACATAGTCATCTTCCTGGTTCATGCAAATTGTTTTCTCTCTCTCTCTCTCTCTCTCTCTCTCTCTCTCTCTCTCTCTCTCTCTATATATATATATATATATATATATATATATATATATATATATAAATTGTTGGTTTATAATACTTGACCGGAAGTTTTTGATTTAAATAAGTTAAAATGAAACTAAGAAGTGTTAGCTTTTGACATCCAGGATTGTTTGAGAAACTTTTTAAATCTCACTTAATTTCACTCTCACTAATTTGTGTACTCAACCCATACTTTAAAGAATAGAAACTATGACAAACGTAGTTATCACAAAGATGTTGAAGTCTCAATGTATCTATGTAAATTTAATACATCAGGCTGAACAGCCACGTGTATGGAAGTGTATTGCATTCACCATAGAAAAAAAAAATGTAGACACCTTATCTCGTAATTACGAGATCCTGATCTCGTAATTATGAGAAAAGATCTCGTAATTATGAGCTCCTGATCTCGTAATTATGAGAAAAGTGTCATGAATCCCGCTTCCTGAGTTCATAATCTTCCTTAAATTGTTTTCACCTATGAGTTTTTGTTTTTCTGAGTGTTCCTGAACGCATCATGTCTGGTTGCCTGGCGACGAAGCAACGCTGGAGAGCTTCCACACCTGTGGCTCATCTGCAATCTGCACACCTGGTCCTGATCATCACCTCTCCACCATTTAAGCCATGAGCTGACAGTCATTCCCTGCTGGATTGTTAGCCTTACCAGTATGTTTGTCAGAGAATCAGTTAGTTGTTTGAGAAGATTGTTCTGCTGTCTTTTTTGACATTTTTGCCGCTGCTAATCTGCCTGTCTTTCTGTCTGCAGTTTTGTGACCTGGAATATTCTCTCCACCTCTACCTGGCCGTCTGCTTCACCATCATTAAAGGACCTGCATTAATCCGTCAGCCGACTCTCTTCCACCCACTGCCTCACCTGTTGGACTTACCTGCTTCCACACTGAATTCCAAATAAATACGCACCTTTTTGTCATTCTACTTACCTTGTCCTTGTCTGCTTTTGGGGTCCTGGCCCAGTGAAACGTGACAAAAAGATCTCGTAATTGTGAGATCCTGATCTCGTAATTATGAGAAAAGATCTCGTAATTACGAGATAATTTCAAACACCTGGAAGGCGGCATATCTAATTGTCATTAGGCCACAGCTCAGTGATCTACGGAAGCGTATTGCATTCACCATAGAAAAAAAAATGTAGACACCTTATCTCGTAATTATGAGATCCTGATCTCGTAATTACGAGAAAAGATCTCGTAATTTTGAGATCCTGATCTCGTAATTATGAGAAAAGATCTCGTAATTACGAGATAATTTCAAACACCTGGAAGGCGGCATATCTAGTTGTCATTAGGCCACAGCTCAGTGATCTACGGAAGCGTATTGCATTCACCATAGAAAAAAAAATGTAGACACCTTATCTCGTAATTATGAGATCCTGATCTCGTAATTACGAGAAAAGATCTCGTAATTTTGAGATCCTGATCTCGTAATTATGAGATCCTGATCTCGTAATATTGAGAGAAGATCTCGTAATTATGAGATCCTGATCTCGTAATATTGAGAAAAGATCTCGTAATTACGAGATACTTTTAAACACCTGGAAGTGGCATATCTAGTTGGGGACATTCTGAAAGCTTAACGTGGTTTAATGTACCTAAACAATGATCAATGATTACCACATTTCTCTATCACATTGCTCATCATAACCACAGAAAACTGATCTTTTCTCATAATTACGAGATCAGGATCTCATAATTCTATGGTGAATGCAATACGCTTCCGTACATGTGCCACTCTTCCTTGTTTCCCGTTTTTTTTTTAACACTTTCAGGCTTCCCTTGGTAACTCTGTGTCTTAAAGCAACACCAAAGATTATTTTGTACCTTAAAATAATGTTTCCAAAATTGTTTCAGTGGTTAATCAACTCGTAACAAGGTGAACAGCACTTCTGCATTCACTTTGCGGCCCTCTATCAGCTATAACCGCACTATGCAAGTTTGCCAGATCGGGTAGCGGATCTGTAGTTCCAACCTGTAGAGGGACCGAAGAGGAAAAGTGCTTTGGTGTTGCAATGTCACAACGCTATGAATTGTGGTTAACTCCCACAGGCAAAGGAAAGTGTTCAGAAAGGGCTCAAACTGTCTGCGAGAGGGCACTTGTGCATAGTGGGACAGCCCTAAGCCCTCATAGACTTAGCTGGAAGGCTCCTCAAAGTCTGTGAATGTGTCACGTTAGCTGCTCTGTAATTGCTCATTTATGCTTGACGCGTTGGAGGTGGCGTGCGCATTCGTGACATCAAAATGACGTAATTTCCGGCCGGCGCGACCAATTTTCAGCGCGCGAGCAGAGGGCGCGCACCAGTCTATTTTTTTCAGCGGCGTGCGACAAACCGGAAACAGGAAGCATGAACGAGCTCCTGGGAAACCGGATGCCAGGACTCGCCGACTGACTGCAAGTCTCTCTTGTAAACTTACTGGGTTAAGATGAGTTCTTTTTTTGTGAATGAAAGGCTTGATCCCACCAAGTAGCTCATTGAATCAAATCGAAGCATTGACAGCACTGCTGCTGCCTGATCTGCCGTTGTTTATCTTTTTCTTTTTCTTCTAGTCCTTAGAAAGAAAACCATCGGTAGCCTTTGCTCCTTAGTGCCACCGCTGTTCAGGAGAAGACTGCAACTAGTGTCGCGACCACCACGCGCAAGTATAAATACTCACGGCAGTCCCGTGACGTCACAATTGGATGTGCCAGCTTGGCTGCAGTCTGTATAATTGACGCTTAAGGCTGTACTTGGACAGAGTGGTGCGTTGAGCTAACATCTGCATGTTATCATGATCAAAATGAAAATGCTAACATGCTGATGTTTAGCAGCTATAAGGTTTACCATATCCACCATCGTAGTTAAGCGTGTTAGCATGCTAACATTTGCTAATTAGCACTAAACACGCAGTACAGCTGAGATTGATGGTAATGCTTTTAGTTTTGCAGGTATTTTGTTATAAATCAAAGTATTAATCAAATTCTAATTTTGACCTGATAATGACGCTATAGAGGAAAAGTCAAAGGATCACCATAGACAGGTGGATTCATCCTCCGAGGAACATGTCAAAATGTCATGGCAATCCATCCAATAATTGCTATATTTCAATCTTGACCAAAAGTGACCAAAGTGGTGGACAGAGAGACCGGCATTGCTGCTTGAGTTTCTAAAAACCAATTTCAAAAGGCTGTATAGTATTCAGTCCCTGACTTCCTGTCAGTAACATCATCTGCTAAAGTACTGAAGTGCGGCCCTGTGTTAGCTGTGTCTTTGACAGCTGAAACTCATTGTTCAGGTTGAACGCATTCAGCTATTTTAAACATTAACAGTCCTCTTCATTGTCAGACTGATACTCGAATGGCCGCAGAGTCGGAAAGATGGGAGGAGAACAATAGCGTGAAAGATGGATCCACATTCCTTCTCTCTATTCATGCCTTACAGGTCTGAGATCAGATGACCCCTCCCTAAAAATGGCCAGTGTACTGTGATAACATTTGTCTCTTGTGAATGAATGTTGTCAGAAAAGTGTTGGAGTGGGAAGAGATTATTACTGTAATCTTATTACAACAAAATGTTAGTAAATGGAAACATTTTAAGTTCAGTTGAAAGAACATATGAATCAAATAAAGGTTAACAGACTTTCGCCAACTAAGGATTATGGTGCACACACATGATTGGTAAACCACACTGTGCATTGTTCTGCTGGTATTTCACTGAATAAGCTTAATGGAAAAGTTCGACATTTTGGGGTTACATAAGACACTAAGATAATACATTCATCTAACTCGCTAAGCAAGGGAATAAGCACATTTTTCAAGAATTTGTGGTCAAGCATCATGAAACTGGGCTCAATGAAGGCCTACTTACGTCCCACTTTAAAATGATAATTTTACCCCTCTGAGCCTGTAATGGCACCAACTTGACCTTCATGTTTTGAGTTAGTGTGATATATTTAGTCACGTCTAAGTGGAGAGATCAGTTTCTACTTCTAAAAGCTTTAAAATACTGTAGTAGAAGTTAATGAGATTGAAATGACTAGAGCGACCTTGTAGGTTGTTAAAACTGGGCATGTTTGTTAAATGCTGCACTCCAGATTCAGTGAACAAGCTTCTGTTGGTTGTTAAGAGATAGATATCTTAAAACATGGTGCATTGGGTAGTAATGTGTGCATGTGTGTATTTATGCACAGAGAGGTAGTGTATAAATAGTTCTGGGATTAAGGACATAAATAGCCTACAGCAAGTAGCCTACCTAACCTATAAATGGTGCATGTGCACAAAGAAGGATGTGTATGTATATTTCTCTACAAGATTCTAAAAAAACAAATATTACCGAATGTTCTCAACTACGTGCATATTTTTTTAAAATTGTATACAGTGTATGTACATATACTATATATATATATATATGTAAGTATACCGCACCTGCAATTAAAAGGATATTATTGTGTTCAACCCTGAACGATAATGTAGATTTATAGGAGGAATTCCTCTTCTTGAAAACAGATGCAGTTATATCCAATATGTTTCGAACACTTAAACCTGCTTTTTCTTGCCACTTGGGGATGGAACACCATTATCATTCATATTCATTCTTTGTGCTTGTGTCCAGCTGATGAATGTTAGGTCCAATATTCACTTCTTCTTTTAGCTCTGTTTTAGTTTTAACTAACTCCCGAGGGTAATATCTGTCTCTTTTAGCTGCTAAATGCTCCACTATGTTTACCAGCTAGTCTCTTAACTGTGTCTGTTTCCTGTTTGGTGCTGAGCAGATAGTGTGCCACCCAAAACAACTGTAAGATCTGTGAGAGTGAACCAAAAGAGAGTGAACCAAAACAGTAAAGTCGTAGGCCGTACAGCTAAACAATAAGCTGAAACATTATATAAATCTACGTAAAGCTGAGGCAAGCTTCAAAATGTAATCTGAAACAAACTGCAAAACCTTTAAGGTTAACCTTTTTATTTCCCATATCAACTCAATCATTGGGAAGACATTTTATGACAACTCTTGGTCGTGATGCTCTACTTTGAACTGCTCTACTTTTGCTACCCACAGACTGCCATAAATGGAGGATAGAGAAGTCTTCTGAACTCCCTGACACTGCCAATGTCTTCTTCCGGTGAGTTAGAATTGAACTTGACAATAATTAAATGGACAGCTATCTCTAAATGACACCATAACTTTTCCTAGACTTACTGAAACTAAACCACTGAATACATGTGCTGTGAATGTGATTTCTACCTGCTGGGATAAAAAAGATAAGTAAAACTGTACTCTAGAGAAACAATTACGGATTCAGCTTAGCAAACTTCGACCCCCAGACATTTGACGCACTGTCAAAAGTGGGCATAAACACAGACCATAGTCACCCCTGACATTACAACTAGAAAACAGGTTTGAACCATGAATGTGGTGCTGATAAGTTTGGACATGGGAGTATTAAAAAAAGTGCCAAAAGAGGAAAAAACTCATCTAAAGTGATGATTCAAACTGTAATTCTAGTTGTGGGAAACCAAAGCAGTAAGAAACTTAAAACTTACTGCATTCCAGATGATATGGTCTCTAATATAATCAAGCATATTCTTCAACTGCAGTACTTTATTTAACCGTTTTAACTGTCTGGACAAACGTTTCTTAGTGGACTATACTGCCAACGGTCAACAGAGGGATCAACAGGTTCAGCAGACTCTTACCACTAAATACATGGCTCGGCAAAAGCTGCGGTCTGAAAGGGATCAACTATATTCCTAACTTAAATCTGTTCTGGGGATGCGGACATCTTTCCAGGGCAGATTGTCTTCACCCAAGCAGACCTGGAGTTAAAGTACTGATGAACCATTCCTCACCCCTTTTGGGATTCACTGATGAAATAGAAGCACTGGTATTTAATTAAGAAAGGAGAGAAGATGCTTTGGAGAGACAGGGTCCTACTACCCCCAACATGCTTCTTCTTTCTCCTATCTGCCATGGACCTACTGCCTCTTTCAGTGGCCCCCACCAATGCCCAGAAGAAGGTTCTTCTTCTGGATTTCATGTTCCTATTCCTGTTGTTTTTTTAAAAGTGTGAACAAGATGCACTCAACTAAATCTGCAATTTGAAGCCACAGTCTGTCTTCACAAAAAATGCTTTTAACACTAAATTCAGCTGTATTAAATGTCAGGTCTCTGGCAGGCAAATCATTTTTAATTAGTGCTTTAATTATCCAGCACAATCATGATTTTATGTTTAACTATGACAGTGCAGCAGTTATTATTGATAGTCAACCCCTCCCAACTGGAGTCTGATGAGTGGAGCTAGAGTGCATAAGAAAGGAGGTGGAGTTGCCATTTTGTTTCATAATTCTTTCCGATGCATGCAAAAATATTATGAAGAACTTGCTCCTTTTTAATATGTTGCTCTTCAGTTGAATCCCTCGTCGAGCGGTACCCTTAAACATCTACAGGCACCAGTGAATCATTCATTCAGACTTGCTCTTCTACAATGCTTGTGTCTCAGTCAGTGATCTCGTGGATGATTGAAGTTCTAAAATTACAAATACCACTGCCCCCCCCCGAGCTATTTACTGAACTTGTATCCACTAAATAATGCAATGAATTTGCCTCCTTTTTCACTGACACAATTCAGAAAATAAGATAATGTCAGTTCCTCCATATCATGTATGGTCTGTATTGTCCTTGCATGCATTTAAACCCATTTCAGTTAGCTCTAAAATATTTCTGTGTACATGCGCTATGTACTCTTAGTAGTTTGAATATATGTGAATATTCTCTCTTTCTTCTTCCCCCTCTTCAGTCTCCCCCCACTCGCCTTCTCCTCTCCACTCCGTCTCCTACCCTGCACTCCTCTCTTTTCTCCTCCCCTATCTTCCCATTCCACACAGACTCTCTATCTAATAATCCATCCATCTTTGTGCTGGAATGGAGGTCTAATGCTTTCCATCTGTGTGCGTCAGTAGTGTGGCTCCAAGGGCAAGGCCTGCCACTCTTTATTCACTCCCCCTCTCCACTTCAACTCCTTTCCAACAAAGCCCCTGAGTCGGGTTCCACTCAGCCTTAAAGTGTAAGATCTCTCTCCACGCTGGGGCCCCTCCTGGCCTGAGGCAGCCGGAGGAGGTCGGCCGGGCCCCTGGATCCTGGAGATTCGGGGTCACTCTGAAACTAATAAACGAGTCAATTAATCAAATACATAAAGTTTCCCAGCATATTCTGCATAGAAGCAAAAACAAGATTTTTTAAAATGATCTGTCAATTAGAAGCCAGATATTTAGGACACATAATCTTCTACTCTCCCCTCACATCAGGTGTGGAGAAGTTTCCCATTAATAGTATATGGACAGGTTTCTTAAAAAAGTACAAGGCTTGCATTGTGTGAAAATGATGATTACTGTGGTGGATTGGCACGAGAGACAAAAAATATGATGTATCACATACTAGGGATGCTAATTTAGAGGGGTTTTTTTTACCGCTAGCTGACCCTTGTCAACCGCTCTTTAACAGTTAACCAACAGGCAGGTAATAATTCATTTACAATAAGAGAGTACGTTACAGAGGCATCATTGCATTTCAAGTGTTGCACTTAACTTAGTTAAGTTAGCCTACTTTGGATGTATCACTATTACTGTGTCAAGAGCCAAAAAAATAAGAGATTGTTGTAGCAACCAACGTAATAACTTCGAGTAATATAGCACATTTCATGAAACCCAAGGACCCTAAGTTTTAAATTTTTAAACACTTTATTTATTTTCATTTTCTTTTCTTACAGAGATAGAGGGCAGTACAAAAGAGATCAGTACAGAAAAAGTACAATGCAAACAGCATTAACCATGACCCTCCTGCATAATGCATTTGTGATAACAATAAAACATATAAACACTTTATATTTACATTGGGTGAGTTGCTTCAGCATACCATATTCTTTTCAATTTTCTGTTTTTTTTGTCTAAATATAAGCCTCCTTATTCTGCTTGTCTTACAATAAATGATCTGTGTGTGTGTGTGTGTGTGTGTGTGTGTGTGTGTGTGTGTGTGTGTGTGTGTGTGTGTGTGTGTGTGTGTGTGTGTGTGTGTGTGTGTGTGTGTGTGTGTGTGTGTGTGTGTGTGATCAAACCACCCAGTGAGACTACATGTGGCATGTGGACTGCGACAGTGATGAAAGAAAGACTAATTGTATAATGGGCAGCCCAAACTCTGTAGGAGATTTTACAGTATAATACATCTTGTCATAGTGGAGGAATGCACCAGTGCCATCAAATGGGACATCCACCCAAAAACTAAATGCAGCCTCAGAGTTTGTGAACATGAAATAAACTTACATGTGAACTAGAGACAAAAGAAGAGCGACTTGAGACTGTGATGATGACGAAATTATAGTTGGACTCCAACATCAGCCTTTGTTTTAATTATTGGAAAGAAAAAATATTGCATGGGAATTCTTGTTTAGGGTAGAAATTTGCAGCAATTCTGTGGGAACAGAAGTCATCCATTTTAGCAAATTAATGGAAGAAATGGTTTGAGGGAAGTTTTGCTTTGTATACCGTAACTGGCAGGGAGACATCCATGCAGTGCTGTGCTCTGAGAAATGCTGCTTCTTTTATCTTCCCTCTCACACTGTGACCGATGCAATACTGCAGTCTCAACAAAACTGCCTTTGTGGAAAAGTCCTGATTTGGATTAAAGGCAGTGAGTGTGTTGTGCCCATAAGGCTCAAGGTCTCTTTCAACTCCACTGTGCAGTATCACCGTTGAGATCAGATGTGTGATTATGATCGCTCTCCCGTTTCCTGGTGATAAAGGTGTGAATGGATGTCTTTGCAGTATTCAAAGGGACTGCAGTGGTAGTCCTGTTCTCTGTTATTCTAGGTTTAGTTTAAAATAGTTTGACATTTTGGGAAATGCTTGTTCGAACCAAGAGTCAGATGAGAAGATCACTTCAACTCTCATGTGCATACAGTAAATATGAGAAGCTGCAGTCAGCACAATTGTTGCACAAAGACTGGAAATAGGGAGAAACAGCTTGCCTGTCTGTTTGCCATGCTAGCTGTTTCCCCCTGCTTCCAGTCTTTATGCTAAAATAAGCTAATCAGATGAGCTGTTATGAGATTGGTGTCTTTTTCTTTTTCTGTCTGAAGTAGAGCCCGACCGATATATCGGCAGGCCGATATCGGCCGATATTAGGCATTTTCCAAACTATCGGTATTGGCATTTATAATGCCCGATAAATGAATATTTAACAAATAAAACAAAAACAGATTAAACACCCTTCAACCATGTTATGAGTGTTGGCGTTGCATAGTTTGTCCACCAGAGGGTGACCTACAACGTCCCTGTTGGCAACACTCGTGTTTAACCCTTTAAGTTTCATATCTTAAGTTTGTATTTTTATACATTTTATTTATCAGAACTTTAATATATTTGTTGATGTTCCTTCTGTTCTGTTAATTACAAGTTTATTTTTAAACTCCATTATCATATTATTTTAGTGAGGACAACTAACTAATGTTATGGAAATCTGTTTATGTTTTGTTAGGCATTTCTGGATTTAAAAAAAAAAAACATATATCGGCCAATATATCGGAATATTGGATTTTTAAATCACCAAATATTTGTATCAATATCGGCCTTAGAAAACCTTTATCGGTTGGGCTCACATACATTATGTACTGTTTGTCATACTATACTGTTAATCAGAATTAATTTAATCAGACAAGTTAATTAATGAGCTTTAGAGGTGCTAGTAGGTAGATATTGTTGCATTTTGACGGAGCCAGGATAGCTGTTGTCCCCTGCTTCATATTAAACATATAGATATGCTAATGGTATCAATCTTTTTATCAAAGCAAAATTCTAATAAGTGCTTTTGTCAAAATGTTGAACGTCCTTTAAACCATAAAATTCATTATATGGGCTTTTTGGAGGTTACTCAAAGCTTTAGTGCGTAACTTTGTGATATTAATGAATGTTTGTTACATTCACGCCATTGCCAAATGAGTTGCTACAAAGCTAATTAAGACTCTCAGCTCCACAAAACTCTCTCTGTATTTCTCAGTTTGGTTATGTTCAGACGATTATGGCGTCCGATGACTTTCCTATGGAGCCCCGGAAGTGTCATGGTCATGAAGGGAAAAAAAGAACAATAGAAAAAACATGTATGGGGACAAACACTTTTGCGAGATATTGACTTTGTTTTGCGATATCTCGAGTTTTATTTGCGATATCTCGAGTTTCGTTTGTGAGATCTCGCAAATCCAACAAACAATAAGGCTAACGCTAGCTAGTAGCACAACATAATGGTTACATCTCCTTGGTTGTCTAAATACATCCATTGTTTATTTAGATAAGCATTACTAATTAATACATACCGGGTTAAATGGAAGGGTGTCGTGGTGGGATTTTTCCCGAGTATTTGACTGGAGAAGAGGAGGGAGAAACGGCAGACCTCTATCCGCTTATGGAGCCCCATTCCCTGGGTTAAATGGAAGGGTGTCTTAGTGGGATTAGTGGGAGAAAACAAACTCTGTTATATCGAGATAACGAAATAATTAATTTGTTATATCGAGAAAACAAACTTTGTTATATTGAGGTAACGAATTAATAAGTCGTTATCACGAGATAACAGTGCATAAAAAAATCCATTAAAAAAAATCGGCTTCCGTAGTTTTTTTTCCTCCATGTCTTTTCTTTTTCTTCCTCCAGGGGCCTGTACTACGAAGCCAGATTTAGCGTTAACGAGGTAACTTCAGGTTCAACCCAGGGTTTTCTGTACCACGACAGTGGATTAGTTGTTACCGGGTTCAATCGCCGTGGTAATTCATGCTGAACACCTAACCTGGTCGGGAGCAGGTTATGTTGGAGATTAGAGATCAACCGGTGTAAAAGCACCCCCTACTGACCAATCAATAGGCTACTCCATTGATAACGGCGTCACCGTTTTTATGGTGCGTTCTTTTTGCCTCGGAAGTCGGAGGTCGCAACTGGGAATGACGTCACACACGAGTTGAATGCGTTCTTTTTGCAAGTTGGATTTTCATTGTTTTCATTAGCTCTAGCCAGGTTAGCCATTGTTAGCAATGCCAGTTTAAACAACGTATACGCTGTTTTTTTGTGCATACAAACCGCGTGACAACACAGACAGAAGACAGCGCTGCGTGTACGACTGATTTAGTGTGACACAAATAACACAGAAGTGCTTATAACTATGTTACTACAGCTTTCACAACTGTCGATACAGGGGGCAGCCATGTTGGATTTTCAGCTCGGGTACCTCGGTGGATGTACGAGTTCCGAACTCGTAAATACGAGGTCAGGGGGCGTGTTTACGGCTTTGACCTCGTAAAATACGAGTTGCAAGGCAAAAAGAACGCACCACTAGAAGATCTATTGACTGAATGGGTGGAGTTCAGTGAGTAAAAAGAAGAAAAAAAAGAAAAAGCATGGTGCGCGGCGAGAGAGAGAGGTGTGCTCTTAAAAGTTTAAACATTTAGAGACCGACAACCCTGTTAACCTTCCCTGTTGGATATTTGTATGAAAGGTATATATTTTCAGTGGAGGGAATTACGTATCTTTGTAAACTTCTTGAGCCGTATGTTGCCAATGCGCACATCGGTTTGAATTATGTTTTTATATTTTTTATTTGCTCCCATGATCGCTTCCCACTGCCAGGGTTGCAACTGAAATAATGTTGCGTTCCAGGCAACCCGTAACTCGTGTTTTCACAACCTTCTACCCGTGAAAGTGCCCTGGAACGGCAGTCCAACCCGTAACTTACTACTCGTGAACTCGTACCTGATCGTTGTACTCCCAGTTACAGTTTTTGACGTCACACACACATAAACAACAATGGCAACCCCTTGTTGATGCTGTACAGACGCCGGTGAAATAGAAATAAATAGACATAAATATGCAACGTAAAGTAATTCTGCACATTGTAATCAAAACAATACACACACAATTGTGTACTACTACAGGTTATGTTTATTAAAAAGACCAATATGTCGCTGACTAGAAATCGCTAGTATCAGCTAGCACTAGCTAACGTCAACGTCAGCGTAGCCACTAGCTAACGTCAACGTCAGCGTAGCCAGTAGCTAACGTTAACGTTAGGTAGCCCACCTGAACCCTGGAACGCTACCAAGTTGTGAGTCGTGGCTTGAAGTCGTAACTTACGGGCTGAAAATTGTCTGGGACGCAGCATAATAGACTAAAGCAACGACAGTTTATGGAAAGGACAAGCGTAATTATGGGCAGATCTTGGTCCTGACTGATGGGGAGGTTATATTGATAAGCCTTGTGACTTATGCATTTACAGCGTCTGCTTTTTTGCCAGCTTTCCTTCCTGTTTTAGGCAGCGACTGGATTGCTTTTTGCTTGTAAACCGTCTGTGTTCTTCATATTTATGTAGAATTATAGTTTGCTCTTCTTATGTAAAATATGCGGCTCTGGTAGATGTTTGCGATTGGTCACGAAGTGCAAACACCGTCTCTTTTATGTGAACGCGCGCGTCTCTAGATTGGGAAACCCTGGGTCGACTGAACTACCACCGTCGTCGTGATGCGGGACTGCGGTTGTTAGGGTTAGTGAAGCCGGGTAACTGAAATAAATCCAGGGCATGTTGATCAGATCTTGATTCGTAGTAGGCTACATGCCCCAGGTGAGCGTGGCACTCCAAGGATGTAACCCATATCTATGATGTTGCCTACATGGTAGCTGGCATGGCGGACAGTCGCTCTAATGTGTTAAATCATAGGAGTTGAATTTATTCTCTACATTCGACATTATTCTCGAAATGGTAGTTCAACTTTATTCTCGTTATGTTGACTTTATTCTTGACATTTCGACTTTATTCTCGAAATGCAAAATAAATTAAAAAAATCTTCCTCCTTAATTTTTTTCCCCTTGATGTGGCCATAATGCTCCGTTGTAAGATCTCGCAATAGGCCTACATGTATTTATATATTTTTTTTTTCTTCATGTCACCTCCAGGGCATAATGACATGTCACACAACATGGCATGTTGCAGTGCTCCTCTTTTCTTTTCTTCACCTCCTCCCATTTCTTTCTTCCTGTCCTTCCCCCTCTGCTACTTTCATCTCCTCTCTCCTCCTTCTTTTTTGATATCTTACTTTTAAGGTCTGTGTCTGTACTTGCATGCAACACACACTCATACACACAAATGCACACGTATTCAAACACAGAAACGCATAAAACAACATTTCTCATTATCGGTCACGACCAGCAGGTGGCTTTGTAATCACACCGTTTGTTTATGTTTTCTGCAAACACACACACACACACACACACACACACACACACACACACACACACACACACACACACACACACACACACACGCACACACACTTTCATACAAAAGCACACTGAGTCATACTGAGTTTTTTCTGTCTCACACACACACACACACACACACACACACACACACACACACACACACACACACACACACACACACACACACACACACACACACACACACACACGTCAAACACAGCACTGCATAAAGCCACAGCCCCAGTCTTGAATAGAGCCAGAAATAGCATTGGGTTTGACTTGGAATCGGCTTAAGTCTTCAAAGAGAATATTTTGATGTAGCAAGGGGAGTGAGAGGGGTGAGGGAGAGGGAGGCAGGGGGAGAAAACTGAGGGGAGAACAGAGCAGATCCGTGTCTTATATTCAGCTGTAAAAAGGGGGCAAAAACTTCAAAGACTGGCGTTACCATGGTAACTGTATGGTGCTCCGACATACATGTAGCAAATGTATTCATACAATTTGGTGGCAGCTGAGGAGTAGTGTGTGCACTGGGTGCAAACTTAGTTCATAGTACTTTTATAATTTTCCATCCCTTTCTTCTTCTGTTGCTCTCCACATCCAGCAGAGATTATATTGACGTGTGTACTGATGGATGCTGCTGCAGCTAATTAAAACCCAATAGGGTTAACAGCGAATGCTTCAGATGCCCTGTGAGAAATGATTGGTTTAGTCTTATCTGGCAGCTTCTTCATGTTTTCCTGTATTGATGTTTTAAAGCGTGTTCCCTGTAATTATGACATGACTATCACTTCATAGCTATAGTGGATCTAAATACCAGTAATCACATCCATCTCCCAGTCTGCATTTTCCTGTTTGTGCAGACTAAGTTTTGCCAGTACTGCTGCTCTTTTATTGGCTGTTACATGGGTTTTAAGTCACAAGCTAAACTAATTGTTTTAGAGATTAAGTACTAAGAGACAGAAGTTGTTGTATGGAAAGGTTAAATTCCTTTTTTTATTTTTTATTTTTTTTATTTACTTGATCGGCTTTGATACTCACATTTTAAGCTAACCACATGGCTTTATGGATGGCAATGTCTGTCTGTCTGTGAGTTAGGTGGCCCACCACTTTGGTCCAAATTGAAATATCTTAACAACTATTGGATTACATTTGATACAGACTTCATATCAACCTCAGGTCAACCTTTTTCTTTGTCCAATAATTTGGTTTGAGACTAAATAACTTCCACATTCACAAATGTAGGCCTATGCAAAAGAAAAAAGTATATTAATATATACATCTGTATATTTTTTTCTTGTAGGTACGTAATAGTTCTGATTATTTTTAACAATCTTTGTTTAGCTTTGTTCTTGTTTTTAGTGTGTAAGTACGTTGTGAACAACCTAAAACTTAAAATGTCTTGTATGTGTACACAGCTGGCCTATAAAGCTGATGTTAATAACCTCTATAGATGCATGTGTTTAGTTGTTGATTGTTATTTGTACATGCCTGCGAATAAACGTATTAAGCCGGTTATTAAGCCGAGTTCGCGCGCGCCAATGTGATGTCAAAATGACGTAGATGTCACTGGCGCGCCAGGATTTTGAGTGCGCCACTCTATTTTTTTTAGTGGCGCGCAACAAAGCGGAAACAGGAAGCATGGACAAGTTTGAGGGCAACCAGATGCCAGGACTCTCAGAGTGACTGCAAGTCTCTCTTGTGAACTTACTAAGTTAAGATGAGTTATTTTATGGCAAATGAAAGGCTTGATCCGATGGAGTAGGTCATCGAATCAAATCGAAGAACACTGGTGCTTGACAGCTCGGCTGTGGCGAGTATACCCCACATTTGAGGCTGCATGCACAGGGCCTGCCTTTTCAATGCTACACCTCTATTTAAAGATTATTTGTTGTTTTTGTTTAAGGCCATTTGTAATTCTGTAAACGTCACATAGGTTCATAAATATTATGTACAGCTGTGTCTCTGTGCCTGTCTGTGACCCCTTAACAATGTGAGCCTTTCTTTCTGTTTTTTTTTTCTTCCTCTGCCTCTGTCCTTCTTTCATGGCAGTTTGATCACAGGGGTCTGTCATGCATTAGAAACAACTGGGTCTAGCTAGTTTGTCCCCGAAGCGTTTCCTGTCTGCAGATGGATGGATGCCCAGAGACTCTGAAGCTCTGATGCTGCCAGTAACTTCAGGTCAGCTGGAAACTGGGAGGTTGTTTACATCTAAAATGATTTCAGTTTTTACTACGGGGTGATCATCAAGAGAGAAAAATCAGGTTAGTCAGTCAGGATCTTTCCTCTACACTTTTAGGCTGTCACTTGAGAAGGTAGTCAATATGTCACAGATAAGTCACAGTAGTCCATTAATGAACGTATTCTAACTCACTGGCTTGTTGTGCTGTTTTTATTCTCCTTCCTTCATCTCTCTGATGCGACATGGAGGAGGATGAATGATGATTTTCCTCAACATGATGATGATGTTCTCCCAACCAGAAAGGAGTATTAAGAGCAGCTGTACCCAAAAACATTGTCTCCAAGTGGTCTGAGGCTGACCCTGGACCGAGGACACTTGTGCAATGTAGCTTAACCAATATCATGCTAACAAGTCAGTCAACTTGCCAATAGTTCATGTAAGCAATTATTTCACTATTACCGAATATCTTTTAGGCTTCCAACAGGTACTACACTCTATACTATACTTACTGCATTAAATTGTGATTTGTGTTACATCTGTTTTAAATGGAAGGTAGCCAGCTTCCCTTCATTATATGGGTATTTGTCGCTCTGTAGCCCACATGCAGTAAGACACAGGACTGCAGCATCAAGATTTAAAGAGCAAAAATAGAAAAGTCAATCCAGAGTAAAATTTAAATGTTGCGATACCAAACAATATTTTGATTTATGTTGAATGTATCACCTCAATTATTACTAAAAGATGTACATTCTTTGTCAGTTGGTTAGTTTATAGGGACAACACCTACTGATAATCAGATAAAAAATGTAACAAGGGCCAGAGTTTAATGAATATTTTTACATTTTGTGAGATACGCTATTTGGTTTCTTGCTGAGACAAGAAATCAGATACTTCTTAATGTCTGCATGGTAATATGGAGCTACTACCAGGAGGTGCTTAGCTTAGCTTAGAAAAACAGCCGAAACAATGGTGAATCTACTGTTTATCACAATTACAGAATTTGAGCCAAATAGACGACTGGTGAACAGCAGCAGTGCTGGCTCCAGAAACGGATAAGCTAGTTAGCTAACTAGCCAGCCCTAACGTTAGCTTATCCATCTTCGGAGTAGCTACCTCCGCTCTCCTACCAGCGAAGTAGTCTGCCAGAGGCGGGGAGACCGCGGGGTTAGCTAGGTAGGGACCGGGTTTAGCGATACGTTTACATTTTTTCAACTGGCCACCGTCAGCCCAGCACCCGGTGG
The DNA here is from genome assembly GCA_023631565.1 of Gymnocephalus cernua. Classification (NCBI taxonomy): domain Eukaryota; kingdom Metazoa; phylum Chordata; class Actinopteri; order Perciformes; family Percidae; genus Gymnocephalus; species Gymnocephalus cernua. The sequence continues at coordinate 30,266,908 of CM042432.1, read as the reverse complement.
GTGGCTGTGATCGTTAACGTTAAAAGGAATCCAATAATATACATTGCCTTTTTCACTGCCTGTGTACATAACAATGGGTGCCCACTATTGTTAAATAAAACAATCCTTTTTGGGCTGCCTGTGTCAAAAGATGTGATTAAACAAGCCATTTAGATTTGCGGACCTGTCCTAAACATAAAGTAGGGACTGATTTAAATTATACCGATTTCTATGTGAGCATCTTCCTCCTATAGCATAAGCGAAGTCGATACACAGAATAACCGACTATATAAATGAGAATAAAATGCACATTAGACTAGAGCATCATGTAGCAGAGCACATTAGCAAAATCATGCAGCCGTGAAGAGAGTAGATTTTGTGTTCTTTCTCTCTCTGCATCTATTCTTGAGAGTGACTTCTCCAGTGGATATTCTGTGTGCCTCTTGTGTATCAGTGTTCATTTCTACCTGTGTACCATAACTACTATGTTATGTAAGGGCCTTGTTTTGCCAGGAGTGTTGCTGTAAAAGCCTAACAAGTCTCTATGTGTCACTATCAACCCCTGTGTTTACTGATTATTGCAGTGGAGAATTGTCATGCTCAGTCAGTTTCATTTTGCTTTGGCTTTATTTACAGAGCATGAGAAACTCAAGTCGTAGCGTTGCCTACTTCTCACACACAGAGACTCCTTCCCTAACTGAACAGTACTCTAACAGTATATTTGAAGCTGCGTAACCTCACTGAATCTGGCTTTAAATCTAATCTGGACTTCCACAGGTAAAAGTTAATATTAATTCAATTCAATTCAATTCAATTTTATTTATAGTATCAAATCATAACAGGAGTTATCTCAAGACACTTTACAGATAGAGTAGGTCTAGACCACACTATAATTTACAAAAAAACCAACAAGTCCCCCCAAGAGCAAGCACTAGTGCAACAGTGGCAAGGAAAAACTCCCTTTTAGGAAGAAACCTCGGACAGACCCAGGCTCTTGGTAGGAGGTGTCTGCTGGCCGTTGGGGTGCATCACAGTATAGTAAATAAACAGTGTTTAGAAAAAGTGGGTGTAGTAGTGCAGGGAGCAGCACGGCATAGCAGGGTATTTCTCAGCAGAACCACGGCAACAGCTGGAACCAAGATTTTGGTGCCATCCTAATCCCAGGATTTCATCCTGGGTGAAAAAGAAACAGAAAGACTCCGGGGAGCAAGCTCCCCAGAGCTAGGTTAGTAACAAGCATTTCTAGGACAGAGAAGCAGGTGGGCCGGGCTTGGCAGATACTACAACTCCTCACTCCCTAACCATAAGCTTTATCAAAGAGGAGAGTTTTAAGTTTACTCTTAAATGTGGTGACAGTATCTGCCTCCCGGACCCAGACTGGGAGCTGGTTCCACAGGAGTGGAGCCTGATAGCTAAAGGCTCTGGCTCCCATTCTACTTTTAGAGACTCTAGGAACCACTAGTAACTCAGCATTCTGGGAGCGCAGTGCTCTAGTGGGACAGTAAGGTACTATGAGCTCTTTGAGATACGATGGTGCTTGACCATTTAGAGCTTTGTAGATCAGGAGGAGGACTTTAAATTCAATCCTGGATTTTACAGGGAGCCAATGCAGAGAAGCTAATACGGGAGTAATATGATCTCTTACATTACATCCTGAGCCAAAGATTTCCTGTTCACATGTATAAATCTCTCTCAGTCAGAGCTGCCTTTGAAGCCAGATGTGAGTCTTCCTGTCTTTTGCTTTGAACAGGACCTCCCTGCATCTCACCCCAAAATCTTATTTAAAATATTCACAAATCCTGAATTCTGGACTAATCAGCCTCACTTTCTCCCCTTTATCTTCCCAAACCAGGTGGCTTTGTATGTCTCTGCTGTAATTAAAATAATGCAAATGGGGTAATCCTGTAAAACAAATCCTCTCCAGTAATGAAGACCCCTACCCGCTTTCTTGTATAATGAAATATTTTGCTCTGCATAAAACCGCAGCGCTCTCTACACAGAGACATGCCAGTCAGACAGCCAGTCAAGATTCATAATTTTACAGACAGATGCGTTTCTTTGGCTGAGCTGCAGACCGAAAAATGATCCAAGAGATGAAGTGAAAAAAACAGTGAGAACTAGACAAACTGATGCCTTATATTTTACTGTTTTACAAGCCAATATGTTATATTCATCATACCTGTTGTTACATTTTCAGAAATCAAATGCAAGATATAAGATATTTTTTAGACTTTTAATGTTTATTTAGATCTTGACAGAAAGGGAAAGACCTGCAGCAAAGAGGCCTGGCTTGAACCTGGGCTGCTGTGGTAAGGACTCGGCCTGAAAAATGACGTGCTCTACCCAGTAATCGGGACGCCCTGAACGTGAGCTTTTTAATTATTAGGCACATACATAAAATTAACACCACTGCAGCCATTTGTCAAGTGAACACTAACTTATTCTCCTGATAGTATACAGGCTTCCATGAAAAATCACCATTACCAATACCATTACAGATTTTTGAATAATCCCCCCTCTGTCTTCTCCTTCCAAGTGTTGCCACTCTTTTACTTACCTGTAGCTAAAGCTAACACAATTCAAAACAACGGCCCTGCAATAACTCCTATGAAGCTTGCTATACTCAGGTTTTGTTGAATGTGTCTGAGAGTAGCCTGACAAGCCAGACCCACGTCAAGATGTTGGGTCTGGGAACTCACCATTGACAGGGCTCAATCTGAGGGGCGGGATAAATGGTTGTCTTTCAAATTCCCTCTGCATGCAATAGGATAGCGCTACAACCAGGCAGAGCAATGAAGAAGGTGGTGGAGCTAGTTGATAGATTCAACTTTTGCCATTTCCAGTCGGCAAAACTCCAAACACATCTTCCTTTTTTAAGAATTACTTCAGTGCCGTTCTTTGTTCTTTTCTCAAAGAAAAGCTTAACTCTAAGTCTTCCAGAACACCGCTGTTCGCCAGCAGCAGCAGCCATAAGCCTGCCCACCGACTCTATACATGATGTGATGGCCTGACCAGAGTTTGGTTTTTCTAGCTCGCAAGCCAACGGAGAGTTCCTAGACCCCCCTGGCTGCAAATTAAATTTGCTGCCTGCTGCGTCTAGATTTCTAGTCTAGTCTGAGAGTGTTTAATTGAACGTTATTTTAATTTAAAAGCAAGTGGCACAGTCACTAGTGAACCTGCCAGGACAGTGGAAGTGATATTGGTAAGAAATTAAATAATATTTTAAACATGGCACATGTGCAGTGCAGGGGCAAACAATTCCTGGCAGTGGTACCTCCGGCTTAGTTGTGCTTTTCAAGGTATGGAATCTGCTTGCTGGCAGGAAGGCGGTGAGCCATCATGCAACTGTCATTGTGCCAGCCACTCTTACTGGTGTCTCTGGGTGCAAGAAGTAGGGGATTTGAGGGACAGAATATTAATAATTTATCACCACAGATGCATTCCATCACATTACATTTCTGTCCTAGGAATATTTGCTTTATTTCCCATTCACTTCTATCGAAGCCTGTACGATGTCTGAATTCAAGTGTGTGTTTCCTGTTTGACCAAGCAAACCTTAGAAACACTGACCCAGTGCGTTTGGAAATGTAGAAGTTATTATTCTATCTAGCCTGTTTTATTAATATGTTTAACATTTCATCAATAAACAGTCCGTCGTCTTAATGGAAATCCAGGATGCTTTTTTCTGACCCTGACTTTGGTCTCTGGACATCTCTGCATCAATGCTGTGAACAGAAAACACCTGTGGTCGCACTTTACATGCACACACACACACACACACACACACACACACACACACACACACACACACACACACACACACACACACACACACACACACACACACAGGTGTGGAGCAGAGCGAGTTGAGTAGATTTGAATCCTCCAAATTCATAAACACCGACAGCAGAGCTTTGATGAGGTCACCTCTGCCTCTGTGGCTGAGAGGAGAAATTGACCATATCGTTTTAAAAAGTTGTGGCATTTAGATTTCACTTTGAGTTATTTTAGTCTGTTTCAGATTATGTTTATTTATACACTATTTCTAATGTTTGCACAAGGATCTTTATATATATTCTCCTGTGCAAATATTGCAGCCAATTCAGGAAATTAATTCCTTTCTACAGTCACAGTCACCATTTGTATCCTTATAAATAAAGAATGGCTTGCATATAAACTACACTTTTGACTGTTGAACTGAGAGTTAAAGGTGAAACAGGGATTTTCTGGGGAACTGATCATGTATGTGGTACACACACTACATCTAACCACTCAACAAACATCCCTGTGTTTGTAAGTGTCTAAAAGAATCTGACGGCCAGGCAAACATCTGATGGCGTCTGCAGCCAAAGACACAGACAGACGATCCATTCAGGAGCGTGGCAAAGTCTGGAGTCAGGAACTCTTTTCCTGCTGGTTTGCAAAGCACTGGATTCCCAGGGAATATGTTTAACACTTTATCAATAAACAGTCCCTCGTCTTAATGGAAATCCAGGATGCTTTTTTCTGACCCTGACTTCTGTCTCTGGGCATCTCTGCATCGATGCTGTGAACAGAAAACACCTGTGGTCGCACTTCACACACACACACACACACACACACACACACACACACACACACACACACACACACACACACACACACACACACACACACACACACACACACACACACACACACACACACAAATAACAGGTGTGGAGCAGAGAGAGTTGAGTAGATTTGAATCCTCCAAATTCATAAACACCGACAGCAGAGCTTTGATGAGGTCACCTTTGTCTCTGTGGCAGAGAGCAGAGGAGAAATTGACCATATCATTCCCAGGGAACCCAGTGCGTCAATCACACTTGTATTTCACAAGCAGAGCCGTCGATATGAATTAAATATTGAAATGACAATTAGGAACAAATGAAAAATTTGGTGAAAGAAGTGGCTCAAATTACGAGTAGTAGCCTACATCCTGAAAAAGCACCATTGGTAGCCATAATAAATAAAGTAAAATGACTTCTTCCACTGCAATGTTGAGCTTTATTGCAACCCATGTAACAATGGGACCAAAAATAGTCTTCATTTGACAGATGATATTTCAGTTACACAGCATTGAAGTTATTTTGGCTCCAATGTAGAACGATCATGGTGGGCAGGCTGCTCTACCTCACTATGATCAAGGCTGTGACTAAACATGGTTGACTGACTGACTAAAACATAAAAATTATATATTTATATACATGTCGACTTTCCAGAAAGTGACGCATCATGAAGAAATGAAAATGAACCATCCCACAGTTGATGCTAAAAGGACCTACATCTTTAGTGGTGTTATAGCTACTTGTCAGGGTCTCTAACCAAACTTAACTTTTCAAATGTTTGTGTAACAGAGTTGAGGTTGGTTACTCTAGCACTTCACGGCTACATGATAGTAAACATTTGAAAGGTTTCTTCAAAAGCCTCCCATGATTTGATATGAGTTTATGGATTAAAGACTGGGAAAACTCCACTGTCAATTCTAGTGTGATTGACACATAAAGCAACCAATACAATGCCACCGGAGGCCTAATTACACGACCAACAGAGCTGGCCAGAGGCATGTTTTGATCCCATTGCATCTGTCCGTCTTCAAAGGCTATCTATAAACGGTATTGGTAAAGAATAAATTACTAGCAGCATCTAGTTTGAAAAAAAGGGTTAATTGACTCTATTAAGTATAGGTTTAATTTTATAGACAAGGTGACATGTCTCCCCCCCAACAATATCTGTAAATTGTTCCCTTCAATTTACTCTATATTTGCTAATACCTACAGTTGCAATGGAGCTAATGATTTCTTTTTTTTTATAGATAATAGTTTTGAGCATTTCCGCCTTTAATGGATAGGACAGCTAGATATGAAAGGGGAGAGAGAGGGAATGGTAGACATGCAGGAAACCGTCACAGGTCATACTCGAACTCTGGACCTTCTGCATCGAGGAATAAACCTCTATATACAGCACAGTATGTGCGCCTGCTCCACCAACTGAGCTAACCGGCCACAAGCTAATCATTTCCAACTTCATGTAATCTGACCGCCACACATCAAACAGTGGTTTCAGCACTCTAGCAAAAAACTCTTTGATGTCTTAAATTCAAATTTTAAAAACTGAGCTTTGCCCACTAAGTAAACCTGGGAATATATTTTAATGTGGTGTTAATGTTTGATTTGGTATTCAGTTTGTAAATAGGATAAAACCATTTATTTCCCAGATCTAACAGCCATGAAACTGAAATGCTGCGCCTGGATGCAACATAGGTTAACCAGAAAATCTCCCAAAGGTTACAAGCAGTGAGAGGGATGGGGAGAGGCCAGTTGTGCAGCTGCAAATTAAATACACACTGCAATCAATGAAGTGGATAGACAGAGAGATAGAGCCCTGATTGGAGTTCAGCTGGTGGATGGGTTGGTGTGCTGTTATACTTCAAAGCCTCACATCATTGACTACACAATTCTTTAACAAATGATTTGATTTTGCAGTCATAAATCAAAATGTAAATTGCCCAAATACACAAGCCTCAGTTTCTCCTCAAAGCAGCTCGGCCAAAGTGAAATTGAAGCCTTAACAAAAACAAGAACTGGATCCTCACAGGAGTGGAGTCTCTGCTGGGTGCTACACTCCCTTTGATTTATGATCTAAATGCTGTCGCTTATTTTTCCAAAATCTTTACAGAGACGTCCTATCACCTGCTTAATTGTTTAATGCCTAAAAGCAGAGGACCTCTCTGTGTGCCTGTGTGGACTTTTACCTCAACTGAATGTCTTTTTAAATCTGTGTCTAAAGATAATCACACATACTGACAGTGTTACTATGATCCTATAGCCTCATGAAAACTAAAGGCCCTGTATCCTATACAGTAACCCCACTTGTATTAATAAAATATTTTGAAGGCAATTTATCCAGCAGTTATTTTAAAATGCACGAGAATTAAAAATGTACAGTGGACCCAACATTTAAAATGGTCCTTATTGCATACCATGTTGAAGAAAATTATGAAATAATGCACTTTAAGAAAAGAAAATTAGAAAATGATTAAATAAGGCACTTTAACCATCAGTCATTGATATGACACATGGACCAGAGGTCATAAACTCTGTGCATTTGTGGGAATATAGGGTATTTGGGCAACTTCGTATTTGCGAATTTTGAAGCGTCATTCCCGGACGTTTTTACCGATTGCTCTTTTCCCAGCTGCAGTTGAAGGCATCAGGAAACCCTGATCCATTGATCCGGAGATCCAGGCGTCGGTAGGACTCTTGTGTTTCCACGCCTCCTACTTTCACCCCCATTGTGATGAATCTCCGGGCTCACACACACTTTGCCAGACTTCCAGGAGTTGGAGCGGGTGACCGAAGACGAAACTCCGACAACGTTTAAAAAAGAAAAACCGTGTCTTCTTCACGCATGGATCTACTTTCTTCTCTTGTGGGATTTCAAAGAGCTGCAATGGTTTGCGCTGCTGGGAATTTTGGAGACTCGTACCGGAGAGAAAGGGCACACGTTCTCTACGCTGCTGCAAAGTTGTAAAAGTAGTTTCCCTTGAAGTCCCCCCCCCCGCCCGCCACCAGTTAAGACTCCGTGTTTCTTCAGCCTGTAGACCCACAACCATCATGGCGAGGCGGACGGGGGAGAAACCTCTGGGTTTGACGCCGAATACGCGCGCTGCTTTCCGGGATAAACACCTTCGGTTTCAAACGGGCTTGTTGGCTTTTTCGTGGAGCTTCGTTTTAATGTGCTCGGCTCTTTCTTGTGGATATTGCGGAGCCGAAACGGAGTTTTCCATCCTGGAAGAAGCGCAAGTTTTGGCCGATCAGATGAAAAAGCTGTCCTCCCAGGAGCTGGGAGTCTTTACTATGCAGGTAAATCAGAAATGCTTTGAAAGTGTGTGCTTGTTTCTGTGTAAAAGTGTGAGAAATGGCTGTGCCACTTGGTGTTGGAGCGGATTTAAAGAGCCAAACTGCAACAAAAACAACAAAATAATGTAGCCTAATAATCATAGAGGGAAACTTTGTCGACACAAATGTTACAGTGTTAACGAAAAATAAGCTCTTTGGTTGCCAGTGTTTCACTGTAACAACAGGCGCTTTGAAGTTAGGACTCATTTATCTGGGGCATCAACACGCTTGAGGTTTCACCTTTATTATTCCCTAATCCGCTTAAAAAGACGATTTTTACAACAGATTAGTTATTTAAACACATTCACTGTGTGTGTGTGTGTGTGTGTGTGTGTGTGTGTGTGTGTGTGTCATATGGAAAGGTGAATAAACTGTCACCTAACGTACATTGATTCTCATTTGAAATCCGCTATGTAGCAACATTTCATTGTGGATTGGCCCTAATCCAACAGCATTACAGACTTGTGCTTGGTTATAAAGATGCACACATGCCATTGCGCTGATTAAAAAAAGCTGGTTATAATGTAACATGTCTTCCAGTGTGTCTGAGAATTGTGCTATAGGTCTCCTTAACGTCAGATAACAATGAATACATCCATTTGTATTTAACTTGGCTGCAGCTCACAGATCCAATCAGAGAATCAGCCGTTTGGACACAAGGAGAGCGGCTTCTCCTCACGATTAAATACAAACAATACACCACGATTATTTTAATTATTAGTTAATCTATTGATTTTTTTTTATTTTTGAGTAATCGATGAATCGCGTGGTTAGTAAAATTTTAGAAACTATTGAAAAATGCAATCACAATTTCCCAGAGGTCCAGGTGATGTCTTCAAATTGTATATGGTCGACCAACAGTCCAACCCCCCCCCCCCCCACCCCCCCCCCCCACCCCCACAAGATCTTTAGTAGGCCTAAGCCTACAATGATATAAAAGGAGAAAAGCAGCAAATAGAAGAAGCTGTAAACTATATTTGTTGTTGCCATTTTTGCTTGATAGATGGCTTAAATTATGTCTCTATTTTCAAAATTGTTGTAGATTCATTTTGTTATCGACTTAATGATACATTGTTTCAATTCTGACTGCAACTGACTTTGATTGAACTGATTTTTGAGTTTTATTAGAGGTGAGATGGTTCATGCATTTGTGTCCCTTGTTTCTTCCCTGTTGGAGACATAAAACACATTGGCTTTTACTAGCCAATAGTAACCTCATAATGCTGATGAGTATATACCTTTATTAAATGATACAAACGATCAACATTATTTACTGTTTTCTGGCCAGTTATAGATTGATCAAGAAGATAATCAGCGGATTAATCGATAATGAAAATAATCGCTTGCTGCAGCCCTGATTTATTAAACGTACTATATGAACACAATGAAAACACCACTTGGCCATGTCCATGCGTGCAGACCTGCATTGAGTCACCAAATGCCAGGGGGTGCGGAGTGCAGTGCTGGTTGCTCCAGGGTGTGAGGGGGGGTGTTTAGCACTTCAGAGGCAGAGGAGCTCACAGGCCCTGAACACAGAGGCGAGGCAGCGGGGGGGCCCTGCCCCCAAATGGCGTTTCATCTTCTCTGCTTCCACACTGAGCTTCCTTCATCCCGGCCTATGGGAGTCGGCTTTGAGGACTTCCTCTGATGCCCCTGGATCCGCCTTTGTCACCGCTCATCCTTGCCAGAGCTCCAGTTTCTCTGCTGATTGTAGAGTTTGCTCTGTATTATTCTTGTTCTCTGCTGGTGCATACAGTGAATTATTCACACATCTTCTATCAGCTGCAAAGATGTAATTCATGCAAAAATATTTTAATATATTTCAAATACTTTATTTTTAACGACTCATTCAGATTACATATAGCCCTTTCTAAATTATTTATGAAAGCATTCATTCAGCGTCTTCCCCTGCATTGTGGGAAAACAGCTTTGAGGCAATCATGTTGTTGTACAAGCTGTGAAAATCTGACTTGGCATGAAGCTAATGCGAGTTTGATTGAAGCGGTGCATTTCGTGGATTTGTCAGAGTGGTTTTCCGTGAATGTAAGAGATGTGCGTCCAGTATAAACAGTCCAAATCTGCCTGTGAAAACAACTGTAGGAATCTGTTGGCCATGCTGTCTGTGTGGACACCTGCTCTGATGCAGGTGTGTCTGTTGAACTGGATTTCATTTTATCTTTCTGTCTCTTTGGCAGTTTCGTTTCCACACTGTGACCCTCCCCACCCCCCTCTCAAAATGACTTTGCATCCACACAGCACCATTGACTTCAAGTTCAGCTTTCGGGAGTCACAGCTGACATTCATTATCTCTTTGAGGCTCTTTTTGTGTTTTCTTTTTTTGGCACAAAGACATCAACATGAAAAAGTTCATGCGGTACTATGTCGGGGAAGATCTGAAGGTTTTGTCATCAAGCGAGCATCCCAGCATCTCCGTTTAAAGCGTAATTCTACCTCTCTCCGCTCCACCCCTCATTCTCTGGCAGATGTGTAATTTGAGGCTTTCCTTGTCAGTGCGTCTGAGTCATTGGGTCAACCTTGTTCAATCTGTCATTGAGTTACTCCATTATCATGGGGTACACCAGGGGGTACAGACGACACTCTGGTTAAGTTGATAGGGCCAGAGGATGTTTTTCAGATTTAGAGATGGCTTCTTTATTGTCCTTTTTCTAAAGTAAAATGTGTTGCCACAGTCTGTACAGAGCGTCAAATTAATACATAGGTACATGAATACATCATACACCCCAACATAACTACACGAAGAGACATCAGATACATCCACACATAGATGTATGTTGTAAAAGCCATTCCCTGGGAAGTTAAGATTAAGATTTAAATGTTTAAGGCATTCCGCTACAATCTATTACAATTAGTTCAGTTTATTTTTAGTAAGTCAGTTGATTTGAAACTAATTATTGAAACTATCTGTAAAGTTTGCTGTAGGGATGCAACTTTTTGTTATTGTCGCAGATGATTGATCTATCATGTTCTCTGTTATTTGATCATCGTTTAGTTTATGAAATCAATCAAGAATCATCAGTCAAAGAGGACATCTTCAAATGCTTTATTTTGTCCAACCAACAGTCCACAACCAAAATAGAAAAATAAAATGTGATTTTAGAAAAGCATAAACATGTCACATTTGAGAAACCAGAACCAGTGAATGTTTGGCATTTTTATTATAAAAATTACTGATTACTGACAATTAATCAAGAATCAAAATAGTTGCTAATAAATCTCCATTTTCAGTCTCTAGCACGATTCACCCAACGGTTTAGTGTTTTGCATTCATTTCCCATCATTTCCATATTACATTTTCCTTTTTATGTGTTATTTCTTTTAAACAGCCTTTGTGTGGCTTGTTAAGTTGTTGCTAATCAATACTATTTGTTTTATCTTTGGTTGTTGCAGCCTGTTGCAGCCTGGCTTGTCTCTTAGTGTAAAAATCAGAAAGGTAATACTCTAATTAATAGATAAGAAACGATTTGTTATTCTGAATGATTTCTGCCATGCGACTCTCAGCGGTTGTTGTGAAAGTAGACAATCTTCTCTGATATACTGTAAGTAACTAATGAGCATTTCATGTCAGATTTTCTGCGGCCTAAAGCAGGAGGGGTTTGCACAGCAATTTGGACTTGGATCTAAATATGAAATTGAATCTCCTTTCCCCTTTCCATGTTATTAAAACATGGGCCTGGTGCTTCTTGTCCGCTAGAGCCAGGACTACGCTACATGTTTCCAGCCACAGTTGCGGCAACACACACTTGATCACTGTTGGAAACGAACAGGCGTGCATAGATTGTCACTAATTGCTGAAGCCAAATAGAGTTTAGTCATCGCTGTGTGAAAAGTCCAGCTCACTTGCCTTTTATAGAGAGGCTATTTCCTTTGTAAAATCGGATGATTATTTACAAAGGAAATTTCACTCTGTTAGTTTTAAGGGCCTAATCCTCCTCAGAAGTGTGGTTTGTTTTTAAGGCTGGCTCGTCCAGCATCTCCGGCCCCCTAAATGAATATTGATAGTAATTTGAGGGCAGTGGAGGTTTTGTGCAGGAAAAGAGAAAATTGGGAACGCTCCGGCAGTGTCATTAGGTTGTGATTTTCTGGGTTTGGGTTTGGTCCAAGGGCAACACCAGTTGAAGGGCTATCACAGAGCCCCAGTTCCTGCTTTTGTTGCTTTTATTTTTTTAACTTAAACTAGACATTATCTAAATGTCTTCCACCTGCCTTTATTTATCTACTTTCTCTTTTGTCTGTTTCTCTCGGCTGCTGTGTTTCTTCTCTTTGCCTCACTTTGTATTGAATCCCTTGCAGAGACGGAGAGGGAGGAGGAGGAGGAGGGCTAGAGGATATACAGCAGGACATCAGAATTCCTGCTAGGTTCTCTGCAGTACAGCTTCAAAGCCTTCTTGCTTCTTATTGCATTGCCTGCATGGCTGTGTGCTGAAACAGTCAAGGTTACTGCAAGCCTCAGAGGCCCTCTGCTACATGTTGGAGTATTTCTATCTCTCTCTTTAAATGTGTGTATGAGCCGCTCTACAGCCAGCCTGACATGCTATAGCACTCCATGCAGGGCTTGTAGACGTTTACTACGTGTTCAGTTGAAGAGAAAGTTATAGTGTATATAGTAGGGCTGGGTGATATGGAGAAAATCAAATATCACGATATTTTTGACCAAATACCTCAATATCGATACTGCAACGATATTGTAGTGTTGACTATTGGTGCTTTCACAAAATATTTACACAATAAAATTTTTGATAAATAATCATCAGTAATGTGGATATAATGACTAAGTGGGTAGAGGCAAATAATAGGACAGTTTGGTAAGTTCAGAAAATGACATCACTTTACTGTAATGCAGCCTTTAAAACCAGGAAAAGACAACACTTATGCCGTATTATGATATTACGATATCCAAAATCTAAGATGATATCTAGTCTCATATCACGGTATCAATATAATATCGATATATTGCCCAGCTCTAGCATATAGTGTGTGTGTGTGTGTGTATATATAGGTTATTTTATGAAAGAACAGCACATGTATACAATTTTTGTCTTGACAATAATACTCATCCAATGAGCAAATGAACACTTAGGTGTCAAATATATTTCTAAGCACATTCCTACATTTGTCTTGTTGAGGACATAATGGGACTCTCTTCATTGCCCACCCCTCAGGGCACAGGGTTTACATAATGTAACTAACTATTCCCTGAAACATACCTTGGGTGGAGGACAGAAACCTTCTCTTGTTGTGTGTTTAACATTTTCAGTAAGTCTAACATTTTCATGCACAATGGAGTATTATGTAGGATACTGAACTAATCTCTGGTTCTTGGTTAATGTCCATCCCATTACCACTAAATCATCCAATCAAGGTTTTGTATGATTAACAGGGATGTTTTGCTTCAATGTTAGCAAAACTGTCTGTTGTTTTATACTGGTGCTGCAGAACTGGGGCACGTTTTTAGGATGTCGTTATTTTGCTCACATTTCTAATATAAAACCAAAAAAAACACATTGATTTATTTTGGCCACTTTTAGGCCAGCAAAATGAGCTGTAAATACAAAAATGTAGATATTATCACCTTATTCTCCATTATGTTAGCCAGCAAACTGCTAACCTCGTCTATTCATCATTTCCGCTAGCGTGCAGTGGAAAAATGGTTGGAAAATGATGATGTGGAGAACAGAGAGGGCAGAGCTGGACTGGGGTAAAAAAAAAAAATCAGCCCTGGACTTTTGAGACCCAGACCAGCCCACCAAAATCGACCAGACACCAACCATCCTTGCACTACCCTTCAAAACATGTACATACCAGCAGGGTTCAACATTTGGTAGAATGGTAGATTTCCTTGATTCACTAGCAAAAACACATTCACTAGCCATTTGGATGGTGGACAAAAAGTAAATTTGAATCCCTGCATACCAGCCCCTAATACTCTCACTTAGCTGAGTGGTAAGTAAGAGAGTATGATAATGTACTCACTGATTCAAAAAGGCTGCCTGGCTCCTGATGGCTAAAGGTTGAGGGTGGAGCATGGCTGTCATCAAGATGTGTTGTATAGTTAACAAGTGACAAGTCTGTAAGTTAAACTTAAGCTGCATTTTGTACACAGTATGCTTATGTTAGTGGAATGTGGATACATCAGAAAATTATAGTACTATGTTTGCAAGTGCCTTAGCTTGCTGACACATAACATTAGCTTACTAACAGCTAACTTGTCCTCTCTGGTAGACAAAGGGTGCTAAATCAATCGTTTGATATGCTTACATCTCGTGTTTTTTTAGCTAGCTATGGGCACTTTGTTGTGTTGTTTTTTTCAGTTGGCCAATCATGTGATCTCACTCCTCTCTGTGGGCCGGTCAGTCAAAGACCAAGGATGTGAATGGCCAGTGTTCATATGAAAGACACACACATGGACAATTATTTTATATTATTTTATATTATATATTATTTTATGGGCCGATCAAAAAAAGAATAGACCGGCCCACCGGGAAATCTCCCGGTACTTCCAATGGCCATTCCGTGCCTGAGAGAGGGTGAACCAAAACAGTGAAGTTGCGGGCTATAAAACCAAAACAGTGACTGTTCAACATTGGAGCTGAGTGGAACTGCAGAGTCGAGGGATAATTCTCTGTGGGTTTGCCTCTACGAGTGTCTCCTTTTACATAACAGAGTTAATTCATACACATGTAAAAAAAAATATTACAGCTGCATTAACTTAACAATTTAGTGTTAAAGTGCAGTCAAGAAAAAAAAAAGTGGCATACATGGGTGAAAAGGCTAAGTGTCTGTAGGGTTTCTATGGATCTAATAACGTGTTCACATATTCATTTGCATCAGGGTTTGGGGCCACACTGGATAATATGCTTTAACCCATTCACACCAATGACAAACACTGGTTTCCTTCCCGAGGTGCTTTTCATTAGACAACTTTGCATTGCGATGGCACAACCTCTCCTTCTCAGTCCAACCATACATCATGATGTGCCGTAGAAGTTTATGAGCCATTCAAGGATGTGCTGAACTATCTGCACCTCTCTTTCTCTATTTTAATGTTATTGCAGGGATCGTTTTTATTACACGTGCTTTCACACACAGTTGTTGGATTCTTGGTCTCAAGTTGCTGCTAAACATGAATACTTCAAACTTGTTCTGTTAGTATTCTGTCTTTTTATTTTTCATTTTTATCCAAGCTGAATTGAAGGTGAACATGGTAACTGATGCGATAATCTGCTGGATATACATGACCTTATTTCCAAGCTAAACTTTTCTAACGTATAAAAGTTAAATCGTTACATTGAAATTAAGAATTATGTTTCTTGGGACCATTTTTTTATGAGAAACAGGGCTCTCTGCCAACACCTGCAAAGCCCCACAGCAACATCTGCAATGTTTTAAAACTTGGAATGACTTCAATATAAGTTCTCATCATTCTTGGCTGGCCAAAACCCGTGGAAACATCCCAGTTCTGTCGACCATTACCTTTATCATCCCGTCACAATGCTGGAGAGAACAGAGCAAAGGACCACATTTTCATTAAATGCGGAGCTGCTTGTATGTTTTGGCTTAAGTCCAGGCACCGAGAGGCTCAGGCATATCATATCCAACAGTGTCTCCAACCTCCAAACTGAACACGCGTCAGACACGGTGAAATCCCCAGACTTGTTGGACAAAACTGGGGATTAAGCGCTGCTGTCCGATGGAAACCTTGTTGCATCTGGATTTATATCCAATTTGTCAGTCTTAAATATTTGAAATAAAATATTTTAAGATAAAAAATAAGTTTATATGTATGGGTGTGTACGTCAATCTCTTTAAGAGAATAGCAGGGCCGGCATGCGTGTGCGCTGGGGAGTGTGTGGTAGAGCGAGTGAGAGAGTGATGGTGATTAGCTTCGGAGCGAGTAACGACTCTAGAGGCATAGTGGGAGAAACAAAATGTATCCACTGTGCTTTCTGACCATGGTCGGAAATCAGAAGCAGGAAAAGTTAACCCTCTCCTTGATTTCATGTTTATGGAGAAGCAGAACCCGGAAACGAGTAGGGTGGAATGCGACGCTACCAAGCCACAGCCAAGCAGACCAATCGCAGTTGTTGCTGCCTGTGTCGCCGCAATGTGTAGTTACATTTTTAGAGAGGTGCACGTCAGGCTACGGCGTAGGGTTCGAATCTCCACGTAACTGCGTCGATTTAATGCAGAAGCATAAATCAGCCTTAAAGCTTGAAAAGACATGATCTATCATTTGGAGTCTGGCTTGGAGTTCTTTATTTGAATCTACCTGCAGCCGTCTTCCATACCTAACATAATTGTGCTAGAAGCTGGCTTGAAGAAAGATATGTGGAGAAAAACATTTTCAAGGATGTTTTTTTTTCCCCAGAGCTTTTGAACAACATGGCTCCAATTCATTTCAATCAAATCCCTTTAATTTCTTTTGCCTGTGTAAATACAGCCTAGTGCACCGTCTTTTGGCTCCTGCTGGACTGCGGCCGGGACGGAGCATAAAACTGATGTTCTTCCCCTTCTGCACCAGCTGTTGTGGTTTAAATCTGTCTGTCCTGTCGTGGCCAGATCATTTATCTGACCGCTTTTTGATCTGTTTCCCACATTTTCCAGTTAAAGAAGGCCTCTCTTTGGTTGGCCTTGACTGAAATTGGTTTTGCAGTGTTTTGCAGTCTCTTCAGCCTTTTGCCTATTTCTGTCTGCTTTTGCTTGCTCTAAATCTCTCCCAGCTTGCATCTTGTTGTTGACCTGCTCTACAATACTGAGCTCCTGTTAAGAATCTAGAGTGAACATTTCCTTGGCTGCTATTTAAGTGCAATGTAGATAAACACGAGCAGATTAGGAAAAATTACATTTCTTCCAGCTGTAAACATCTTGTCGTTATTGGTTTTACCTCCGATAAACATCGGGAGGCCAATTGCAGGTGTGCACACATGCATACACAACAGGGCTCGACATTAAGGCTTGTCCGGGACAAGTGGATTTATTTTGTAGAACAAGTGGAAGAGAAATTTACTTGCCCCACTGGACAAGTTAAAACTCAAAGTAAAATGCCATGTCTATTTTACCGATTTGAAACAAATACATTTTTTACCCCACAGCCCGTCGAACTAGCGTCCAACTCGGAATGCTTTGATTGGCCAATCAGGAGTCGGTCCAAGTAATAATCACCTGCAGTTTAAACATACGTGTTTACCTGCCTCAGAAGAACAATGGTGGAGACTGGAGTGGAGAGTGATATTTCTTCAGGCTCCGCTGCCCGGCAAAGTGCCAGGGAAAGCACCAAGAACAATTAACCTTACAACAACACCATCCGAGTTTAAAAAAAAAAAAAAAAAAAAAAATGAAAGAAAATTTGTGAACAGCTGGAGAGATGAATTTGACTGGGTGCATAATAAGAAAAGCTACACCTTTTTAAAGGATCCCTTGGTAAATCAGGTTCTTTGTTTGAAGTCAGCAAAACACAAAAATTTTGTTTTATAAATCTTTACCCGGGCAAGTGACTTTTGTGCATGGACAAGTGAAACGTAAATGTACTTGTCCAAAGGACAAGTGCCTCAAAACGTTAATGTTGAGCCCTGCACAAGTCTGTGTTTATATCATAATTGTGTAGCTGAAAGGATAAGTTAATTAGTTGAATTAAATGGACATTATTTTGATAACTAGTTGGTTATAGTTATTCATTCTTAAATCAATAATGCCAAATACTCAGCAGTTCTTGGTTTTTTCAAATGTAAGGATTTGCTTCATTTATCCATTTTAAATCATCGGAAACTAAATGTCTTTTGGTAAGTTGGTAAGACAACATAAGAAATTTAAAGAGGGCACCTCAGCTCTGAGGTAACCTGTGATGCCCATTTTTTCACTATTATTTTCAAGATTTTATGGACTTGGAAATTCATTGTAACATAATTGGTACTTGAATGTAGATCCTGACCAGATAACTCTCAATTCACAAAGGCAAGTTTTGACTCCAAACTTCCCACAATTTATTCATAATAAAATTCTTGTCTGCTTGCTCTCTCTTCATTCTCCATTTTCTTTCTGTATACATGCAGCTAATGGTTGTTATTATTGATTAACCACAGGTTACAGTTGTCCATTTAGTCTTTTAAATGTCCAAAGAATGGTAAAATATGACATCACATATTGCCATAAATCCATGTTCAGTTTATGATGACATAAAAACAGAAAAGTAGCTAATCGTCAACGCAGATATTTGGCATATTAGTTTCATAAATACATTATGAGTAATCGAAACAGTTGATTCATTTCCCGTCTGCCGATTAATCAACTGATCCTTTCAGCACTCATTTTCTTTGTCTTGAACTGAGCCCTGTGCACCAAACTTCCAGGTCTTCAGCAAAAGTAGCTACCTCGTTCCTCTTGTTAAGGAGGAGAACTAATTAACTGGCTGTGTTTAATCAGCTCATTCCCACATTTTTAATGATTCCCCCTCTCTCTATTGCCTCTCTCGCTCTTTATCTCCCATTCTGTCACCCCCTCGGCCTTGTCTTTTTTCACACAGCCTAACTCTCTCTCTCTCTCTCTCTCCATACACACACACACACACACACACACACACACACACACACACACACACACACACACACACACACACAGACACACTCTTTCTCTCTCATGCACGCACGCGCACACACACAGCAATAACAAATGCACTCAATGAGAGAGAGAGAGAGAGAAAAGGATCTTTATTGGTGATCCAGGCTTTGTGTTTTTTTTCCTCCAGATTCCTGCCAGTGTTACTTAGTTAGCTGCAACAGGGCTGACCTGGCAGTGTGAGTCAAGGGACCTCAGGCCACCCCTTAGCAAGCCAGTCCCTTCACTCGCCACAATGGGCAAGACTCAAAAATGAACTCTCTTTGAAAGGGAGAAAAAGGGGAAAGGAAAGGGGCGGGGGCTTGTGGTGAAGGCAAGGGGGCAGTGAGCAAAATACCCGACTTCGAGGGCAAGGAGAGTAGAGAGACCAGTTTCCTCCCCCCAAACAACATGCATTTGTAAGGCCCCCCCATCCCCCTCATGGTGCGCACACACACTCCTGCAGGAGAGGCTTTGCATTCTCGATGAGGAGAGAGTTGGAGCTCCTACTGTGGAGAAGCAGATCAAACTGTTTTTTATGCCTCTTTTCTCTTTTTTCTCTCTCTGTTTGTGCCTCTCTCTCAGGGCTCTGCGTTGTATACATAAACTGGCGGTAACCCGAACTTCACAGTTTTTGAGATACGCTGTTTCCAAAGTTGTCCCGAATTTCGTCCACGTTTTTTAGGCCTGTGTGCAGTATTTTTGTATTTGGATAGGTGCAGATCTGACTGAATATGTAATAGTAGGCTTTGGGTGAAGACGGGAAGAGATTGTGTGCAGCAGTGGCTGCCAAGAAACAGCAGGTCTCTCACATTGTGGAGTCTCGTACAGACATACACAAACCACCCACTGTCGCTGCAGTTTGAATCTTTGTCTCTGGTGGTGAGGAATTGCATGACGCCTCTCTGACTCGAGGGTCACGGGGTTGTGGAGGTCAACTCAGTTAGTCTAACTTCTCTCCTCACAGCCATTCATAAACATCATGACATCAGCTGGTTAAAGGTGCAGTCTGTAATGAATAACACAAAATATCCAGCCACTGTTTGGTCAGTTCAATGGCTGCTGAGATTTTAAGTTTTGCTCCTGATGCTTTGTAGTACTTTTTACTTTTCATGCACTCTGAATTGTGGATTAGTTTTTCCAAACCAGGCCAAATATTGGTACACCAAATTAAAGGCAGAGTTGGTGTACTGTATTTGTTAGACAGATAAGCAGCCTGTGATATTGCTAACATTAGTCATAAAAGCTTGAAAGCGAAGGTTAGCAAATGTCTGCTTCAACCATTTTTATTAAGATCATTCATTCATTCTTGGGTAAAATACTTAACTGCTAATTTCCACCGACTGCGGAATGTCTGCGGATCCACTCCAGAACGGCGGCGGAGTCAATAGGTTTCCATTAAAGTCGATGTGTATATTTTCACTGACTGCGGAACGTGTTCCGACTCTGTCCCATCTCCGGCGATCGTAGCCCTCCGGAGCAGATACGCAGAGCTTCTATTTTTGCTGGCCGCCGGAGAGCATCAACTCTCATATCCTGTCTCTGGTGTCAGGATTGTTTCGGACTCCTGCTCTCCCGGTGCTAACCGCGGCTCTTTTTGTTTTGTTGCGTTGTTAAGAAGCAAGACACTTTACTTGGGTTTTGAGGAGCTACAACATTTAGTCAGAGACAAACTAAAACCTACACTGTACATTTACTACCACTTAACAAGTAAACTACTAATGTACTGTATTCTCTGTTCTGATTGGCCGACGGCTGTCTGCTCTCACGTACACACTAAGCTCTGAGCTATTTCTTAAATGATCTTCCCCGGTCTTAGAACGCAACGATAGCCTGCCAGAACTTCCTGTATTTAGTCCGAAAATCTGAACCATCCAAAAAATGCCTTCACACTAGAAATGAACCAGACCATGGTTCAGTTTGATCCGGACCGAGACAACCTCGTTTGGTCAGACCAAATTTCAGCGGTTTGGTCCGGGGGAGGTTTCACACCTGTAGTTGTGGTGTGGAACAAACTGAAAAAGTCCGGACCAAACAAAGTACAGTTAGGTGTGAAAGGCCCCTTAGATGAGAAGATTGGTACGACTTGTTCACTAAGTATGGAGCTGAAGTTGGGAGGTGAATATGACTTAGCTTAGCATAGAGACTGGAAGCAGGGGGAAACGGCTAGCTTTGTAAGTTTTGTTTTTGTGGTTCATATCCTTTCCTACTGAAATAATTGCATGATATTATATTAGGTAGATGGTAGAAAGCCACCATCATTTCTCTGTTTCTTTTGGTTTTCCGTCGTGCCTTGAGGTCTTGGCAGTCTGCACTTCTGCACAATTTCTCCTTTGTCTGTCTTCATCTTCATCCTCATCTTCTCTGCTCCTCATTCCTATCGGTGTAATTGTGTCTGCCGGTGGTGGTATGTGAAACTGTCCTGTGCCTTTTTGTCTTCCGCTGGTTCGCTGGCTTTGAAGATAAGTCAGGAAGTGACCTGGGCTAATGAGTTGAACTTTGAACTTTCTGCCTCTGTGTCTCCGTAAAACGAGGCTGGTTCGGAAGATGAAAAGAGATGCAGCATTTTCTTTTTCTCGCAGATAAAATAGCAAGGAAGAAAATGTGATACAGCTTGCTAATTAGGAGGCAGGGAGGAGTGTCAGGGCGTTAAGAGTGTGAGATGAAAAATGGGTAGACTGCTTCAGACACCTTCAATGTTCCAAACACATGTAAACACCCAAAGGCACACTCTTACACTACTTCTATCTCTACCTACACACATATTTCACATAAACACAGACTCCTATAAAGCTTTATGTACGGAGTGGCTGCAGCTGTGTTTAGCTATCAGTGTCTCTGAGCTCAGTTATGTTTCTGTCGACGACTGGCTTATTTAATCTGGACTGACTCTCAAGCAATGGAAGACAAGCATTTAGGAGAGCCAAACAGGCTTCGGTGTTTAACACATTTTCTCCTGCTGGCATGTCAACATGTCTCCATATCACCAAAGAATAAAGCTAATTTTTCCTGGCTATAATGATAATTTCTGATATGATTTTTACATACTTATTTCAATGCAGAGAAACAACAAACTTGCCAAGTAGAAAAGAGAGCTCATTTAGGTGAGACATGATAACCGAGTCCTTAGGATTCTAAACGTTTTCAGCGGGTAGACCAGGCGCACATATATTTAGAGGTTTATGCCTCGACGCAGAGGTCCAGGGTTCGACTCCGACCTGTGACGATTTCCTGCATGTCTCCCCCCCTCTCTCCTCTTTCTCACCTGTCCTGTACAGTAAAGGCAGAAAAGCCCCAAAAAATAATCTTAAAAAAAAAAAAAAAAGTTTTCAGGTCCGTGCCTAAATGATAACAGATCCCAGACTCATAAAAACAATTGCTCTTGTTGCGTAGGGACCATCTTGAAATCATCTTGCAGCACATCTTGGCCTCGGTTTTCTCATTTTCTTCCTCTGTGGCTGTCTCAATCGGTGTGTGCAGGTTATCTTTGTTGGTTGGATTTCACACTGCTTGGTTGGTCTTTCTCTTAATGGACCTTTTTCACAGCAGACATTTTGACTTGTCATAGTAGGAAAAGCACAGCTGAAATTGATAACCCTAACGATGGCTCAATTCCATCAAGTGTCCCAGTAAGCTATTTCAGTGAGTCAGCATGCACAATACCAGGGCCTCTCCTAAGTGGAATGCAGCCACCATTAATGGTTTTGAATACACCTGTGCTTTTCCTACTATGACATGTCAACATGTCTGCCGTGAAAAAGGTCTTAGTTATGTGTTTTTATGTTTTTGGCAGCAGCATCAGTTTCATCCTTGTCTCCTGTCCAAAAGAAACCCCACTGTCTGCCTGTGTTTGTGTGTATGTGTGTGTATGCCTACTGAAATCAGCACTGGTGTTCAGCTGAGAGGTCTAATGTCCAGCCAGTGGTATAGCAAGCAGGTCAGTTTCACTACTTGAGCATTCATCCAGCAGAAGCCCAGTTAACTCTTTCTACAAGAAACCATCGGCTTATCTGGTCTTCTCTATCCTTCCAAACTTCCATCTCCCAGACTTTTGTTTTCTTTCCAGAAGACCTGCTCACTGCCAGGTTTGGCTGCCTGGTGCCATGCCAGCTTCTTTCAGCCAGCTGTGGTTTCTGCTGGCATCTCTTGGCAGCTGAACAAGAGACAAACCCTGTCTACACATCTAGCCCTTTCCCTACATTTTAAGGAACTTGCTTATTTATAGGTGAATAAATGTTACAGTGAATAATTAAAAAAGATTGGATCATGGCACTTGTTCAGTGAAGTTCCACATTTACTTAGACCTTTTCATACCTCAAATCATTAAGATTTATGAGTTAAGAGTCAATGCTGACGTCCCCTGTTTACGTTATTAGCTACTAATTAAAAATATGTTTCGTGCTTGGTATATCATGGAAGATGTCACTTGTTATGTTCGATAACAATCACAACATCTGTGCAATTGTCAGGCAGTTTGGAACACTTTCCCACACTAGCACCACACACATACACATCTCACCATTGAGGGAGTTTATTACTGGAACATGATTCTGCAGTATTGTCTCTGACTCTTTAATGCGATTACAGGAAACAATTCTGTGTGAAGCTACATATGTGAAAGACCCATTAGCACACCAAACATTAACCACTTGATGAATAGCTACTAAAACTAAAACAATGGCAAAATTTGACTTTTACAGCATCCATGTTCGTGAAAATGTCGGCATAAAAGTTAGGGATGCACCGATCTGACTTTTTCAGTACCGATACTGATGCCTGGGGCTTTATGTATCTGTCGATACCTGATACCGATCCCATACTGTTGTTGAACACTGTATACCTTCCACCTTATACCTTCCTTCCACCATGTGGAAGAGACTAAAGGCACCAGACTTTCCTAACTAAACAATACTTTCATAACTAAGACAAAATAACATAGATGTAATGTATTGAATTCTTTATTTATTTTTATTTATTTAATTTGTCCGATCCCGATCCAGCTATTTTGTCAATATCGGGACCGATATCCGATCTTAATATCGGATCGGTGCACCCCTAATAAAGGTACAACGATGTTTCGATATGGAACTAAATCCTTCAAGTGAAACATGCAGCAGCCGTTAACCTGCTCTTGTTGGTGCCGTTTATGATCGTATGAATAAGCCAGACCTCTTACCTTTTCTGGAAACGTTAATCCGTCAGTGTTATTTGGTCTATGTGTGAAAGGGCTCTTAGACTGATACTGAGCTCTGTGGGAACGTGTGTGTGTGCGTGCGTGCGTGCGTGCGTGCGTGCGTGCGTGCGTGCGTGCGTGTGTGTGTGTGTGTGTGTGTGTGTGTGTGTGTGTGTGTGCAGGAGTGAGTGAGTTGGTTCACATTCCTTTGCTTGCGTGTGAGATAGGGTTGACTGATATGACAACATACTGAATATCATGAGACAATAGAAATTTCTCAACTGGCAGCGATTTTGCTGTAGCATTTATATCAGGGGAGCTATCCATCACTTGTTGACTAAGGCCATTGCAGGCAATGTTGCAAATTAAAAATCAGGACTTTGTAATGAAATGCTTAAATTTATCTGTTATTTAATTCACTGGATTCACTGTTATCAGAAGAGTAATTCTCATTGTATCAATAAATGGTTTCTTAGCGTCAATGCAGTGTCAACGTTTGTTGTGTCATGCCAATCATAAATTCATATACACCTGAACCAGAGTGCTGTACAACATTTTAAAAAAATACCGTAAATAAACTTTCACAATCAAGTCTGTAGACTTTTGTGTACAACAAAATATTTACCATATAATACTGGAGAAATCTAGCAAAAATAATAGTTTGCCTGCATATTGCCTTCTTTTCCAGGCATTTAAGACAGTATTAGCAAACTTAAACACTTCAAAATAGAAAACAAAACCTTATAGTTTGTGCAATAAAAAGAAAATAGGACTCGATAATGCTATTATTATAAAAATATAAAAAAGTATATGCTGTCATATCACCAACCGTTAGAATGTGAATATATGAATATTGTTAGTGTTTAATAATGTCCCAGACCAGGCATTGTGATTGACTGTTATAGCAGGCATGCCAAATGGAAGAGTCTTTTTAGAGAGGTGCTGTCGTATGTCTCCTGCATATTTCAGAACAGAAACGCTGCTCTCCCGCTCCTCGTATTCACAGCAGCAAAGCCACTCATCATTTACATTCCAGAAACTTGTGAATGTCCTTGGGGAACTCTGTCTCTCTTTTGAAAGCACTCACACTTGAGCGTCTGCACACAGCAATGATTGACTCATGATTCTGAATAGGAGTGGTTTCCGATGTTTAGAGAGCACAGGGAAGAAACCTGATGCATATTCAGCTGACATCCACCACAGGCCTGCCTGCTGCCTGAGAGCTCCGCTTGACATGTTTGTGAAACACAGATGCTGTGTGTGGTTTGCTTGAGTGTTAATGAATGTAAATTAGACATTTCTTACTATTAGGGCTGGGTATCGAATTTTGATACTTTTAAGACACCGACCGAATTGCCTCCATAGTATTGAGTATCGAAAAATGCCTTGTCATTCAATACCAAATTTCAATACCTAATGCGTAAATCTTATCAGCATCAGTGAGCCAAAAAGCATGCAGCATGCTTGTACCAAGATCTAGTAATACTCGTGATTGGCTGTCAACAAGCAACATTACACAGCGAGGAGGCATGCAGGTTAAACTCTACGTTACGCACAGAGAGACGGGACTCACACGTGTTGTATTTTGGGCTTGACTACAGTGTCAGCACATAGTTGTAAAGGAGCTAACAAAAAAAATTGTAATGTAAAATATTGTCATTTTTATTTTTTTGTTAAAATGGATTTTTTATAAAATTGGTATCGAAAAAATCGCTCGGCAACCAGTATCGAGTTCCAGGTGAACTTTTTTTTTTTTTTTGGCCTTTAATGAGGGGAATGACATGCAGGGAAATGGTCTCAGGTCGGACTTGAACCCTGGACCTTCTGTGTCGAGGTATACACCTCCATATATGTGCGCCTGCTCTACCAACTGAGCTAACCCGGCCACAGGTATTGAATGTTTTTGAACAATACCCAGCGCTACTTTCTACATATTTTTTGCATAATGAGGTAGAGCTAACTGTTTCGTTATCCAGCAATTCTAGAAAAAGCAAGTATAGCAGCTGCATACATTTAGCACAGATGTTAGCTAGCTTATCATCTCATTGGCTGCTGGCTACGTGGGCTAGATTCTAATTGCAGATACAACATTACAGAAGAGGGAACCAGGCCTTGAGACAGGATATTAACAGATATTCCCATTTTACAAGTATGTATTATCATCATTTTTATGATCTGCTCCTGTTTGCTGCGTTAATTTGTTTCTGCTGTATGTTTACAATGCAAACTCAACAGCTCATTAGTTTTTACATTTAAAGCCTTTTTTAAATTTTCAAATTGAAGACTGTAATTCCTGTCCCTGCCTGAATGGATTTTATTGTGAAGTATAGTAGAATCAATCTGAGTAAATTAATGTGCAAACAAGAACAGAACTGTTAAAAAGAAAAGAGACCAAGAACAACAAAGTGGCGAGGAACAACATGGGACAGCTATGTTGATGCAATGATGAGAAATTGCTGTAAAAAGGTAGATTATGTTTTATTAAGAATAGGCATACCTCTGCATTTTGCAGATATTAGTTTCTAATATCAGTGGAGAATCTGAGTTTTTTGTGTTATGTTTGTTTGATGCTCATCTCAGACAACTGGAAACGCCTGGGTTGTGTAACCGCTGATTTTCACCAACTGCGGAACGGCTCCGCTGCGTGTCTGCTCCGCCGTCCGTCAATACCCACCAGGTCTGGATTTGTTGCTGCACGGCTCTGGCCATGACTGACAGTTGTAGTCACGAGGACCAACTAGATCTCGCGAATTCACGTAGAATAGAACCACAAAACCAACAACAGTTTGTTTCTATCCAGAGGAGTAAAGGGGAAACAACTCTGTGCTGTGTTTTCAAGGTGTAGAGAAGGGAAATATGATCCGCCGTGAGCACGGTGTATTATTTTGAAAATTAACCGGATGTTTTATTTTGTTTCTGTGCTCAACTTCCTGTGCCACATTATCTGCCATGTGATGAATTGCTGCGGAGCTCTCCGGCGTCCGGCAAAATAGAATCTCTGCGTATCTACTCCGGAGGGCTGCGGACCGCCGCAGCTGTGCCGGAGTCGGGACGCAGCCGTTCTGGAGTTGGTGGAAATACACACATTGACTTTAATGGAACCGATTGACTCCGCCGCCGTTCCGGAGCCGTTCGGCAACCGGTGTAAATTGGGGGTAATGCCCTCTTAATAAAGGTTTGCAACTTTGCAGCCTTGAGTATTAGTGTGTGCTGAAGAAATACTCAATTTCAAGTTGTGTGTGCCAATGTGGCAACAATTTAGTCACCTTTTCTTGACTATTTGCACTGTATTTACTGTAGACGCACTGGGTTGTTGAACAGACGTCTGTCAGAAAGCACTGTTAACCATACTCTTGTCGTTGATTTGAGTTTCTAGCAAAAGCTGTATGTGTGTGTGTTTGAGGGAATACTGACCTCGCCTAGACCAAAACCAACAAGTGCACATCTCTGATCTCTTTGTTTGCTTTTCCTTTCCCCCCTCTGTCTTTCTCCCCTCCCTGTCTTTAATCTCTCAAGAAACCCTCATGCCGGTCGGTTTGCGTATTATTTGTTTTCTCTGATTCCAAGAATCCAAAATTATGATTTGAGGCTTTGAGAAACACTGATCAACATTTTTCACCATTTTCTGGCATTTTATAGACCAAACAACTAACTGATTAATCAAGAAAATAATCAACAGATTAATCGACAATGAAAATAATCGTTAGTTGCAGCCCTAATCCATATCCTCTTTTGGTTCGTCGTTATTTACCCTACCGCTTTCTTCGTTCCTTTGCACCGCCTTCATCTCTATAGGTGTCTCTTAGGCAGTTCTGCTGACTTCCGAGGCAGCTTTCTGATACAAATTGTGTTTGTGAATGTATGTGTATTTTATGTGTGTACTTTGGCAGTGTGGTTTCCTGCCATAGTGAGGGTCACAATTCATAAACCTCCATGCCCTCCTTTTAATTCCTGTGTGTGTGTGTGTGTGTGTGTGTGTGTGTGTGTGTGTGTGTGTGTGTGTGTGTGTGTGTGTGTGTGTGTGTGTGTGTGTGTGTGTGTGGTTGCAGAGCATTGGCTATGTAGACAGGTTAGACGTGAAAAGTTCTGCTGTTATTTGCCACTGGGTGCATGATCCATCTGTGTAAATGTGTCATTTCTACGTGAGTCTATATGATGGTGCATAAATGTGCTTGTAAATGTATTTCTGTAATTCAGCCAAGCATTGCCTATGTTTTTCCTTCCTCACCACAGCTCCCAGGTTGCCTCCCTTGGCATCCTGAGTAGCCAACACAAATCCTGCATCCAGTTAATGATGTCATAAAGATTAATGCTGTGCTGTGTTACACTATGGCATTACTCTACTCATTAATAATATATTTATATTATATATTATATATATTTATATATTATTTATATATATATTATGCAAAATTGTCCATAAAGTAACATAACACAGGACAATGACCATACGTCAACCCACATTTGCCCGATTTCTTCCAGACTGCTGTTACTGGTTGAATCCAGGTTATTGGTGTGAGCACCAGGGTCAGCAAGACCAGGCTCCCTTAGTTTAGTTAAAAACCAGTATCATATGTAGCTTAAGCCTCTCTGCAGAGCGACCCTTGCCTCTATTAATCAGTGCGTGTAACTGCCCTAAGAATACATGAAGTAGAACAAAGCACCCGGGCTATAGAGAGACCTTATAACAGTGGCCAGACATGATCTCACATCGTGCTCAGAAACCTGAGAAGGAGACCACCCTGGGAAAAAAATGCCCTTTTTCTTCTTTATCTCTTTCCCCATCTCTCCAATCTGTTCCTCCTGTTAGTTAGTTAGTTTTTTTCTGCGGCCCTCTCACATTCACCTGAACATACACACGTTATATTCGTTTGGGCAGTATCCTTATTTTTCTTTCTCTTCTTTCTCAATATCTTTGTATTCCTTACTTTCCATAGGTCTGATTCTCACCACCTTCCAATTTTAAGGATTAAAAAAAGTTAATTATTGTAAATGAAAATGATTGTTCAGAGAAGCGATTGAGTTAGTACAGCGTTGTCTTTATGGCACATTCGAGAACGCAGTCTTATTTTCTTATTATTAGGATGACTTTAGTGTGGCTTTTGTCTACTGTACATATACAGTATAATGATGCTTGTTAACTGCAAGTAAAAGTCTTACAGATGAGCCCACAGCATAGGAATGTGAAGATAATCCAGGATAGTTTGTACAGACAGTGCAGGCGCCCCATCTGAACATCCCTTCACTTGGCTGAGAGAGCGGGGCTTATTTGGCAGGAAGCGTATATCAAAGTTTTGAATTTATTGGCCCTGTGTGACGAGCCCTTCTGCACTGACTGTCTCTGTTTCTCTTTCTCTGCCTTTTCTTTGACCCCCGGCTTAGAGTTTATCAGTCTCCTTTCTTTCACACACTTTTTTTTAATCCTTCGGACATCTCTAAGGGGTCAGTATGAAATTTTGGCCTTGGCAGGGTGTACCACAAGGGTGTGACTGGGACTTGTGGTGCCAGAGGCTGCTGGCAGGCTGGCATTGGGCCCTGAGGTGACTGAAGCCCAGTCAAATCCAGAGGGTAAGTGTTTGTGAGGCTCTTGCTTAGTTTCCACTGCTGCGCAGCCTGTTTGCTTTATTTATGTCGTTTGTCATCTCAGTTAAAGCTGTTGGTTCTGAAAGATTTTATTTTGTAATAATAAACTCCAGCCAACACAGAAATACAGAGGGGATCGATTCCCAGCATGTTTTGAAATTGAGCATTTTTTCCTCCCCCAAATGTGTCAGTAAGATTTTAAAGTGTCACACACAAGTGAAATACACGAAAGCATGTGTCAGTATCCATTCCTAACTAAAGGATATCCATTGTAAACATACACGTGGCCCCTCTATAGGTCTCAACTGATAATTGAAAGGAATGTATAGTACACATTAGCCAACCATGATTTGCAGCAGAGGTTCTTTTTTAGTTCTTTATGAACTCCCTCACCCCGATCCCCACAGTAATTTACTAGCATTGTTGACATGAATTTGGTCATCTGAAATAAGCACAGTACTTCCATTTGGATCTCAACGAAATGGCCTTAGTCCCCACTTATTCACAAGATTACCACATTATCGATGACGTTAATGGCTACACAGTGTATGCTGGTTTAACTACAATCATCCTTTGGCTTTAGTCTCTTTCATGTTGTGAGAACACAAACACCCTCATTTATGGACCTTTTTGATATGGAGCAACGTTCAAACTCCCTATAAAAACAGAGTTTTCTCATTATTTTTCATTCCTGTGTCGAACTTATTTGACCGCAGTGTGTGAGGTTTTGTTTTCGTCCTCTTTCACTGCCTAGATTTTATCGGCTAAATGGAGGCGCTCAGGTATGCAGCTTTGATCTGTCTTTGGAAAGTTTTCACATTGGCTCCACTTTAACAGCCAGTTGCTATTCCCATAATGCACTGCTGTCTTGGCACTACTGCCGCTACATACCGTATGTGTTGTATGTGCTGCTTTCAGGCTAAACTCAAAAAGTCGAAAGAGATCTTTTGAGATCCCATTAGAGCCTTATTCGGTATATTCCAATATATACTGCTTACAAAGTTAAGTGCACTTTCATAAAAACATAGGAATGCCACCATCAAGAACTGAGTGTTTCATTAAGTTTTAGTATTTCTAATTAGTCAAGTATGATCAGTGCATGGTTGCTGTGGCCTGCAGCCTTGTTTTAATGACTGCTTTAACATCAAAGGGCCTTGTGTGGGGGTAATGACCTGCACCCTACATGTATGCCTCTTACCACATGCACTCTATATAGGCTCTCAAAGGCATGCACACACACCTAAGATGTTGTGCTAAGATAAGAAAGCTGGATCATCAGACAGAGCTGTCACAGTGTTACCACTACTTCTTAACTCTGAGCATTGTGTTTGTCGAACATTCCAACATTTTTGGGCACAATGTCCCTCTGTATGCCTCCACTCTCCATTCGACCCTCAATTTACATGGTTTGATGGTGAGTGCCCACAACATTCATTGTTTCTTAACTCCCAAAGAGAGCGAGAGGGGGGCGGAAACCTAATTTACTCCCACTAAGCTGCTAGATTATGTCTCTCATTTGAGTCACAATGCCTTATTTTCAGACAGCAAGCCACAACTCAGATGGTTCATTACCATCCTTTGTGCTGCAGGAGGGCTAAATAGGGTAACACTAGACATGAAGTACGTTTGATTTCACAGAGACAAGAAGGTACAACATCTCCAGCATCTGTACTGGCTTTGGTTGTTATCAAACCACTGCACTGCTATCTTTCTCTTCCCTCTACTGCTCTCGTCTAACCCTGTCCCACTTTCCGTCAGTTTTCGCCTCTCCTCCCTTCTTCTCTCCTCCACCCTCCATTCCCTCCCATTTTTTCTCACATGTGGAACGCATTATATCCTGTCTGGTGGAGAGGGAGAGCAAACATCCCAAGCTGAGACTGAGAGCCTCTCGGTTAGGTGTAGGGGGTGGTGGGGAGGCTGTTAGGATCTGCATGGCGGTGACTCTCTCTCTCTGTTGGCCCCGATACTGTTTGGACAAAAGGGGGTCTTGTTATTTCAGAACCTCAGTACCCGATAGCTGACAGGCTTTACCCTTCCACCGCATTCGACAAGACCCTGGTGGAATAAGAGAGAAGGAGATAAAGAAAGTCCATGTAGAGGTCTTTGCACTCTATAGTACATTTGGCGTGAATAATATCTAAAGCATCTGTAGCTGTGAATTTAAACCACTTAGTATAGGTCTGTCTTTCTGCCTCATTAGGCAGTTGATTACAGTTGGTAACGTGCAGTAGTGCTATGACTTGTTTTATGGCTGTCAATTAAAGACAGATTGGGATTTTGATGTGTTTTTTTGGATGAGTTGCAGGATCTGCTTAGCTCGATTTAGTAAAATATTTTTATATTTTTATTTTAGAACCAACCCTCTAAAATAATGCAACCCACAACTAATACAGAATAAAGCTTCAACAATTCGTCGATAGAAAGGGGGAAAACATGCCTGCTTTTTGGTGATTGTAATCATTTGTGGTATTCATAAGAAAAAAAATCAATAACATTTGACAGTTCCTGGCTCTCAATTTGACAATTTGCTGCTTTTCTTGTTCTTACATTTTAGTAAAATGATCAAATACATGTGACGACGTCGCTGATGTTGTAGGGTGTTTTGGTGGCCGTGTTTCACTGTTTTCTGATCTTTTAAAGACCAAATAATTAATGAAAGAAATGTATCGTCAGAGTAATTTATAATGAAAGTAATAGTTAGTTGCAGCCTTAATACAGAACAACAAGAGCAAACAGAAATCATACTTCCATTATCCATTCATTGCCATTGAATTTTTGTTGGTGTGTTTTGGGAATTGTACTCATATCTGTATCAAAGATGGGGTTTAAACCATCAAGCAATGTTTCTGAAAACGGGTCTCTTTCCTTGTTGCCTTTTCTTTATACATGTATATTGCTGAAGATACTGACTAATAATAGCTCTTAGTTAAGTTAAATAAAAACTGTTACTGCTCTTGTTTAAATGGCATGCCTCATCCAGAAGGCGTGAAATAATTTCGGGTGATGTTCGAGAAATAGAGTAAGGGACTCTGGTGGAAAATGTTTTAAAACGTGCCTTTTTTGGAGTTGCTCCACATTGAAAAGTCATCACATGTGGTCAGTGTGACACATTTGTTCAAGGCCTTGGACTTGGATGTCGAAAAGGTTCCCAGTCTTCACTTTATGTCCCAAAGTGGATCCCATGACAGCAGGTTATAACCACCACCGCACCCTTAGTGCTTGGATCAGGACCGACTAAATTGCAATGTGCTTATATATATATATATATATATATATATATATATATATATATATATATATATATATATATATATATATATATATATATATATATATATATATATATATATATATATATATATATCAGCCTTAAAAATCCTTTATCGGTCGGGCTCTAATTACTACATCAGATTCTGAATGCTTACGGAAGATCCAATTATTTAGTGTTACTGTGACTGAAATCAGAATAGTAGTAGCTCAGCAGGAGTAGAATGAGAGGGAGGTATGAAAGTGGGGGGATTTGCGATTGACATCAGGCCTGAAAGTGTGATCATTCAGTGCTTCTGTAAAGCAGTGCAGCCTGGGATTTAGACTTTGCCTTTAAAAGAACATTGAACTGTTTTCTCCATTACAGCTTGAAGTCACATTGCTATGACAACCATATTTTTACGAAGATGTAAAAGCAAGAATCATTTCTGCATGTGGCAGCAATCCTCCCTATTTTTGAGGCACCTGAACGTCCACAAGCTCACAAAGACATGTAAAGAAGATTTTAAAATGGAGCACAGTAAATGAGAGCTAACCATGGTGCTCCGAGCCTTTGACTAGCAGGCTGCATGCAAACATGCACTCTCCACACTAACACAGTGTGTGGGCCGGGGCTTTTGGAGCCCTTGCCTCAGGTTGTCCATTAGTTAGATTCAAGTAAATTAAATTGACCCACAGAACCCTCTAAATGAAGCAGCAAGCAGTTGGCAGACGCTGACAGCCTGGCATTTAATTAGCGAACGTGCTGCACTGGGTTGAAATAGAGATGCACTTAATTAGCAAGGGTTTGGTTTCTCTATGGCCATTATAGTGACATTTAGAGACCCACATTGGACATGTCTCCCCCTGTAACTTCCTATAACCCCTCCTTCATTCTTTTCATCTTTTTTATGGTGCCATGGTCACTCACGACCTTGAATAGTTTAGATTCATTCCATTCAAGGCATTGCTTTGGAAATCTGTGCAGGATTGTGCAATCAAACTCTGGTGAGACAAGACAAAATATGGATTCCCTTATATTTTCCCTAATATTTGGTTGGGTGACACTTGAAAGAATGCATTTACCACTTTTCAAAATGCTCTTCTCATTATTTATAGACGCATACAAAACGACTTCACCAAGAGCTTCAGTTTTAAGAAATTTAAATTAGAGCTGGGCAATATATCAATATTATATCGTGATATGAGACTAGATACCGTCTTAGATTTTGGATATCGTAATATGGCATAAGTGTTGTCTTTTCCTGGTTTTAAAGGCTGCATTACAGTAAAATTATGTCATTTTCTGAACTTACCAGACTGTTGTAACTGTTCTATTATTTGCCTTTACCCGCTTAGTCATATATATATATATCCACATTACTGATGATTATTTATCAAAAATCTCATTGTGTAAATATTTTGTGAAAGCACCAATAGTCAACACTACAATATTATTTTGCGTAGTGCTGGGCGGTATGACCAAAAATTCATATCACGTTTTTTTCAAAATTATGACGGTTTTCGACGGGTTTTTTTTCATGCATATTCAGATGTTCAATGCATTTTCTACTCGTTGAGAGAGGAATTACTGCAGTAAATTGACTTAATTGACTCATTACTCACCACTGTATTAAGCGGGACCATGTCTTTAGCTAGGTGGTTGGTGATGGAGTTTGTAATCTCGATCCACCGTTTGCTTTTTCTGTCATAGCAAGTCCCTCTAGCAAACGCGTCTTTAAGTGACATTTGGCTCGACTTTTCTTTTGCTTTCCCCGTGTTACCTGCTGATGTGGAGGGCCCTGAGCCCGCCGACTTTAATTTCATACATTCTTGATATTCCAAGACGTGTTTGCAGCTGAGGTGGTGGAGCAAATTGCTCGTGTTGCCGCCTTTCGCAACTATTTTAGCCCGACAGCACTTGCATAAAACGGTTGTTTGGTCAACGTCGGATTTTTGGAAACCAAAAAACCTCCAAACAGACCCGGCGGCTCCTTTTTTTGGCACAAGTTCGTCTGTGTCATTTTCTACTACTTCGGCAGCATCCATCTTCCGTGTGACGTCCCTCTGGTGCTCTGCTGTTTACCGTCGCTGCTTAGAAGTGCAGCATTTTAAAGGGTCCGTCTAAAACAGTGTCGCGCGGCGCAGCGTAATGTTCGTTCCGGACGTTGTGTTATTAAACACACCGGTATGGCGGTATATTAAAAATGAACATCGTGACGAAAATATACACCGGTTTTCGGTATGAACCGGTATACTGCCCAGCACTAGTTTTGCGGTATCAATATCGAGGTATTTGGTAAAAATATTGTGATATTTGATTTTCTCCATATTGCCCAGCCCTAACTTAAATCTACATTGATTCTTTTTCGCAATTTGATTTTGTTCAGGCCTGATGATTAATCTCCTTTCACAATCACATCAGCAAATCGAAATATTGCCATTATCACAGTATGAATTATTTCATATCATATGATATTAAAAACTGCACTGGTATTATCGTGAACAATATGATATAGCACACCCCTATGTTCCACTAATTAAAAGAGAATCACAAGCCAGGCTTTTATCAACTCAACTTTCTGCTGGCATGACTGTAGCTAGGAGAAATACTGGCGAAAAGATTCCCCAGGACCAGAAATTGCATGTTATCTGGTTTCTAACTGAGCTGTGGTTGTGTTGTGCATAGTTATAATTGATAGGAAACACAGTGAATCCTTTTTTTTAAAGCATTTCTGAGTTTTCTAGGTTAGTTCACCAGGTTCCTCCCCATAGAAAAAT
The DNA here is from genome assembly GCA_023631565.1 of Gymnocephalus cernua. Taxonomy (NCBI): domain Eukaryota; kingdom Metazoa; phylum Chordata; class Actinopteri; order Perciformes; family Percidae; genus Gymnocephalus; species Gymnocephalus cernua. The sequence goes on along the minus strand of CM042432.1, from coordinate 30,231,616 downwards.
GAATGAATACAAATGCTCTTTTCTTCTCTTGTCCTGTTCTATGCGTTATGGAGCTTTAAACTGCAGGTGCAATTATTTCAGATTTTTTTTAGTTGTATTGCGAAAATACAGAAACGGTGTTCTCTCTCTCTCTCTCTCTCTCTCTCTCTCTCTCTCTCTCTCTCTCTCTCTCTCTCTCTCTCTCTCCCTCTCCCTCTCCCTCTCCTGCTCGCTTTTACACTCACAGGTGCCAGTTACGTGACTCTGCTTTGTAGTGTTCAGGAAAAAATCGAGATGGGAGGGCGAGGTTTGGGATGGAGACATGGCAAAGGGTCTTGGAAAAAAGTTAAAAAAAACACATGCACATCAGAGGCGAAGCTCTGATGCTGCATCCCCAGCTCCAGCTCTTTGTAGTGCAATGAGCAGAGAGTTGGCTGGGGGGAGGGAGAGAGGAAAAGCCAAGGGGGGGATAAAGCACTGAAGGAAGGAGGGAGGCTGAGCTGTATACCAGCAACATGGAGGAAGCAGCAGTTACTCTCCCTTGGGCTTTAGGCTTTTATCTGTCAGTTGTATGGAAACCAATATCTCAGGGCCCATCCAGACGAAGACGTTAGGATGAAAACGCATCCATCTTCCCTGGATTCCGTTCAAGAAAATTCACGTACACATGAATCCATATGTAAATGACTCAACACGGTACTTCATATGCCAGGCCTGTAGGCGGCGCTGTTATTGCTACAGAAATTAACGGAACGAAGAAGAAGAGCAGCCTTCAGTCACTTCCTTTCATAACATACCATAGTTCTCTACAGCCATGGACTAGACTTTAATAACTTTCACCACTGCTCATAATATAAAGGCCGCTAGGTAGCAGAGCTAACGTTAGCGCGCTAGCTAGCTAGTTAGCTCTGCTAGCTAACATCGGCAGTCAAACAAACATGAATGATCCGATGTCTTTTTGATAATCTAGCTACACATTTTTCTTGCAGTAGCCTTTCTACAATAAGCGGTGCTAAAAGTTACTATAATCCGTGCAAGGAGGTGATGAGCAGACAGATTAGCTGGCTAGTTGATAAATTATCTACTTCCACTTTATAAATAGCATTGCATCCCTGCCAGAGTTGTCAGCTGGGTTGAAGGCAGTCAGCTGTGAGGCCGAGGTGTGTGGGGATGACATCATCGATACGCACTTATGCGGTTTCACCGTACACACGAAGCCAAACATGAGCCGTTTTTTTTTTATTCACCCTGGGACCAGGTTTCAAAAAAGTGCGTTTACGGGCAGTGCGTTTACAGGATTCATGTGGACAGTCGGCCCAAACGATGCAAAAGATGTGCGTTTTGCATCAAAATACGTCTTCGTGTGGACTGCCCCTCAGACTCTACAGCTCCAAAACATCTACACTGCAGCCTAATGTGTGAATGTGAAATGTGTGTGTATGTGTGTGAGAAGTTTACAGACTGTTTCTACAATGAGAAGCCTGTAGTGACAGTTAAGCAGTCGATGAGCTACACATACATGCACAATGCCTGGACATAGCCCTCATTCACAGTCTGCACATTGGCACACCGTCACTTTGACTTGCTCACACACATACATACACACACACATTCGCAGTGTGCCCATGCTCCCATTTTTGCCCTCTGGTCTGTTCAGAGATAAACTGTGGATCACTGATCAGCAAGCTGTGAAGTGTGTGTGTGTGTGTGTGTGTGTGTGTGTGTGTGTGTGTGTGTGTGGTTCAGTTCCAAATAAGTGTGGCTTACGGCTCCACTCTGGCCTTTGAAGATGGGGGGAATTGCTAATAGACGTGTTCTCAATTCAGCCCATTTGGCCTTCTCTTTCCTGCTTCCTTTTTTTCTTTCCTTTCTTGCTCTTGCCTTTACATTTCTCCACAGTCTGCTTCAATTTGCTCTTCTCTTTACCCTGTATCACTGTGCCAGTTTCCATGTGTTTCACCTAAAAACATACACAAGTGACTGTCAAAGTCTCTTCTTCTTTGGGCTGGTATTTTCGGTCATTCTCTCCGGATTTTAAGTCTCTGCCTCGCACAGAACAGAAGAGTCTCTTTAAAAGAGAAGAGCCTCTTGGGGTAGTTTATAGCATCCCCAAGAGACCCTGACAGAAGAGCCAAAGAGGCAGGCCCAATTAAATGGATGCCATATTCATGGAGAGTTCCCATGGTTTAGCTGCTGTGACAGGGTGCAAAGAGGATTGGGGGGCCAAGAAAGAGATGATAAAGGGGAGAGGTCGTTTTTTTTGTGGGACTCTACACATCAACGGTGCAATCTAACAGCATGTACTAAAGCAGAATTGCAGTAGTTTTCTTGTGATGTGTAATCTGCTCAATCTAATCTGCTATTTTCCTATAATTGGGAGGGGAGCAGGTTAAGTTATATGTCTGGATAAAGCTGGGAAAGAGTTTAAATTATACGTCACTTCTTCTAACACAATAAGACTGCAATAATTACCAACCCTGTATCATTATAACAAATATACTACAACACAGGTTGTCTTATTCATCTCTGTAACTCGCAGTTTAAGCTTCCACTGAGGTTTAGTCATTCATGTGAACCACTCGTCCGTGGTTAGGATTAACCTTTAGGTGGATGGATTTAAAACTGGCGTAATGACACAAAGGCTGGGGCTGATCAATGGACAGGAGTTTGGATGCATTTCTTGTGAGATTAGTGTTGAGAAAGCTGCCTATTTGGATCCAGTCAAATGCTTTATTTTAAAGGGGCCCTGCAGAGTTTTCTTGTAAACAAACAAAAGTTATGTATACATTCAGTGTCACCCAAACACATTGTGTGTATCCTTGAGGTCTAAGAAACATGTGGACTGCATTTCCTTCCTCATGAAACATTTACCAAAGCTGATTTTATTTATTTTAAATCCAGCATTGTTTATTGGCTTGCAGTCTTCTTCCTCCCTGCCATTGTTGACCCATTGCAGCATATCTTGACACATTACCGCCACCTGTGGATTAGTTGAATAGTGTAGAGCTGCAATGATTAATCGTTTAATCGATTAGTTAACTCTTAAATGAATCGCCAACTATTTTGATAATTGAGTCGGTTTTAGTAATTTTTAAAGACAAAAGTCAAAATTTTCTGATCCCAGCCTCGTAAATGTGAATATGTTGTAGTTTCTTCTCTCCTCTGTGACACTAAAGTGAATATCTTTGAGTTGTGGACAAAACAAGACATTTGAGGATGTCATCTTGGGCTTTTGGGAAACACTGATCCCCATTTTTTTTGTTTTTACAATTTTCTGACATTTTATAGACCAAACAACTAATTGATTAACGGAGAAAGAAATCAACAGATTAATTGACTATGAAAATAATTGTTAGTTGCAGCCCTAGAATAGTGTAAAAAAAATGGTAGGACTGTGTCTACAGTAGTGTTCCTTTAACTCGGCATTGGGAAAAAAAGTTATTCTATATAAAAAGCTATGTTGACTTGCTTGTAACTTTGGTTCATTAGTCATCCAAATGGATTGCTGGTGTATGTGCAGTCGACATGCTGTTGCTACAAAATGATTTTATTCCACAGCATGATAAATGAAGCAAAGGCTTCATGATGTTGCTGTTTTAAGATGGAGCGTCTTCGGTAAAATGTTGTTGCTTCCCACTGCTCTTATGGATTAGATTGATGGAGAATATATGTTTTATATGTTGTTCATTGTCTATCATTCCAGTTCAAATGTGAGATTTCTTTTATAGTTATTTTTTAACACATTCACAAAGTCAGATTTCTACTGAAGTACTTCTAAAACATTCCCATTTGACTTGGTATCAGTGACTACGTTTACATGGACATAATATTCTGTTTTTTGCCCTTATTTCGAGAAATACGCTATTCCAACTACATGGCTAATGAAAGTGAATATTCCACTTATATTCCCGTTTACATGTAGCCATGCAAAATAAAAAAATGTTCATAGTTTACCAGCGGTGGCAGACTTGTTGGACCGTGCAAACGCAGCGTCCCTCTTTCATTCCTTCTTCCAGCTTCTTGAAAAGGTCGGCGTAGCGATGTTTGCGTATATCCAAAAACCTGTTGATATCCAAGTCTTTGATAATGTTTAAAAGTAGCTGTGTTTCTCTTTCTTATCGGGTCTGCAGCCTTGCAAACTGTTGGCTGGTTGGTTTGTGTACAGCAACCATAGCAATGCACAGAGCTGACCATAAGCCGTAAACAGGCAAGAGGCCGTAAACTGGGCTTAAACAGCGGTAAAACCCCTGATTGAGATGCATATTCTGAAGGCGCTGTATACATGTCCTAAGAATGCCTCTAAAAGCCGAAATAATATCGGAATATCCCACGTCTTAATCAGAAAATGCTATATTGCGAAAAAGGCCTTATTCCCAATATTCATCCAGAATATGCTGTTCACGTGACCTGTATCAAATTAGGAATATTGTGGCCGGTAGCAGGTGCACATATACTGAGAGGTTTATGCCTTGAGGCAGAGGTCAAGGGTTCGAATCCGCCCTGTGACGATTTCCTGCATGTCTTCCCCCTCTCTCTCTCCCCTTTCTCACCTATGTCCTGTCGATTAAAGGCGGAAAGCCCAAAAAATAATCTTTTAAAAATTCGAAATATTATCATATTCGGAATAATAGTGGAATGTTGGTGTGCATGTAAACATAGTGTTGGACATCCACTGGATAAGTTAAGTGTGGATTTTCCTCATCTTCTTGTATCTCATGTATTTTTTGTCCTACCTGGAGACAGTAAGCAGTAAGATATAGGGAGGGAGGTCTGACTACACCACTGACGCTGTACAGTTGTGTGTGTGCCTCTATACTGGTGTGAATGTGTCTGTGTACATTTCAGTGTTTGATTATGGCTCAGGGGAGGCCACAGGCTCACGGTGGCCCAGGCAGCCTCAGGCCTCTCGGGTTTCAGAGCTGAGCATTCCTCTCTGGCTGCTCCATAGCTGTGAAAACCGCAAAGCAGCTCCAACAACAAACACTTGAGGCACTGGGGGAAAGACAGCTACCTGTGGCTAATCAACAACAGGAGTTTTCTCTCTCTCCAGAATTTGTTCCCAATTTTTCAGAATTGCTGGCTTAATGGAAACTAAGTGTTTCTCCATTCCAGTGCCTATGGATGTGGTCCATTCTGGGTAGTTGGTGTCCTCTGGAATGTATCTAACAAAAGGTGTGGACAGGCAGCAGGAAATGGTTGCAGTGTGGAACCAGGTACTTTAAGGCTTTGTTTGCAGTGGAGTGGCTTACAGTGAAACACCTGCCTACCTGCTGCCTCAATACAAACATTAGTTTTACTCTGTTTGTAGCCGCCACATAGCACTGGTGTGTGTGTGTGTGTGTGTGTGTGTGTGTGTGTGTGTGTGTGTGTGTGTGTGTGTGTGTGTGTGTGTGTGTGTGTGACAAAGAGAGAAACTGTTTAGCTGATGGGACCCAGGAGACCATCTAAAAAAAATTAAAAAAGATGTGTGCGTGTTATTCAGGCAGCTCTTAAAATGTGTTTCTGAAGCTCTCTTAGTGTGTGTTAAGGCTGAGGTCACACTAGGACTCATTTTCTCCATGCCTAATGTAGTGCTCTGCTTTCTATTCACTTAACAATATAAACCAGGGACTATTAAAATGTTTCAGTCTGGAAGGTGAATGGGGAAATTCAACATCACGTTGTGATTCGGCGCTCATAAAAACCTTCATTTTGTGTTATGGCTGACCTCCAGATTCAGACAGGTGAATCATTTTGCTGCCAGACCTAGAAACTGATGTAAATGACAGAACATTACTGTCTGGGTCTATGGGCTGGTGGTTTTGGCAGTTTATCATTCTCTCTGGACTAGTAATAAAAAGGCTCCAGGTGCAACTGTCTGAGCAGAGAAAAGCATCGGTACTGATGTCTGCCTCACTCTGGCTCTACAATCAAGACTATGTAACTACCTGAGTCAGTTTGGTAGTTGTTCATTAATTACCCGTAGTCACACCATATTTTGTTAGGCACTATCATAATACTACACAACCCACAACACTGGGTTATAGACTAAGTTGCCTATGACTTAATGGTGCACTTCTAGATCCACTGTGACCTGGATGACTGAGGATGCTCTCATAGATTTCTCTAAATCAAAAAGGTACTGCTGAAATTGAGGATGTTCTGTTACTGAGCAGTTGTTTGCACTGAATATAGACTAACTTGTATGGTTCTACTTTAGCCTGTTAAGGAATTATTTGTAAGCCAACAAAATCACTGACAAAACGCCACCAGTGCCATGTGATTTGTTTTGTTTTTTTGTTTGTTTCTTCACTACTTAAGGGAATCGTGTCTCAAGTTTAAACCTGAAAATGTCCTTTATTTGCACATGTTTAACAAGGTAGTACAATTCAGGTTTTGTGGTTGCAGTGGCACCACTGAAAACAAAACTTTTACTTGATACTTTGATAAATAAATGAATGAATGAATGAATGGATTTTCTGAAAAGTCTACTTTTTTAAGCCAAACATCACATACATCAGTGTATGGAATGTTGTTGCAACACAAAGGATTAAAAACAAAAGCTTCAAGAAAATACAAGATACAATTATCCAGAAAGAATTGTGCAAAAAATAAGTAAACAAGACTGAGTATCGGACACATTCAATTACAATTTCTTTGTACTTTGTGAAACCCATGAATATTGAAACATTTTGGTCTGCACACAGCGTCATTATAGCTGGTATGCTTAATTAGCACACAGCCCCAAAAGCTCCTGGTTTGACTGGATTCTTTGTAAAGGTGAGGAAGTGCAGGCATGGCACCAAACATAAAGAGGTGTGAATGCTTAAACTCTTTGTTAACCGTGTGATAATAATGCAATAGTTTGTAGATTCCCACAGAAAGTACTTTTGCAGTAGCCTCTTTTTAGATGTAATGCCAGAGTGTTGATAACAAAAGGAATCTGCTCAGCAACACCTGGAACAAAAATCTATCCCTATAAAGGAACTCGGCCAATACTCTTCTTCCGGAGATGGTTTTTTCGTTATTGGATCCAAATCTTCTGCATTCCTCCTGATCTAACCTCATCGTCTCTGCTTCTTTCTCCCTACAGAGGATTTTCAACTCATTTGTGTATACTGAGAAGACATCAAACGGAGAGACAGAAGTGCAGCAGGTGAGTAACAGGCTTCTCCTTTTGTGTGTGTGTGTGTGTGTGTGTGTGTGTGTGTGTACCTCCGTGCTTGGATCGCACCATGGATTGTGTCTGTTTGGGTGTCTTGTGTATTGCACATACACTCGCCATCAGAGGAAAAAGGGGGTTTATTAAAATTCTGCGGCTGCTGCCTCATTGTCTTTGAAGTTCTCTGTCTGTTTTTCCACTTGTCTGTGAGCTGTCAGTCTCCCTCCCTCTGCTCACAATATGAGTGCAGAGCAGCAGTAAGACAGAATAAGAAGGCTTGAGGGAGAGGGCATCTTTTTGATGAACTTAAATCCACAAGCCAAAATGTATGTGAGTCATTTTAGTCCCAGATTGGAAAAAAAACTATCTTTAGAATATCTGGCGTCCAGTATCTAGTCAAACATGATTGTATGCAGGCATGGCATATGTCTGTATGTGTGTGCTTGCACTTGCATCAAAGAGGAAGAGTGGCGGTAAACACCAGACTGGTAAACAGCCACCAGCAAGAACAGACAGGTGGATTTGTTTGTTTGCATTTCTCCTGTGACTATGTTTCTGTGTGTTTATTAGGGTATCCATCTGTGTGAAATATATATTACCTCTCACCTTGTAGCTATTCACTATTCCAGAGGCAGCTACAAATTGGCCTTGAAGCATTGCTGTTTCTTTTCAAAAGTGGCATAGTCTTTTCCTTCATAACTTGCACATAAATAGCATTTATATACAACCCCTAGTATTTCCACGCTATAGAGAGTTCATCGTGATAATGTAACCCGTTTTGCAAGTCTCTCTTAGGTCTAAACACATTTTCATTTACAGAACCCTCAGCTACTAGCCTGACAAGCCAGACCCACGTCAAGATGTTGGGTCTGGGAACTCACCATTGGCAGGGCTCAATCCGAGTGGCAGGATAAACAGTTGTCTTTCACATTCCCTCTGCACGCAATAGGATAGCGCTACAACTAGGGCTGCAGCTATCGATTCTTTTTGTAATCAATTAATCTAGCACTTTATCGATCGATTAATCGGATACATTTTTTTTGCGTTTTTAAACAACCAAAACAAATAATGCATAACGAAAATGATGTGGCTGTAAAATGATCAAGCATTTGACTTTTATTGCTCAAAAGACCAGAGGTATTTATTCCAACTCCAACATTTGGCAATTTCATTTAATTGTTTCATGCTGTAATCTAGCCCTGACATCAAAGCAAATATCTGTTTTATGTAGATTTCTACACCTGCAGCATTTACCATTAGGCTACTAACAATTATAATGTATAATTTGGGGTGAGCCTATTTGCTATGGTAACCTAGCAACCTGTGTGTGTGTGCGTTTGTGTGTGCACGCGTGCCATGCGTGAGGAAGAGTGTTTTCAAGTAGAAGGGAATTCATGCAGAACCGTCACAACTCTGCCGTCATTATGTTAAGCCCGCCTACCGACTCTATACACGATGTGATTGGCCTGACTAGAGGTTTGGTTTTTCCAGCTCGCAAGCCAACGAATGACCCTGGCTGCAAATTACATTTGCTGCCGCTAGGGTGCGTCTAGATTGCTAGGCTATACTTCTTAGGTTTTGAATTGATATCACACTGATTAAGTGTAGAGCAGCACTGACTTCACGTCCTTGTTGGAATAGTTTAACAGCTCATAGAGTGGCCATACATTCTAGTTGCCATTCCCCTGAGGCAGATGCCAACTAATTCAGATGACAGCTCTGGCATAGTTGGCTTGCATGTTCTCTCTGGGCAGAGGGGCTGTGTCCATGAGCCAAAGTGAGACTCAATTAGGAGTGGAGTGCAGAGAAAGAGAGAGCAGGGAGCGACGGCAAGGAGACAAGTTTCTCCTCTGGAAATTCATTATTTAGAGAGAAACGCAGACATCTGTCCCTCGCTAATGACACAAGCTCTCCCTCACTCTGTCATTGAGTCTGTTCCTGTCTATTCTATTGTTTTACTCTTTGACGGGCTGTCAGTGACTATCATGAATTGAAACTGCTTGCTGCTGTAGTATGTTATAATGCTGGTCCCACATCATTCACATGCATGCAATGCTGTGGCTTAGCAATGGGTTGCTTTTAACAAAGTAATAGCCATGAGTTCTATGAGTTAAAATAAAGATTAGGCTTTATACAGCCGATGCAATCCATAAAAATCCATAATCCAATCAAAAAAAGAAATCATGAGCTAGCAGATCCACGCTTGATAAACCTACTGATAAGTAATTATTATGGAGAATTAAACTGCTGTCTTGCCCCCCCACTACAGGCTGTAGGTGGTGCCAGAGGATTTTTTTATTTTTTATTACCTGCTTCATGTAGTTCTACTCGAACATAGGGGCAGTTTCAGCAAATACGACAGAAAGTTAGTTTTATAAGTCTTACCTACTGCACCTTTTAAATGTTTTTTTAGGAGTACTACACTTAGCCATATTTACATCCTAATAGGATTGGATGTACCCACATTAGGAGTGCTACAGTATTTCAGTTCGGTATACAACTCTATGTTTATGGGAGTGTTACGGCTATCAGTCACAGCCCAGGTAGATGCAGTCTTCACAAGGTGACATTTAAGAAATGGAAGGAAAAGGACAACCAAAAATGGTTCCATTCAAGTGAGAAATTAGATTTTGATTATTTCACCATTTCTTTGTCAGGTCTACACTGCTGACATGTTGTGTTCACCATGTTATCGGTTTACTGCATTTACTCCTTTCTTCGAGGATATCAGTTATGGGCATAAGAGACTAAATATATCTCACTTTTTCTTGGTATATAAAAGAAAATTTAAACAAACAATCCACAGCATCAGCCTGATATCAAATTAACAGTTAATTCATCTTGTTGTAAGACGTTTTGTGAGTTAATTCCAGAAAATAGCAGTGTCTGGGTCTCACATCGGTATCAGTAAGATCATTGTCTTTTGATCACGCTCTTATGTTGTTATTTCTTCTATTGTAAACTGACACAGCTTTTCATGACAGACTTGTGAGCAGGAGGTTTTCCCCCCATTTTAGCATTGAAAGACATTTCCTTTATCAAATCATGCTAAAAAGTTCACATCACTCTAAACTCTAAAAACTCTAACTCTAAAAGCCGGTTGGATGGATCGGAGAGAGGAGCCCTGTGTTTTGGAGTGTGTGGTTAAGGTGCAGAGCGCAGGTTTGCTTCGGTTGCACTGTGGCAAACTGTAACTTAAGCTTTAACTTGCACGGCTTGAAGTGACTGGTTTCTCTTAAGTCACTCTGTTAAAAGTCCAGTCTTACTTTCTCTGTCTCTCTCTCTCTCTCTCTCTCTCTCTCTTTCTCTCCCCCCCCCCTCCCTCTCCCCCCCCCCCAGCTATGGAAACACTTGACAGCTGAACACTGGCCCATGTCCCCCTTTTTAATACAAAGTCTACTGCAGCTAATTGCCATGCTGCTATGCATGGACAGTACTGTGTGTGGGGGAGTACCGCGTTTGTGTGTTTAACTTTTATTTCCGTGTGTGAGAGCGCACATGTTAGTGTCTTGGTGTGTGTGCGTGGGTATGTTCCTTGTGGTTGAGCAGGAGTAATTGTGGGCTGTGCCTCAAGCCCCTGTTAAACCACTAATAGGAATAGCGGCCGGCTGATTAGGTGTACAAGCGGTCAGTGGGTCGCGGTACATTTCCCTGTTCCTGGCTTGAATCGCAGCCCTTTTGCAGGCACTGGTAATTATGGGATGTGAACAAAGGGGCTCCAGTTACTGTGGAAATAAGCCTTTCTCTGTATTCAAAAAGGCTGAGAAGGTAACTTACAATTGCTTTGGAAAGTATTTAGACCACAGCCATTTTCCTGAGATGTTTTTGCAATTAATCTGAAATCTAAATTAAAAAACTTAATTCACACAGGTATTCTGACACGTTGTACAACTCTCTGAATTCAGCTCAGGTGCATCCCTTATCATTTAACCAATTGTGAGGTCTTTAGAAGTTGATTAGACCCTGCTGATCAAATTCAGTTTGTGGTCATGATCCTGCCAACTCACATTATAGTATGAGTATTTTGGCACTTTTGATTTACTAGCAAAGGCTTAGTATATTTTCAAAGTTCAAACAAAAGAATTTGGATTATACCCAAAAAACAACAAATGGCCTGTGGACCAACTGGATGGCCGTCATTGCCATTCAGAGAGCCACACTGCTAGCATGGCTTAAAAAGACAGGTAGTAGTAGTAGTAGTAGTAGTAGTAGTAGTAGTAGTAGTAGTAGTAGTAGTATGCATGTGATGTTTCAGATTAAGTGGATGTGAGTTCCTCACAATTCCCCATAACATCTTTTCAAGGCAAAAGAAAGCAAGAACAGGAATCTGTTTTTAAAGAGGTGGTGGTGCGCTTATTATTAATATACCCCAGGAGGCGGCTGCAGAGCTGGTTATTAGTTTTCCCAAAGGAGCTGGAACCCCATTTTTAAAAGCGCACTGTGAGATGTGTGCTCAACCAGAACCCAGTCCTCCAGAGGAACAAAAACAAAGTATAATGTATGCATGTCCAGGGGCCTTCATTAAGGGCCCCAGTAACCACTGACTGAATTGGCTGTTTTTAAAAACACCATTTTCTCCTTCCTGCTTCCTGGATTCAATGCATTATAAAGGTAAATTACACATGTATACATTTTCTCTTTTTAAATAAAGAGACAATGGTTTTTATGACCAAAACTAATTGTTATTTGTGTATTTAAAGTGTGGATTGTACATGGCTCTGACAAAAAGAAATGTACATAAATGCACTGCATAAGATAGCAGGTACATTCATATAAGAGCTTGAACTTTATAACCCAAAACCTCTTTTATGCACTTGTTTTATGAATGTTCTTTTCCATAAATATTTACAATGCCTTTGCTCCCAACTTTCACTTTGTATTGTCCCAGTGTTGTCTTATAGGGTGGATGTTCTTATTAAATGATGAAGGGTGTCCTGTCCTGTGTGGGAATTGTTTTTTGTTCTCCTGCCTCAGACATCCATCATTCGGCTCTGCTTTTAACAGTGATGGATTTCACACTTAGTTCAGCCTGAGTTCTGGGCATCTTTGATATTGCTTAGCTTTATTTGAAATGATGTGTGTGTGTGTGTGTGTGTGTGTGTGTGTGTGTGTGTGTGTGTGAACATTTGTCAGTCTCGCATGCACAATTCTAGCGTTACCTTTTTAAAGATCCATCACGTCATCATTGCAGAAAGAGGGCTACATTTAGAGGTTAGCTGTTTATATTTCAAACTTTAAGAAAGAGATGAAAGCAGAGGTCACAGTAAGAGGAAGCTTGTTTAAGAACAAAGCAGCAAAAAGAGAGAAGCAGATGCACTGCAAGCAACCAGCAAAGAAAATGCATTGAGATTTATAAAGAAAAGGGAGAAAAATAGAAACTGAGTGAGTAAGCAGCAAATAAGATTAAGTGAAGGCAAAAAAGAAAAGGCTGCTCTAGGTCAGTTTCTTTATTCAGCTGTATTTAAACGCATATAGCCCACTATGAGTTAACAGGGGAGGGGAGAAGGGAAATAACCGATGAATAGAAATGCTTGAAAGAAAACTGTTCTGACATGCAGTTAAATACACAGTTCAAATATTGTAACATAGACGTGCGTGCATGCATGCGTTATCTTTTCTTTGCTACATTAGGCTCTAGTTTGGCAGGTTTTAGGACTACATAATATCCCATCTAGTCTTTCAGGTAAAAATGGATTTAAGGAAGTAAGAGATTAGGTGTCTCCACTAATCACTGTCTGTGTTTCCCTTGTGCAGTTGGCCAAAAAGATCCGAGAAAAGTTTAACCGCTACCTGGATGTGGTGAACCGGAACAAACAGGTGGTGGAGGCCTCGTACACCGCTCACCTCACCTCTCCGCTCACTGCGATCCAGGACTGCTGCTCCATACCTGCATCTATGATGGAGTGAGTAACACACCCACACACACACACACACACACACACACACACACACACACACACACACACACACACACACACACACACACACACTCTTTCCTCTTTGTCTGTGTCTATCTTATAACAATCGCACACAAATCTCGGCAGGAGGTTCATTCACTGTGTGTAAACTTACCTCCTACTGTTAGCACCTGCACTCTGCTCTCTATACATTGCTTCAACTACACACACACACACACACACGCACATGCACACACACGCAAATCCTCATCTCTTTTTTGTTTGAACATGTTATGATCATCTTTGGATGACATCACATCATTTGCAGCCTTGAGCAGTACTGGCACGCTCTGATACTTGGCAGTGTTTTTAAACTAGCTTTAATTTTAGAACCTATTCAGGCAGTTAGTAGTTGTGCCAGTTGTTGCTTTCACTGCTACTGTTACGGTCCTTGGAGCTAGGGAAGGCAGGGAGATACTGGGTTTTTAAACAGGGAATGGAAGGTTTAACGGCTGTGTTTGCATCAACTTATATTCCGTAAGTTTTTTCGATTTCATCTTGATATTTAAAAAAATTCTAAACCTTGCAAGACAAATGGCAATGTTATTGATGACAAAGTGACACATTTGATTTTAGTGTATTATCTTCCATTGTGTTTCTTAATATAGTCATGGGGCTTTGTGGAAAGGGTGACCACCTGACAAACGTGTATTTTGAAACTGGGCGTGAGACCAAATGTGTCATATTTGAATCTGCTACTGAGAGAGTTTAAAAATGCCCCAGCCCACAGTGTAGACCCAGCTTCTCAGCCAATCACCAACTCCAGCAGGCAAAACACAGTTCAAAGCTGAGAGCTGCTTTCAGTTCTAATCTACAGGGCAGCAGCTGTCTCTACCCATCATCCCCTATCTCTCTCTCTCTTTCTTTCTTTCTCTCTCTTTCTCTCTCTCTCTCTCTCTCTCTCTCTCTCTCTCTCTCTCTCTCTCTCTCTCTCTCTCTACCCCTCTCTCCCTCCCTCTCTCCCTCCCCTTTATCAGCCGAATTATTGCTCTCTGAAGTTTTCGTGTTGCAGACTTCACAGGCTGCAAGGTCACCTGTCTTTTCTTCAGTCGTGCAGCGAGGAGACCACCTGGCTCAGAGCCACTGGCCACCTGTAGTCAAACCATGCACAGGACATACTGTACATACATTCAACAGTTGTTCACCCGCAGCCATGTTGTATTTATGTCCCGTCTTGTGCACCCATGTCCAAAATCATGGATTTCCAGCTCTGAGAGACAGTTTGAGGCAGAAATTGCTGAGAAAAAGATGATATAAGACCCGGGTAGGAAGGATGGACTGAGGGGTGGGGGGTGGGGTGGACATACCAAACTAAAGCTGAGTCTGACAGATCCCTGAACTTCAAAGGATCTTCCTCAGGGGAGGAAAAATGCACACAGCTCGCCCACTTTCAGTTTTTGGTTTATGCAAGTTTGTGAGATACTTTAAGGAACAGTATGCAGAATAATTGTGCTCTCTCTTCTGAACACTCTGCATCAGGAAGCAGTTGAAGAACCGAGCACCTCTTAGGTTACTTTAGGCTTTGATAATTCCCTTCAGTATGTCTAAAACTGATGGGAACTGTAGTTGTTGAATGCTAACAAAATCATTGTTCTTAAAATGGTTAGTAAATCCATACCAATAATTTTGGGGGCATCATCTGCATCTGTGAAAATTTTGACTGATACGCAACAAGAACTTACAGAAATGACAAATGTATGCTTAAAATAATTTAGAAACAGTGTCGCTGGTACGTAGTTTGTCCACCAGAGAGAACTGGAAGTTTATTTGTTGTTGTTTACATGTCCTGGTCACAAATCTTAAATTAATTTAAGAGATCTTTATCAAAGATGTTTGTGTACCATGTCATGTTTTTATGAAAAAAATATTGGCTGATATACTGTATGATTATTTGATTATTGTAACTTTCAAAAACAGATATTGGTATAAGCCAAAAATCCAGGATCAGTGGGACTCTAATGATTAATATTAATAAACATATAAACACACGTTTGCAAATAGTTCAACTTCAAGGACTATACAGCTGCTCAACCTATTTACTTAAAAAAATGGCTGCCTAGTAGTTAAGGTCCCGGCCATGCCGCAATCTCCCTGGTTCGCATTCAGCCAGGAAAGGTTGTTGCATCCCGCTTAATTAAGGCATAAAATGCCCTAACCCTAACCCCCATAAAAAGAAGTCAGAAATAAAAAGAAGTCAGAAATAAAAAGAAGTCAGAAATAAAAAGTAATTTCATGTTTGTGGTTGAAAAGGATCTATGCCAAAATCAGAACAGGAATTCTGCTCTATGTAGTCTACTTCAGAGTGTCCTTTATTAGTCTCAGGCATCAGCTGCTTCTGGGGGTCTCAGTCAGGTCAGCCAGTTTAGAGGGGGATCAGGTGGTTCACATAGTGTTCATGTCTGTTAGCCGTCAAGCTAGCAGGCTATCATTTCACAGGGAGGCTACCAAGGGCAGTGCTTAGTGCCAAGTGGTATGCTTTAATCACAGCTGGGTCTCAACGACAGACTGTACCTGAAAATAGAACGTGTGTGTGTGTGTGTGTGTGTGTGTGTGTGTGTGGTTGCAGAGCATTAGCTATGTAGACAGGTTAGACGTGAAAAGTTCTGCTGTTATTTGCCACTGGGTGCATGATCCATCTGTGTAAATGTGTCATTTGTACGTGAGTCTATATGATGGTGCATGTGTGCGTGCGTGCGTGCACGCGCGTGCATGTAATCTCCAGTTGCTCATTTCAACAGTTCCAATGCTATGTAGTTGTAAAAGTGAGAAGTGTGCTTGGGAGCAGCCCAGGTGGAATTTAATGGTCTCATTTCACCAGTAGTTCTAGAGGAGATAAGCTGCAAATGGAAAATGCTATTCATATGATCCTGAAGAGTTCTTTTTAAGAAGTAAACAAACAACTGTCTCACCAAAATAAAAGAAAAGGGAAAGTTAACATGACAAGGTCTCCCTAAAGCTGGCCGGGCCATTCAAGCTGCCTGCAGATATCACAGTGGCGAAGTTTGGCCATTTTGAGGTAATGATGGCGCTAGATGAAAAGTTATGGCACCAAAGAGGGATACATGAATGTTTTGTTCCAAAATTCACAGCATCCATCCATCCATTTAACTCAAAACTCCCTTCATGGTGCCACTTCACGTTAAGTCTATGCCCATTACCACGTCTATTACTGTGTCTAATACAATTTCAAGAAATACTTTTTGCAACCCTGCTCCTATCTGTGGCAAATACTTTCTCATAAATCAGGCCTTCACTTCCCAATACAATAGGCATGTGTTTAGGAAGGATTTTATTTTAATGGGAACATCTTCAAAAAGCAGTTGGAATCAAATACTTGTCCAACTCCTGCCAAGTGTTTTGTTTTTAGCCTTATACTGTACATTTAGATATAGTGCTTTTTCTTTTTTTTTTTTTTAAATAAAAAGTTTCAGAAACCTTTCTCACACTACAGTATATGTTTGAGACAACTGAGATGTGCGTTGTGCAAAAGGGTTTCTAACTCATTTCACAAAACAGATTTGATAGGTAAAATATAATGTATATATTGCAGGTTTTTCAACTACAAGAATTTTACACATATTGGTTTGCACACCTGCTTTTGCTGCGTCCCATATGACAAGGTCAACAGCATGGGTCTGGGTTGCTAAAGAGAAAACCAAATGCCTAACATTATATCATATCAAATGAGGGATGATATTGCAGAATTTCCAGTACCCTCACTCATAAATTAAACATAAAGATTAGACACCATAGTGCTAATACAGTGCTCCTGTTTCTTAAGAAGAATTCTCACCATCTGTTCTATTGGCAGATTTACAGTCCAGATCAAGAGTATACGTGGCAGCTACTCAAGAGTTCCAGCTTCAGATCAAGCTGATCTTCTGGTTGCTCACTCAGCACAATGAGTGTACCTCTGTTTGCACATCAGAGAACGAGATGGCAAAATACCAGGGAGGTTGGGAGGGGGTTTGTTTAAGTGACCTCAACAGGTGTAAATATTTTTTCTCTCTCTCCACATGACTCTGTTAATGTCAACCTCTTCCTCTTTCCTTCTCTTCTTTGTTCCTCCGTCCTTTCCTCCCATACACTCACTTTATTTATTCTTCCTTTCAGTCTCTGTTTTCCCTTCTTGATATACTCCCCTCCTGTTTATCTTCCTTCCAATACTTCCCTTTTTTATTTCCTTCCTCCCCACCCCCGTTGATATTCAAGGACAGATTAAGCAGGGAGGAGGTCTTTGGGTCCCCCATTATCTGACCTGGCTTATCCACCACTCTCTCGCCTGTGCTACTGTAACTGACTGGGAAACCAAAGTTTTCCCAAACTTGCGATCTTAAAGAGGCCGGCGGGTCCTCTAACACTTGTGGGTCAACACCACTCACCATACTTGTCCTTAGTGCTGCCATCTCTGACTCAGTAAAACTGCATACATAGGCGGAGTTCGACTACATAGGCGGCGCGCCAATCGGAGCTTCAGAGCTAAGGTGGGGCTACAGGTTAGGTGTCCCTAAAGAAGCGCATATCTAACAGTAGTTCCACATTACATTCATTAATTTGCATGCAAGTTTTATTTATTTTTATACCGTGTATTCTGTGTAAATTCATGCACCAAACCGTGACGCCCGTACCGTTTCATTTTGAAAAGTTAATAGAACAAATAGAGCGCATTCTCCAGTTCACCCGTTACTCTCCCTAGTAGGTAGATTAATGGGCAGCACAGCAGTGTGAAGCTAGGTTTATGGTCGCCATGGTGCTCCAGGCGCGAGGTGCATGTGCCATACAATATCACCATGTCTGTTGTTTCCAGCGCAAAGGCTCCTCGTTGTGCACCTCTGACTTTTTGTAACTTGGCGTGTGCTGCGCTTTCCGTTTCGACATGGTTGGCTGAGAAGACTGGCCGAGCAGGTTCGCCTGTACAAACATCTGTATGATTCTTTATGTTAAGACCACAGGGAGTCAAACAGCCTTAAATATGTGTAAGAGAGACCCACCACACTGGGAAAAGAAGAAACATTTTGCCAGAGTGTGAAAAAACACGAGACATCGCTTTGTCAGAGCTAAAAAAACGGCCCTTATTGAAAGAGTGTCTGTGACATCGAGAGATAGGCGACAGTAAGGTTATTAATTACACGACAGGTGCTGCCTTATTTAGAGGTGGGTGCCTGTTTTTCTCTTGCAAAACCCCATTTGGCTCTTTAGAACTGATGCATTGTATATATTTTATTTACATTCTGGATGTAAAGCAAAGAAAAATGTTTTACTAAGAATTTAAAAAGCATCAATAGATTGTAGTTTGAATTTGAAGGACACTCACAGGCCCATTACTGCTGCTGTTTATCTGTTTACAGTAATTGTCCTCAGGATAATTTCTAATCGCTGCATAGAGCAACTCCTTTTGGGAGGTATGGTTAGTCAATCAAGCATTCCTACAATACATTATTTATAAACATGATGAATGGAAGAATGATTTAAAGCACCATGCATTCAGATTGGAACATTCTTAGATAAGTTTGGCTTTCTATTCTCTATATTCTGTAAATCAAATCAAGCTAGGGCTGCTCCTGCTTGTGACGGACAGATGTTTTTGCCCTCATTAAAATGTTTGATCAGAATCGAAACCCCTCCCCCCCCCCCTCTCTCTCTCTCTCTCTCTCTCGTTCTCATATGTGTTTCTGATGTGGAATTCAAAGCGGCTGCAAATGTATTTTTTATATGGCACACATTTGTGCTGAGCGTCCTGCCCACCGCTTCTATGCAAAGTGGGTTGATGGAGAATAATAATGAATTTGGCCTCATGGGACTCTAAATGAGTGAAGTTCAAACACAGCGTGCACATCACAGCACCTGTCAATCAAACCGGGCCAGGTCTGCAAGCAGAGGGAGCCAACGTGTGTGTGTGTGTGTGTGTGTGTGTGTGTGTGTGTGTGTGTGTGTGTGTGTGTGTGTGTGTTCGTTCCTAAGCCAGGTTGGGGGGGCGATGGGCTGGCGTGTAGTTGGAGTGATGGAAGGATCAAAGCACCCAGGCTTGGTGCAGTGCGGAACAGGCTATGCTCCTCTGCATACCTCCCCTTTATCAGCTTTTAAATCCAGAGATATGAACTCTGGAAACCGGGCTTCGCCATCAAATACACACACAATAGATTTTAAAATAACACTACCCATGCTGTTGCTTAGCACTAAATGTGATGTGATATGTGTTTGGATGTTCGTAGAAAACCACGTGTTAAAGATGTGCTGATGGCAACACCGGTCTCATTTTTCAACACCTCTTAAACACATTTGGGCGTGTGTATGCTCAAGGACAGCGCTGTGTTACTGGGCCTCATCTTTTACACTGCAACAGAACTCTATATAGAGGCCTGTTACAGTGCAAGCAAGCAACGCTGCTGGGTACAAGCATGATATTTTTAAACATATTGCATGTGTTCATTATGAGCTCATTCTGTTTGCAGGTAAAGGTTAACTGCTGACAGAGACTGACAAAGACTGATAATGCAAGTTTGAGGTTCTGTGGCAGTAGGCAGCCCTTCCTACAATTGCGTTATACAGATGTATTCAGGGAACTGGGTATAAGCTTTGTTGAAAGAAAAGCAGAATCCAAGTAGTTTTCCATGGAAAATATTATTCACCAGCCAATTACTCCGACTTTAATATGAGGTCTGGGCAACAGATGATATAGCCAGCGATACAATTCAGCTCAGATGAAACAAGCAGGGTCTATTAGTTTCAACAGATGTTTCGTGTAATTGGATTAACTTCATGGTTTCACAAAAATGTCTTTACTATTTGTGTAAATTGTGTAGAGCTTTTTTTTTATTTTAAGTTAAAACCTAAACATTACCATTGCAGTCAGAGGTATTTGCAAACCTTTGAGTTTGGTTTTTATTGGAAATAAAGCTGCGGAGTAGTAAATCTGTTAGTGCTGAGAGAAAAGTCAGAGCTGCTCTACCAACAAATGAGTCGAACACGCTCTTTAAATGTCTCAAATGTTGCCTGTTTGTGTGTGTTTAGGTTTGATGGAAACTTCAATACCAACGTATCCAAGACCATCTGCTGTGACAGACTTTCCCCCAACGTCAACAGCCGAGCTTTTAACCCTGGACGGGACCTCAACTCAGGTTTGGCACGCACGCACACACACACACACACACACACACACACACACACACACACAGGGCAAGAATTTTTGACTATGGAATTTAACAGACATTGCCCTGGCAACCAGTTTTAATTAAAAAGTTGTATTATCTTTTCTATTTTTCTTATCTTCTGAAATGTTCAAAGAAGAGGACATTGATCTGATGTGGAAAATAATTAACTGTGCGTGTCTGAAGAGATGTTTCCACACACTCTCCCATGTTCCCTCACTCACTTTCTTCTCTTTCCCTCTCTGGCGCGCCAGATTTTAAAATGATTTTTACAGCCTGACTTTGAACTCTGTCTGCTATTGTACTCAGGCAGTGTATGTTGTTACCATCCTGTTGTTAAGGGCTTTGTCAGTTTCTGTCCTCACTTTACCTCAAATGGAAATTGCATCAGTTGTCACAAAAATGAGGCATATTCATGTCATCATAGTAAGTACATACATGTAACCTCAACATCGTCCTCAAAAGACATAGGAGCGAGAGCAATGCACTGCTCCCACACTACTTTTATTCAGGCTCCAGATTGCAAAAGCACATTGCAGAATATTACTATGTAAAACCCACGTGTCTGCACCACATATGTCGGGTCTGCATTTGATTAGGAAGAAAATGGACCAAATTGACTAAAGACCAGGCAAAGGCCATCTTTCCCCTGCTAGTTTTTTTTTCATTGTAAAATAAAAATACTGCCAGTTCCCTCCAGGAATTTGTGATTGTATGAATGCAAGAATTAAAGCTAAAGTTATACCGATCCCTGTAAGGAAGATCTTTTTAAATCCCCAAAATGTTTTTACAAGTATTGTATTTAAAAGATTTTACCAAGAACTGCAATTTTCTGCCTGACTGCTTTTACCAGTCACAATCAAATAAAAATCCAGCTTCAAACTCCACCTTTCGTTTTAACTACATAGGCAAGGGCTATGTTTCCCTATGGCATGTCTTGTCAGGCAGCCAAAGTTCTCCAATTTAAGTCACCAAAACCTAAACAGAACCATTTGGTTTGCAGAGCTTGTGGGCAGCACTATATTGCATAGAATTAATTCAGTGTTAAAACATTTGTTTACCTGGCTATCTTACTTACTGCAATATATTGTAAAATAACGCAAAATTGTTGCAGACTTTAGTGCAGGGTTTTAAAAAGAATTGCTGTAAATTGAATTATTTTGGGCGCAATAATCCTAAAATAAATCCTGGATGGACTGCTTAAAGACATCCGTATGATTCAAAACAGATCAGCACTTTTTCCTTTTAGATGTGTTGTTGACACTGGATACAAACTAGTTTATTTAAAGCACACTGAACTTTTTACTCCTCCATTTAACCCTGGATATTGCACATGCCCCCCCTCTTCCTTCCCTCTTTACAGGAAACTTCCAACATCATTTGTTCTTCTTCTGCAGCCCCTCTCCTATGTTTTTTCTAGACATCCCAGCCTGCTCCTCTCTCTGCAAACCATTCATAATGACTGCCATTCATAACACGTCACCATCGGCTGGGTGTTGTTTTCCTTGCAAGCCTGTCACGGCAAGTTCAAGTTACCCCTCTCCTCTCCCTGCCCCTCACAGTCAGCCCTTCTTGACCCCCACGTTCCCAGCGTATTCATTCGCTCCCATTTGTCTCAGCCCAGTCTAAACAAGCAACTACAGAGAGGAAGGAGGAGCGGGTGAGAGAGGGAGGGATAATTGAGGGGGAGAGAATGATGAATGAAGGGTATGAAAGAAGGGGTGAGAGCTGATTGAAATGGAGTAATTACATCAAGACTGTATTGTATTTGTTCCATTTCTCTCCTCTCATCTTCCCGGTTACTTTTTTTGGGAGAAACAGGAGAGAGAGAGTGGATGTGGGGGGCATCAACAGTGGTACCAGCAGGTTGGGCTGAAAAGACAAGTAGATGAAAGATGGCTGGTGGTGGAGTGCTGTTTGATTAGATGACTAGTTTGATCCATCTTCTTTTTTCCGTCCATTTTTTTATCTCTTTGCAGCCTTCCTTTCGTCCTGTGCAATTTCATCCATATGGGTGCTCAGTGACGTCATGCTGCAAAGCCTTGCCTTCATTTGCATCAGGTTAACAGAACCTTAACTAAAGTGAAGTCAAGTCAAATCAATTACAGCATACTACTAATGTTGTAAATGTTTCGTGCAGGGCCAGCTTTTCACTGAGAAGAGTGTAAATGTAGCACCACACACTGCATGCAGATGCTCACTATACTTTTTGTTTATAAGCCACACTAACGACAGGACTCTATGGATGACGAGGTTGAATGGTGTGTTGCCCGGGCTTTCGGTCCACCACTGTGTTCCAGACCAATGTTGTAGTCAAGACCTAGACCAATGCATGACCAAGACCAGAGTATATCAAGACCAAGACCAGGCCAAGACTTTGAGGGGTTGAGACTAGGGCTGGGTACCAAATTCAAAACTTTTTAGGCCCTGACCGAATTGCCTCTAAAGTATAGAGTATCAGAAAAATGCCTTGTTATTCAATACCCAGTTTTAATACCTAAGGAGTAAATCTCATCAGCGTCAGAGCCAATCAGCTCACAGCATGCTTCTACCAAGATCTAATAATGTTTGTGATTGGCTGTCTAATGTTACACGTCGTAGAGACACGCAGGAAAAACTATACATTACACAGAGACGGCTCATGTACTAGGAGCTGAAAAATAAATGAAAAGATTTGTGCCGTAATGTGTAATGTTGTCATTTTGTTTTGTTTTAGAAAATTGGTATTGAAAAAGTATCGTTAAGGAACCGGTATTGAAGTCACAGTACTGGTATGGGTACCGGTATTGAAGATTTTTGAACGATACCCAAAACTAGTTGAGACCAAGTCTAGACCAAGACCGATCTCAAGTACAACAACACTGGTCCAGACTAAATGTTGACAAAATGTCCATACAACTCTAGTGCTCCCATCACTTTCTATGTAGCGCAATTGTCAGGTCCAAATTTTAAATTTGTCCAATACCTGCAAAGGTATCAACATCCCTATCAGCCCCAGCTGTTCTGTTTCATCGTAATTAGCAAACGTTAGCATGCTAACATATGGTATGGTATATGGGAATATGGTAAACATTACCTGCTAAACATCAGCAGTTTACTCAGTCATACATGGAGAAGACATAAGGAAATTATGCATTAATGTTACCATGTTTTTTAAGTAAAATATTTATCGAACTACTTGTCTCGTTGTTAACAAACAAATACCTGGATCATTCTCTGCTAGCGTGCAATACTCAAAGCTGCAGTGTGTGTGTGTGTGTGTGTGTGTGTGTGTGTGTGTGTGTGTGTGTGTGTGTGTGTGTGTGTGTGTGTGTGTGTGTGTGTGTGTGTGGATGCAGATGTTTCAAAGCAGGTCATTACAAACCATCAGCAGTATTACAGTTGTAGAAAATGGGTGTTATTTGGGTCATATTTCTTGGCTTGGCCATCTGTTTCTGGGAAGATCTAAACACTGGTGGCAGAGTGGAGCAGTGTAGTCTGACAGATGTATACAGGGCCCTTCATCCACTGTCAACACAACTGAGTGTTTCCTGTTTATATGAGCCTCAGAGATGGATTGAGTGACTGGGCAAGGATATGATGTATGATGGGCGACCAGGGTGGCTCAAAAAAACATAGTTCTTTTGCCAAATGCATGTAGCCAGAGGTGCTTTTTGGTGCTGTTTATAATGTTTGGCAGTTGGACGGTTGTTTCGGATTTTAGCATTAGTTAGGGAGGTTGGAAAAGGTCAAAACAGGTTCTCGTTAGCAGGTGATAAATTGTGATCACAAGCCAAGAACCACATTTTGAGACTATTTAGACCCAGCTGTTATGCATGAATAGCGGTTAGCATGTCGGGCCTAAACTGTAGACTTATTTAATACGATATTTGAATTCCTACCTGTCTGTGGAAACCTCCACCCGAATCATAACAAATAGTCAGCTAAATGTGTACAGCTGCTAATGACCTTCAGAAACCACGATGAATATTTATTAGTAGTAAGAAATTAAACCTTGTAATACCTGGCTAAATCAAACTCTTTCTCTTAGAACATGTTATATTGGACTGAATATTATATATTCATTTCTAGCCAAAAACAAGTAGGAGTCTTGTGGATATTTGGGTTTAAGCAAAGACATAAAACAGAAATGCATGTGAAATGGCAGTTTGTTCCATAGCCCTATATCTACAGTTTCTCAACTGTCTATCTGCTATATGATTTGCATCCGGACAATATTTGTGCTAGATTGTTAATCAGCCATGGCTGATCTGCATATCTCTACTAATAAGAAATATATTGGTTTCTCTCTAACTCCCTCCTCCCCCATCTCTTTGTGAAAGGCAGTTTTGTGTTGCAGTGAGTGGAAAGGAAGTTGATGGCTTTGTGATGGGATCTCTGGGAAGATACTGTTGACTCTGTGACCCAGTAAAGCAAATCTGTCTGTTAGTGTTGAGCAAATACTCAGGCTATGTGTCTCTGCAGAGGTTGTAGTCAAGGCTGTTATTTCAGCTCACCCTGCAGTCACAGTTATGACACACAGATCGAGTTCCGGTATCCACATGAAAAAAAATGTACTGTATACTTTCCAGGTAGTTGAACAGTTCAGACTTCTTTTCTTCATCAAGTTAATTAATTCTGTGAGAGGTGTGAATAGGGGAAGCTATTTACATGTGTATACTTAACGTCCAGTCCGAAACGGTTTATGTAACTGCTCGTCATGCCTGAATAGGCAGGTTTGCATTGATCTGATTTAGGTGTGAAAAGGCCAATAACAGAAAACAATGCACAGCTGTTTATCAGGGGGAAAGTAGACATGTTACAGGCATTTGTGTGTACCTGAGTTGAAAGCAGGCTTGTTCGAGATGAGCCAGGCCTTACAGAATTTATCACCGCACAATGCATGCTGGTTACATTTCTGTCCGATTTGATCCAGATTTGCTCTGACATCATCTCATGTAAACATATACAACAATAACCTCACAAGATCAAGGCAGTTGCAGTTTTTGGAGCGAGGTTGCATGGTTGCTATCCACTGACTACAAAACATCAGAGCATGATGGGAAATGGCTCTCCCCTGATCAAAGAGCTGATTGGTTTAGATATTGGATAAACACGATGGTCTGTTGTTAGCTAGTTTATAGCTAATGCCTGTCAATGCAGTACAATGGCAGTTTGGGGCGAATAAACACAAACAGTCCTGCAATCAAATTCACTTCGCTGTCTTGTCTGAATACACCTATAGCATTCAACATAATACTGGGATTTTAAGTAAAGAGGTCTAACATTATGTCCAGGAATTCACATATCACAGTGTGCAATATAATATTGTCAAATGTATATTTAAGTCAAGGTAAGTGAAGTCAAATGTATTTGTCAAGTCTTGCATACAATGTTTCAAAGGACTTCCAAAGGAGGTCCAAAATAGCACAACTTTCCAACACAGCAATCATGAAAACTATGACAATTAGCATGATTGGATTAATCTTGTCTTGTGAGTGGTTTCTCTCACCCACTCTGATTCACACAGGAATCACAGTTAACCTCTAAACTTGAAAGGGCCTCCTGCTTGAAAGAGGTAAAAGGGTAAACTAAACAAAGACAAACTCTCAAAAGTACCAAACTCCTTACATGTTTTACCTTGCCTAGCCCCCCTGTTTGTTTTTCCCTCATCTTTTTATCCTTTTCTCGTTTTTTTTTTAAACATTTGCTGTTCTTCCTCTCTGTCCTCTCTCTACAGTTTTAGCAGACAACCTGAAGTCCAACCCGGGGATAAAGTGGCAGTACTTCAGCTCAGAGGAGGGCATCTTTACAGTCTTCCCTGCCCACAAGTTCCAGTGCAAGGGAAGTTATGAGCACCGCAGCAGGTACAGACCAACCTCTACTTTTGAGTAATGTTTATTTTATTGTCAAGCTCAAAGTTACCAGCACACACACAATTTGTCATCAGATATTAATAACTAGGGCTGGATACTGAACTCTGTCCTTTTTAGGGTACCGATCGATTACGTACTACCGAGTACAGATTTGCTGCACTGGGTGACAGACTGACAGGCTGGAGGTTGTAGGGCAAGGCAACTTTATTTCTATAGCACACTTTAGCAACAAGGCAATTCAAAGTACTTTACATAAGCCATTAAAGAGCAATTAAAACCAATTAAAAATGGTCATGAAAGAGATTGAAAATTAAAACTAATAAGATACATGTAATAAGATACAAATACAACAATAAAAGTTACAATGCAGTGTAAGAAAATGTTTTTTTTTCACTGAAATAAATGTTTTTATTATTAGTAGTAGTAGAGTAAAGTATCATAAAAGGTACCGTTGGGTACCGGCACCGAATTTCAGGTACTGGTTAACATTTGAACAGTTTTATTAATCACTTGGTAAAGTTATCCCCTCCCATCCCCTCCAACTCCTCTTTGTTAGTTGCTGTGGGGTGGCCCAGAGGGCATGTTGATGGCATGCCGCCCTTACACACCCTGATTACACATGCCCTTGGCAGGAATGTGGCCCTGTACCACTAAAGCCTGTTGGAATTTCACACCTCCAGTGTTGTGGTTTTTTTTGTGGCCACGGCTCAAAGCCGTCTCTTTCTCCCTTGTCCTTTCTTTCAGTATTCTTTTGTCTCTCTCATGCTTTCTGGTGCATTTTTGCATTGGCTCTCACATTTTTTTTTATCATGTGTTTTGGATTTTTTGGCTGTTCAAGTCAGTGAACTGGCATACAGCCATGAGAGAATTGACGTTGCTTGCTTCAAATGTGAATGAAGCTTTGTGAGTACATCACTCCCCTTCTCCACCCTGTGTTAGTGTCTCCTTGTCCAGCAGACCACACACACACACACACACACACACACACACACATGCAATAAAATAATAGATTTAGACCTATAATAGATTTAGACCTACATTTATACCAACAGTAGACAAACAGTTAGCACATAGTCCACTTTTGTGAATTATTTTTAACGCTGAGGGTCCATAATGATATCATGTTTATTTCTTTTTTTTTTTCGGAAACACACAAGCATGTGAAATTCCTTTTATAACTTTTGAAGCTTGAATGTTTCCCATATAGTTGTAGGAAGTAGTGCAAATATGTTTTTTGAATAAATAACTCAGCAATGATGGTGTGGAATGCATAAAATGTTGAACCTCAACCAAAGATAGTTTGGAAGATAATAGTAAAGGGAAGGAGCTTCTATCTGACATGATGTTTAGTTAGCAGATTCGTGCGACAGTTGCAGTCACACTTACTCCAGAAAACATATACACGTAGAAACCATTAACATTTTATTATCACTGTACAAATGCCGTTATAGTATATGTTAATATTGTCTTGAATTATATTCCTGTGTAGTTAATGTTTGTGTGTATTTGTGCGTGTATTCCCCGCAGGCCTGTGTATGTGTCTGCAGTGCGTCCCCAGTCCAAACACATTGTGGTGATGGTGGACCACGGAGCGTCGGTAACTGACACCCAGCTTCAGATCGCCAGAGACTCGGCGCTGGTCATCCTCAACGCTGTAGATGAGCATGACAAGGTCAGTAAGAAGGAATAGCCTTCTCTCTCTTAGCTTGCTTTGTTAAGAAGAATGCACGGTTAAGTGCAAGTTTAGAGAGCATCACATATGCTTAAATGCTTTGGAAAATAAAAAAGGTTTTAGGGTGTTAGTGTGAACGATTGAGCCCATGATAATTTTATTAATGCAACTTTGCACATATGTATTATTGTAAATTAGGTGTGAATGTGTTTGTAAAATTGTATATTCCGATGTTTTGTACTTCACTTGCATTGCATATTTATTGTTCTACTACCAGGGACTATGGGTGGTAAACAGCAATTGTGCTACAACCTGGTGCAATGCATCTCTCCTTGTTATAACAAGGTTAATGTTTAATTGTGCATTGTCCCTGTTTAAATAAAATTACCTTATATTAAATAACATTTTTATTTGTTCTCATTATCACACCTTTCCAGATCTCCATTTTGTCAGTGGCAGAGATGGTTCGCTCCTGTTCTCTGGACCAGTGCTATAAGAGTCTGCTCTCTCCGGCCACCAGCGAGACCAAAAGGAAGATGAGCACCTTCATCTCCAACATCAAGGCGTCTGATGGAGCCACACTGCACGCAGCTGGCTTCCAGAAGGCTTTCCAGCTGCTCCGAAACACCAGCAGTCTCTGCAAACAGAGTAAGAAATTGTGGCGAAGCAGCGTATTAGGAACGTGCACAGTTGTCTGTGCGCTGCCTCAGAGATCAGTTCCAGCTCTCGTGCATATGTTTCATTGGCATATTTTACAACCTAATCAACTCTCTTGTCATTTCATTTGATATTACTTAACATGAGTGTCGTGTTTGTTTCTGTCTTCTATCAGCCACAGACATGGTGATCATCTACCTGTCGTCCGGTATCACATCTCGAGAGTCGTCGGAGCAGGAGAAGAGAGCGACGCTCACTGTGGTCAGAGAGGAGAACCGACACCTCAACAACTCGGTCATGATCCTCACATACGCTCTCATGAACGGTAGGTCACTCGAATTTACCTCGATAGGTCACTCGAATTTACCTCGATAGGTCGCTCGAATTAGGGTGAGACCAGCAGTTTACTTCTTACAGTTTGGACATTTATAAAAAAATGTCCATGTGTCTGCAGTGTAAAATAAACTAAATATAGTAGCATGTATTCTGTTCACATAATACATTACAATTACACAATTACAGTATATATATAAATTGTTTTATTTTGCTATTTAGAACAGCAGCCAGCTGAGAAGTCAAATCTTTTAGACATAAATCACAAAACAAATCTATTTACTATTTGTCACATATTTTCCACATTTATTTAGATTTTGCTATTTTTTTTGTTTGGCACATCTAGCATCTGCATCTAGAGTTTCATTCTTTTTTGGCTCTACTGGGAGCTGTTTCTGTGTGTTAGATATCCGTTCTCTATATTCTTGGTCACAATGTGTTGAAGAGAAGAGTGAAGTTCAGAGAGGTGCTCAGGAACCTTAAAGGCCTTTTTTCCTGCGTGTGTGTTGTATTGATGTGGTGTGTATCCTTCCTTTTCCTGTTTTATTGGTCTTGTCCATCCATCTGCCGCTTCTAATTCCCACCTCCCTCTGCAACACACACGTGCACCCCCCCCCCCCCCCCCCCCCCCCCAACACACACACACTTCTACACTGCATGCATTAGTCCACCATTAATACAAATCGTTTTTGCATCTGAGAATGGAAATTAGGTACATCTAAGAGAGGAGAGAGTGAGACTTCAAAGGGCATGCTGCTCACTCTGTGCATGACTGTCAGAGGACCTTGGCTGTTTAAAGAGCCCCATGATGAAAAGGATGCAGAAATCTATCGTTCTCTGAGTTTATTAGCATTGCATATCCAAAAAAACATTTGTTTTGTTGCTGAGGCTGTTGCACACAGCTGAAAGGCCCACTGTGTGTGTGTGTGTGTGTGTGTGGGGGGGGGGGGGGGCGGTCTTATTTCCTGCATCCCCTGCCAAGTGTGAAGTGCTGATTGTTTAAGGAGATCAGCAGTCCCTTCGCTGTATAATGTACAGTGTGTTGGTGTGTGTGTGTGTGTGTGTGTGTGGGGGGGGGGGGGGGGGGGGGGGGTGATGATGCCCACCTTCTGCACCAAAACTATGTATAGAAGCCTGAATAAAGTGTCAGCTAGAGTATGAATGGTTTCTACCCTGCAGGTGGATCATTACCTGCGTATTACTCACTGTATTTTGCAGATAGCTGTATGTGTTTTTTTGATTTATCAAATAAATGTAGTCTGTAAAATGTCAGAAAATACTGAAAAAGCCCTGTCACAATTTCCCAGAGCACAAATGCATGTATTCACATGGTTTTATGTGACACACAGATGACAGAAGATATTAGGTTCAAAATCATATTAAATTGAAAACGTTTGAAAATCCTCGCTTTAGAGAAGGCTGAACAACAAATCTATTGTTCGATGAATGACTGAAACAATGAACTGATCTTTTATTGATTGGCTGTTGATTTAGTTTAGAATTTTCCATTCAACTAGTCAAGTCAACGTTTCATTCTAGTTGCAATTTTCTGATTAAGCCTGTTCATGAGTAAGTGGTTGATGACGGACTGATTACCTCGAATACTGGTGCTCACTGTTGTAGGGAGAGATGAGGAAAGCACAGACAGGCCGTGCAAGGTTCAACATAATCACCACAAAAATAGCCTTTAAAAGCATATATAGCATATATATGTTACACAATTGTTATTTAACTTTTTTTTTCTTTTTTTTTGGTAAATTATATAAATATTTTCTGAACCGGGTTCAAGTTTCCAAAAAATGCCTTTGTGTATGTTCTTTATATGTTCTTTAGGCCTCAAAGATACATATACTGCATTTTAGTGAGAATCATAATTTTGTTTGCTTACAAGAAAACTTCACAGGGTATCTTTTAATATGTATAGTTACCTGAAACTTCCAACATTAATAAAATAAGAACCATTCTACCTATCTTTGAAAGAAGAGTGGGATTGGAGAAAGTGAACAGAAGCCTGTGCTGTCAGCAAACTCTCTCCTTTGTGTTCGTTTGACTTTGCCGACCTGCGACGACATTGCCTCCGGTCAGACGCCCAGTGTGATGATCAGCAGAGCCTTGGCATTAATAAGGGATTCTGCTGTAATCCAGTCAATGATTGGATACTGGCAGACACTCTGTGCTCTATCCTTCCCAATAGGTTGAGGGATGCCAAATGTTGCAGGGGCCGGCCATGGTTATCCATTCTCCTCTAAATGACTTTATGAGGCTTGGAAAGATTGCATTTGAACTGTGCATTAACGACTCAGCTGCATATTTTCTTCAAAGTGATGAGGGATATATTCATGTTATGATCCATGAGCTTCACAGACGACAATTGTTGTTTGGCAGATGCCCAGGATGGTACAAATGCAGCTTATAGAAATCAGGATGCAGGTTCACAAGTCAGGGCCAGCATGTATGAAATATCTCTGCTGCTGATGCCAAATAAATACAGTATGTAGAGTATGGGCTTTTATTAATGATCCCGTTTAATGCAAGCCTCTTGCTGCTTAACCACGTGGGGTTAATTGTTCTCTACATACACTCCTCATTTCAAAGATTCTTGATGAATTCAGACAATGTTTGGTGGCAGGAGTGTGATTTCTTTTTTCCAACTCTTTTCCAGCTAGAGGGAAAGGGGAACAGTGGGTTGCCTTTTTATAGTAGGAATTTAAGTCATGCATTCTTTAGTGAAAAGCGGTTTATTCTTTTTACCTCCTTTCAACCACTCCCTCCTCTTTTCATTTGCACAATTACCCTGGTTAGTAGGCGTTCAGCCATTCCGCCAGTTATGGATTAGTTCTTGATATCCGGTTAAATCAAACAAATTGAACTCTTCCTCCTTATCCCAAACTCATTCTGTATCCCATTCCCTCGTCCTTCAGAGGGAGTAACAGGCCTCAAGGAGCTGGCTTTCTTGAGGGATCTCGCAGAGCAGAATTCGGTGAAATACGGCGTCGACCGAGCTTCCGACCGAGACCGCTTATCTGCGGCATCCTCATCCGGATCAGCCGGAGCTTCCATGATGCCGGTGGTGAAGGGAAGTATGATGGTGCTAAACCAGCTGAGCAACCTGGAGACGACAGTGGGCCGCTTCTACATTAACCTGCCCAATCGCATGATCGACCTGGCCCGCTTCAGCCTGCCCTACACTGACCCCATGGGAGATGGTGAGTGGTTTAGACAGATACCGTAGCCTGGCATAATATTGAATGACATTTGAATCATTGGTCTGATAGCAAAGATTCTCATCCTGAACAAGTTTAGATCCGTTTAATAAAATTGAATCAAAAGAATATGAATTGCAATTACAAAAAATTGAACAAATATTCAGAAAATACGTTTATTTGCCGTCTTGCTCTCTTGCCAAGAGTCAGATGAGAAGATCGACACCCCTCTCATATCCGAAGCTATAGAGCCAGCAGACAATTAGCATAGCTTAGCATAAAGACTGGACACAGTGAGCAGCTGGCTTGGATCTGTCTAAAGGTAGAAATCTAGCACATGCTGGAACTATTTTGTGACATGCCAGGGGAGACATGATATAATTAAGATTTGGATGTGCTGGTAGGCTTATTTTCTTTTACCTTTGGACAGGCTGTTTCCCCCTGCTTCCAGTCTTGATGCTAAGCTAAGCTAATTGCCTGTTGGCTCTAGGGTTCATATTTATTGTATAGACATCATCTAACTCTCTGCAAGAAAATGAGGAAGCATTTCTCTCAAATGTCAAACTATTTCTTTAATAAATACTTTTACTGAAAGCAAAACCGTTAAATTTGTATTCTGCACAGAAATGAATGAAAGCACGCAATGAGCTCAAAAAGAGATGATCTTAGTGTATTAAACTAACACGAGGTGTTGAATGAACTTTACTTAGCATCTTGTTCTTCTGTCTCCAGGGTTTATCATGACCGTGAGCCGGCCATGTTATTTCGGTAACCTGCTCCTGGGCGTGGTCGGGGTGGATGTGAACCTGGCCTACATCCTGGAGGATGTCACCTACTACCAAGACTCACTGGCTTCTTACACGTTCCTCATCGACAACAAAGGTCAGTCACACAGAGACAGGCGAGGTGGTAGAAATCAATCTACCGCGGTGCAGGAAACGGGGCCCTTTCTACCTGTGTTCAGCCACATGAACAGCAGTGTATGTAACCAAATAAGGCTTTAAATCTTGACAGCCTGTTCTTTAAATGAAAGGTTTCTCCATGTGCAGAAGAAATCCGTAACACATTGCGTGTTGCTTAGATTTGTCAGTCTGTAACAAAACAAGCAACAATCAGGAAACATCTATAGGTCAGACAGACTCCAGTGGTCTGCAAAACATGTCTGTGCCTATTCATGGTATCAATCTTTATTAGCTTTAGAGAAACACTACAAATTGTTGGAAGAGAGTGTATTTGGGTGTTTTTATTTCACATACAAGTGGAATTACACGTTTATTTTCTCTGTTTCAACTTCTTCCACAGCCATTATCCCTTATTAGACTTAATTGACATCTTCTTGGCAGCACTGGCATTTCTTTGGCATTTCATTTTCTGTTGAGCCATGGCTCAGTGCATTGCCACAGTGCAGGGCGGTAGTGCTCATGTCCGGTTTTGGTTTGTTTTGGCCTCAGCTGAGGGGGTCTTGACTAAACCGCTGGTGCTGTACAGCAGGTAACTTGTGCTCTGTAGGTCTACAGAGCAGGGGCATTAATGCTAAATAGCGTTGTAGCTGCAGATTAATTCCCCTTACGTATACTTAGTCAGTCCTTCCAGAAAAACACAGAGTTTTTGTGATTTTTGCGGGCAAAAATCCTAGATTATGCGGCACGTTTTCTTAAAAATGCGAGGGAATATGCAGGATATTTATGCAATTTTATGCGATGAAATTGCGGGAACTTGCAAAAACTGCGGTTTGATGAAACAGAAAAAAAGTGATTCCCCCAACACCGTGTTCTCACTAGGCGTAATAACGTCACTTCATAACATTCCCATGGCAACAGGGGAAAATGGCTGCTCTTGTGTGAAATAAACGCAACATTTTTCAACTTTCTGCTGAGATATATGTGACTTTTTTGCAACAGAAATTGCAGGGGTTATGAAATCATGCAAGCCCCGCATATTTTGCACAGAAATCTGCAATTTATGCGGCGAAAGTGCTGCGTATTTGAAAAAATCCGGCCCCCGCATAAATATGCAGACTTTGGCTGATTATGCGATCACATAATTGCGTTTTTCTGGGGGGACTGCTTAGTAATTTTGGCTGAAATGATGTCCTCTTGCTAAGCTATAGTATAGATAGTATTAAAAACTAGATGTTAAAAATGAAAACTGAAATAAAATGTAAAAAAGACCCTTGACCTTTTTTAGACCGTTGCACATAACTCTCAGCTTTTAAATATGCCACCCCTTTTTTAGGAGGGAGGTGAGGTATAGTGTAGCAAATCAACAGACATCCACCTGGATGGTTTAAACAAGTGTTTAGCATCGTCATTTTTCACTTTTAAACCTAATTATTGCAAGTGAATTTTTGCAGCTGTGTGGATCTCTGCTACTCTGTTCGAGTCTCTTTTTTTCCCCTCTAAAATGTTTGTTATTGTAATAAATATGCCATCAAATTATAGCTTATTACTGCACCATGCTTATTAGTGCAGCAACTCTGTAAACATTGACAAACGAGTCCCATTAAAGTTATTAGCTGGCATTCAAATCGTCTGGTGGCAATTAGAGTGTAGGTAAATACAATTAAGCAAATACACGGCTGACAAGAGGCTTCCGGACCTGGAACTGAAAATAGCAGGTGAGTAAATTGGAAAGCTTTTTGCATGGGAGGCATTTATCTGTTTGAGTGTATGTTGATCAGAATTAAGTACCTAAACTGGATTATGTATAGATTTAGGTCTACTTTATATCAACGCTCTGGCCCTGTGCATGTGTCCATGCCGTATGAAGACAGAGATGCCTTGTCTAATACAGCAAATGGATTCTCCTTAAAGAGTGTGAGAAAACACACAAACCAATACACACTCTTTTTCAGAGTTAAGAAACTGTAGAAAAAAACACAATTCTGTTTGTTTACTTCTTTCACATAGACACACTTCTTTTTGGTTCTCCCAAAATGATTCCTGCTGCTGTTAAAAGCTGTGTTGTTCACAGCAGTGCACTCCCTAGCACCAGCAGAGTACTGTTTGCAACTGATCTAGTTTAGAACGGATGCTGTGGTCTTTCTCAGTGCAATTTAAGATTTTGAGAGCAGCGTTAGAATAAGCAACGTTGTGACAAACAACCGAAAATTAGTATTTCTACACTCCAAAATAGTCGACAGGCAGGAGGTTTATGTTTTCCTAACTCTGTAATGTATTATCTTTCCTATTTTCTCAGGCTTTTGCAATTATGGTTTGATAAGGAGGCGACTGTAGCATGGCTAGACTAGAGAAGTAGTACTCTGATACACTCATAGATATATTGTTTTTACTGGTCTTCTAAAGAAATAGGTTTGACTAACTTTGGAGCAGTTACTGCACATTCAGTTAATATGTGGAAACCAATTTGCCAGAACAGATTTATGGCACATAAAGTGTTATTTAAGCTACTAATGTCATTACATTATTGGTGGCAAAAACAAGGATTGCCCAGTCTTTCTGACATGAATTGGGTCGCAGAAATAGAATACGTTTAAAATTACTTTCAAATTGCCAAGCAGCATCTTTTTTTGATGTACCTACACCTACATCTGTGTGCGGCAATGTGCACCTATCTTGTCCCCTGGAATCAACCCTTGTCGCTTAATTTCTTGTTGCATTTAATGACTGTTCAAACTTGGCTTTGTCTCTTACCTGTATAAGAATTACAAGACAAACTGCGTAGAGCTGTATGATGTGTTGCTGTATAAAATGTTGAATTTAAAGACTACGATTTGTTAACTGGCAGAGTGTATAGAATAATGTTAAATAGTAATGATGATAGCACGAGTGATTGTGCATTATGACTACCCTGCTGGTCCCTAAAAGTTGTTTTAATGTTCGTGCAGATCCAGTTTTTCTTAATTGGTCTGTGTTTTTTTCTTTAAGCACTAATAAATTATGTCGTTTGATTTCCCAGGTTACACCCTGATGCATCCGTCACTGACACGGCCCTACTTGATGACCGAGCCTCCCCTTCACACTGACATTATCCACTACGAAAATATCCCAGGATTCCCTGTTGTCCGGCAGAACATCCTCAGGTAAGACAGAATGAGGAACACTCGAATAAAAAGTCAACTTCAGCCTAAAAAAACCCACATATTTTATGTGTATTTGTTGTTGTTTAATGATGTGTATTTTTTGCAGCCTCCCTCTGGGCAGTCAGGTCATTTCTGTCCCAGTCAACTCGTCTCTGTCCTGGCACACCAACCGACTCCGGGACAACAACAAAGAAGCATACAACGTCAGCTACGCCTGGAAACTGGTAGGTGTCCGTTAAGACCTAGTAGAGACTGTAGAAACATCTGACACGTGTTCACTGGTAACATTAAAAGATTGAACAATTAACTTTCTGCTCACTATTTTACACCCACAAATAAGCAAACATGCATACACTTAAATGCTATGTAAAAATGAGAAGAATTACATACATACTTAAGTTCTTATATAGTACAAGTAGCATCATGTTTTCAAGTCATCAAGTTTCCCAAAGAGAAAATAGGTGCTACAAAGAGGAGTTGATGCTACACCAGGATACAATATTTTGTTTCCAGAGTAAATTAACATATGTGAAGATGGAAATTATTGGCAATTGCTTATGTTTCCTCATTTGAATGCTGAGTAAATGTGAACAAAGTATTGTTTTTGAAGCAGAACGAGCACTCAGCAGAGACAAATGATGCCGTTTGGCTCTGTGCCAGTGAGCTGTTGTCGTGGTGGGATAATAATCTCATGTAGTTTCTCTCTACCTCTTCCATCTCTGTCTATAGGTCTTTATCATTACTGTACCGCTGTCTAAAAGCAGTGTAGAGATTTATGCTGCCAGCCTTTATGTCTCCACCAAACCTCCTTCACCTTAAATTAGTTGGTGTAATAAAAACCAAGTGTTCCCACACCCAGAAACCGTCTGTCTCTTGAATCTGCTTTTCCTCTCCGGCTTAGACGTGTCATATTTTAGGAAAAAATGGCAACAGAACAGCAATAACGTCACACCATATTGAGTCTTTTTGCTTTCTGACATTTAGATTTTTGGCAGGAGCAGAAGTATCACACTTGATGTAGGCATTTCACTTTAAGCGTTTTTTTTTTTAAAAGCTTTTGACATTTAGTTTTTTTTCACACAAGCACTAGAGTTCAAACACGTCATTTGCCATGAGTTTGACAGCTGTCTGTCTTAAATTGCACTTTCTAGAGCCAGAAAAATTGTAAATTGGCCCAGAAAGAAAAATCGAGAAGAGTCTGTTGTTCCCACACGATTCTCTCTTTTTGCAGGATAAATCATGTCTAGTGGAATCCTTTATGAATATACCATGTTGTTGTGCTTGTGACCAGAATTTAGATACAATTGTGTCTTTAAAATGACCAGCTGAGGTATTTTTTCTCCTATTTATTCTTGAGTTATCAGAAGCTCCTGGGCCTGCCTAAAAACGGTTTCCTGTTTGTGTGACAGTTTGCATGATTTAACAACAGTCTCAGAACTTGGGGCCGACTAGCCCTGTATGGTTAATTTAGAATCAATGGGGTGAAAGCAGAGGTTAAGCCGGACACTTGTATCTTCTCTGGAAAGATGCCTGCGGCCCATGAAATACTCCCAGTATTTTATTCACAGGCTCACACTTGCCACTAAAGGCAAATGTATTACTTTATGTGGTACATTAGTTTACAGCTATAGTGCGTAGTTTCTGCCGCCCCCATGAGGAATTCTAAGTAATGACAACAAAACTATTGGTGTGTCTACATGATAAAAGCCTTACGTGACTGCGTGCCACCCCCACGCCCCCTTCACACAGTTGCTAGTAGCCACCGTGGTAGCCACGGAGAACACGGAGGATTAAAAAAACATGATGGACTCTTCAGAAGAGGTAATTATCTTCACTTGAGTATCTGCGCGGGAAAGTCGCCGGACGCCACAATCTTCTGAACATAGCCATACTGAGAAATACAGAGAGAGTTTTCTGGAGCTGAGAGTCTTTATTAGCTTTGTAGCAACTCATTTGTCAATGGCTTTAATGTAACGGACGTTCATTAATATCAAAAAGTTCCGCACTAAAGCTTTAAAGGGATAACCTGCCTAAAAAGGTACACCCCAGCTTTGAAATCCACTTGTATAATAAAATATGTATGTGTCCATTTTCATCTTTCTTGGCCCCCCTCTTTGCGTTCTGCAGCATTGTCTGTCTTGTTCTTTTCATGGGATATATTAACGGTAAGAAAAACATTTATTATCATCAGCCTTCATCCTCCACGCCTGTCTTTTATCTTCTAGGTTCAGGACACGTCTTTCATCCTGTGCATCGTGTACGTGCAGCCGGAGATCCCAGTGAAGCATCTGAAGAACCTGAACACAGCTCCCAGCTCCAAGCTGCTGTATCATCGTTTAGACCTGCTGGGTCAGCCCAGCTCCTGCCTGCACTTCAAGCAGCTTTCCACAGTTGGTAAGAAAACAGCACTGGACTAATATATAATAACTTGGGAGTAATAAATGAGTCTACAAACTTTTATTTTTTATCCATAGTCAGCTCAAAAACTCTCATTAGCACCTCTGACGGTCCCTTTCCTCCCCCTTTCTGTCTCTTTCCCAGAGTCCCCCACTGTGATGTTGGCAGCCGGTAGTTTCTCCTCTCCCTACGAGCACCTCAGTCAGCCAGAAACAAAGCGCATGGTGGAGCACTACACCGCCTACCTGAGTGACAACACCAGGCTCATAGCCAACCCAGGCCTCAAGGTAATCACGCGTGGGAACACAGGTACAACTCACGGCTATGACCAGCCTGTGGGCACGCACAGGGTTAATGTTGTTTACCTAACAAACACATGGTACACATCCAGCCCTGCGGTCAGGTTACAGGCATGTACACACACATTCATATTCTTCAAGTATGTGCAAACACACTTACACACAATGGATGGGTCCCAAATTAGTTAGTGTGTTTAGAAGTAGTTTTTAAATGCAACTTTCTTACAATATCTGACAAGCAACTTGTTCAGGCTGCTTACATTACAACTTAAATTCACACATTGTGAATGAAGCTCTGCATCTTTAAGAAGGGGGACAGACCCCCACGTGGTTTTGGCAGCCTGTGTGCATTCCTGTCCTGGGGGAGTAGGGGGTTAGAGTTTGAACTCTAAGTCCCAGTCCCAGCTCTGATTCCCAGGCTAGTCTTAAAGGCCCCCTCTGGTGACCTCATCACCCCTTTCAAACTTAGAAGCCTCTCTGAAAATGGCATTGGGATGTGATCTTTCAGGGTGTTTTTCAGGGCTTTAGGACTAATTGAGTCCCATTTATTCCTAAATACGGGTGTTTTGAGCCTTGCTTTTTGTGATTTCTTGATTATACTTTAATAAAACATATCGCTAGTACAATAATTTCAGGTTTAGGTGTGTTTGTTTGACAGGAGTCACTTTTTAACTTCCATTTTGATTGTGGGTAGACTGGAGGCAAACTTGCCAAAAGTTTTAGCAAACTTTAATTTCAGGCAAACTTCAAATTAATACTCTTCCTTTTCTACTCCTTTCTCAACTTTTTTGTCTTCTCCTTATTTACCTCTTCCTTTCTTCTCTCTCATTACCCCCACTTGACCGTCCCTCTTCTCTCTCGGTCTCCCTTCATTCCTTCATCCTGTCCCCTCTGCAGTCCTCTGTCAGGAACGAGGTTATGGCAACCAGTCACGTCACGGATGAGTGGATGACACTAATGGAAATGAGTAGCCTCAACTGCTACATTGTGCGCCGTTACATAGCAACGCCCAGTGGGGTGCTCCGGATTTACCCTGGATCACTGATGGACAAAGCCTTCGACCCGACCCGCAGACAATGGTGAGGCTTACTTTGGGGGTGTGTGTGTGTGTGTGTGTGTGTGTGTGTTTGTGTGTGTGTGTGTGTGCATTTTCTCATTTAACTGTTGAATTGTAATGAGTTGACAAATATTCAATAAAATGAAGTCAAGTTAATTCAAGCAGGTTTGTCCTTGCTGTTTACTCAGACGGTAAACTTGAATCAAAGTCATTATTAGCATAACACACAATGCGTTTTGTGTTTAAAAAGTTGTTTGGTCAAGTCAGTTTATTTATATAGCACAAGTTGACCAAAGTGCTTTAGACAGTAAACAGGAAAAAGTACAGAAATTGACAAATTACACAATGACAAAAACACATATTGACATAAAACACATTGAAAACCAGAGAAACAAGTGGGGTTATAGCCTGGAATGAAACAACATATTCAGGCAAGTGTTGTGTTGTTAGGATGATTATCAGCACATTGTGTAGAGCATTATCACTCTGTGAACATGGAAAGTGTTCTGCGTTACAAATGTCCATCCTGCTTTAAATGCAGACATTTAACCTTTTTTTTGCTTTATTGAAACCAATGTATACAGAGAGTAATCAACCATATCACTTATGTTTGTATACAAACACGCCAGGGGGAGTATATTGATAAAAGAAATGTGAACTTTGTAAAGCTTACAGCTGTTCTAACAGCTTTTTCTTAGTGCATTCAGCTATGGATACAATGTCTTCCTTGACTAAATCAGATCAGAAAAAGCTTGCTTTTAAATTTTGATTTATGAACATAAAATTTAGAGTGCGAGAGTTCCTGTCTTTCTATAAATCCAAACAATAACCAATTTTTCAAAGTCAAAAAATGAGAGTAGATATGATCGTAAATAAATTGGGAAAGTATAATCCGCTTTTTTTTTTATATGCAGTCAAGACCAAAACAAATGCACAAGCAAATCCCTGCATTCCCCACATTCCTCACATTCTCAAGGTATCTCATTTACTTTTTTAGCCAGGAATAAGAAGGTTAAATTTATGAAAGCCTCTGCCCGTGTGATCTGTTGTGTAGGTACCAGCATGCTGTGGCTAACCCTGGCCTCATCACCTTCACGGGACCGTACCTGGATGTAGGCGGGGCGGGCTACGTTGTCACCATCAGCCACACCATCCATGCCTCCAGGTAAGAAGAATAATGTGAATTTTTACCACAGTAAACCCTTCTGACATCTCATATTTTACTGTGCCAGAGGAAATCAAGTCTGGTGGTCTGATGCCTAATGTTAGCTAATGCTAGCAAACATTAGATAGATATTGCTGTGTAACATTACATTACTGAGTCAGTTCATTGTGCTACTGTCACATATTTACATTTAAGGGGTTTTATTATAAAAGCAAGAAAAATAAGTAAACACACCACACCTCTCCAGGAAACAAGAGAATCTTGGGAAATGAGGGAACAATTTATCTGCCGTTTTGGTTCACTCTCAACGCTCTCATAGGGTTGTTTTCAGCTGTGGCAGGCAGCTGTTTTCAGCAATAAAGCTCTACTGTGCACTACCTGCTCAGCACCAAACATTTCAGCAGAGTGCACTGTCTCTGAAGACAGGAGATCATTTGAAAGAGACTAAAGGAAACCATCAACCATTTTTGCTCCTGGACTGTGTAATAAGGGACAGAATATTCCTCAACCAAATGGTTTGGGTTTAGTCCCAGTTGTCTTCTAGTATCTGCTCTTCTAAAGTGCCCTCGAGCATGCCACTTTATTCCAGCAACCTCCTTGAGCTCAGGTGCAAAGAAGTGAAGAGTATTACCCTGTGCTTCAGCCAATTGTTTTTATAGAAATTATAGCTGGACGTTTTGGACACATTGTCTTTGAATTGAAGCCTGTAATTGTGTCTGAGATTAAAGTGTTTTATGTTTCTAGTTCTGTGAGCTTAAAATGCAACTTAGCACCACAACACCACTTCTAGCAGGAACCGTTTACCAAGGTCCATGTAAATGTACACATAAACATTCAGTATCAGTGTGTGTGTGTGTGTGATAAGTCAAGATTAGTGTGTTGATGACCGGCTCAGTGAGCATAACATTACGCAGTCTGTAGTCTGCTAAACACAGATTTAAAGAGAGGGTGCAGGGGTATGTGTGTGATGTATTTTGTGTACGTGTTTAATGGAGATTTTGGTTTGGCTGGTGTGGGTAAGCATTTATGTTATCCTAAAGGTCAGTAGAGTAGCTGACAATTACTTCAGTTAGCATACAGTTTAACACACAATCACATCAAACAATTTAGCAGAAAAGTGCAATTGTTTTCCTCCATTTAAAACAAAAACAAAAAAACACACTTTTCTGTCTGCTCCTTTTCTCACTGTCTCCTCTTCTCTCTTCAGCTCTCAGATGGCCCCTGGTTATGCAATTGCAGTGATGGGTATAGACTTCACTCTACGCTACTTCTATAAGGTCCTACTGGACCTGCTGCCCATCTGCAACCAGGACAAAGGAAACAAGATCAGGTAGGAAGAGGATGGATTGTTTTAATCTTCTGTTCATGTCTCCGTTTTTGTTTTGTTTTCTCTTCATCCTTTTTCTTCCACCCTCCCCTTTCCGTCTCTATCTGTCCCTACTTCTGTCATGCTCTCTCTGTTGGTGTTCAGGAGCCATATACAACAGGATTAGCTCTAAGGGGGTGTGGGGCAGAGAGTCTGAGTATTTGGCAGAATATTTAAGGAATGCAGAGAAGTAGATTGAAGCAGTATTTTGCAGGTTGAGCACTAATAGGGATCTAAAAACTAGTGGTCAAGTACACGTATGACTAATAAGTAAGTTCTATTCTTTAAATTGATCCCCTCTGTCACCGTGTCTGCAGTCTTCATATATATTTGTGTGTATACATTGTAGGTGCTTCATAATGGAGGACAGAGGGTACCTGGTCGCTCACCCCACTCTCATTGACCCCAAAGGTCATGCCCCTGCAGAGCAACAGCACATCACACACAAGGTAAAGGACCAGGGACTAATACACAAATGTAAAAAATACTCTTAAAAATTCGCAATGAGCTTCCTTCTCTTTTCATGTTTTTCTCTCATTTCTCATTCTGTCATCCTGTTCTTTTTTTGATGGCAGGAGCCGCTGGTGGCTAACGACATCCTGAACCACCCCAACTTTGTCAAGAAAAACCTATGTAACAGCTTCAGTGACCGCACCGTGCAGCGCTTTTACAAGTTCAACACCAGCATAATGGTAAGTCAGGAAAACACGAGATAATTGGATGTATGAATGACTGCACAGGAGCACCGAATCAGACAGTTATACTCAGCAGCAGACAGACCGTCACAAACCCACTCCTTTAGGCCTGGATGTGAATATGTGGTAGTATAACACTGCTCCCTTGTGGCGGTCCATGGTGTTGCAACCTTGATGTATTCCTATATACTATGATTCTATTAATGCTGCAGTGTATATTATTCCAATGTGAGGCCTACAGCTTTAAAGTGATTAGGGTTAAAATATTTTTAAACATGTCATACTATTTTATTCATGCACACTTAAACATCAACGAGGAGCAGATTGAGGATAATATCACAAATTAAAATCAAAGTCTGCCTAAATACCTCACGTCCCTTACTAGTTTATTTAGTGATGGCTAGTTCTGGTTCATTTTTATGTTTTTTCTTTTATTATAAGTATTTGTGAAGAGGCCTTTATTTTATTGCTTTTGAGTGGGAGAAATCAAATATAAAGTTCTTTAAAAAAAAACATGTCTTGTCCTGTCTTTCTCATAGGGGGACCTTACCAACCTGGTCCATGGTAGCCATTGTTCCAAGTACCGTCTGACCCGAATCCCCGGCACGAACGCCTTTGCTGGTATCGTCAACGAGACGTGTGACTCTCTGGCGTTCTGCGCCTGCAGCACCGTGGACCGGCTTTGTCTCAACTGCCACAGGTCTCACCTTCACCCACACACTTATCAGGGATTTACTGTTTACCTCTCAGGCACTTAGGAGAGTTGCTAACCTACCGTGATACTAAATTATTAAAGATTACATGTGTTTTGCACGTTTGCTTAATAGAATCACAAGACAAACCTCTGGAGTTTAAAAACCTGTTATAATTTCCTTTACATAAAGACATTTGAAACATAACTTGATGCAGAAAAGGCACAAGTTGTTGCAGAAAAAATCACCAGAATGCAGGAAATGAAGTGTTTGATATTCTCAAAATTTTAATTTTGCTCAAAAGTGGAGATCCCAAATTTCCATCAATGGGTCATTATAGATTGTGTGAATTGTATTTACAAACAGAAGCTCAGCTAATGAAACATTACATACATGGATGTTTAAAAAAATAGTTATTACTTGACCACAACAACAAATTAAATGGAGCTTTCTCGCTAAACATGCAACTGTGTTTTTCAGAATGGAGCAGAATGAATGTGAGTGTCCATGTGAATGCCCCCTGGAGGTCAATGAGTGTACCGGCAACCTCACCAGTGCTGAAAACAGGTCAGTGCAAGACATGTCTGAACCATATACTACATTCCATTTATAAATATTGACAAATTCTACATCGTGAGTTATGTTGAATGATGTAATATGAGGGGAAGAAACTTTTTAATGCAGGTAGCTTATAGAAGAGGTTACTGTTCAGATGATGTGTATGTATTGTATAAAATTAAGTTGCAT
Organism: Gymnocephalus cernua; assembly: GCA_023631565.1. NCBI lineage: Eukaryota > Metazoa > Chordata > Actinopteri > Perciformes > Percidae > Gymnocephalus > Gymnocephalus cernua. The sequence continues at coordinate 30,187,211 of CM042432.1, read as the reverse complement.
GTTAAACCTGGCCGGATGGATAAAAATAAATGGATAGTAATGTATTATTTATACATCATGTTTTAATGCTAAACATATATGTGGAAGGCACAATGACTCCTTAAAGACCCAGTATGTAACGTTTTTAGTTGTTCATTATCAAAATCTGTGTTGCCCGTTCACAAACGTGTCCTTTTTCATGAATATTTACCACCACCATCAATTCCAAGTATTCCTTTTGGCTTGAAATTTTATTCATTTGCATGAACTGGGCTAGACGCTCCATATTCATGCGCCATCTTGAAATACGTTAGCCGGTAAGGGACATACAGAACATACTGCTCCACCTTTCGCGTTTTCGCTGTCACATGATAAACTCACAGGTGCTGCTAATGCTGCTAATGGGTATCGTAGCTTCCCGGCCCCAGCAAGTTTGAAGAAGGAAACATGGAGGATCACACATATTCAAAATCCAAATTTCAGGAACAGGAGTCTTCTTCTTTGCCCAGATAAAGAAAAAGGATATTAAAAAGAGCAAAAGACCTGCCTTTTGAAGAGTGAAGGCTACTATAGCTGTAATACGTACTTTGAACTGCGTGGCGCGAGAGAGTTGATTGCGATATATGATCTCAACGCTAGATGGGAGAAATTCCTACACATTGGACCTTTAAACTTAACTGTATGGCTACCATAGTGGCATCCGTACCTATAGTAAGCTTATCTGTGTAAATTAATTTAAAAAATATATATAATGTATATTTTGTATATTGTATATTTCGTTTTTTGAAAAGAGAAACTTTCAAAGAATAATTTAACATAAATTGGTGGCCCCCCTGCACTAACTCTGAGGACCCCCTATGGCTCACAGATCCCCTGTTGAATATCACTGTTATTATGTGCACATAATGTCACACCTAGCTGCTCTAACACAGAGGCCAGAGGTAAAACCATAGTTCTAAAGCTTGATTTATACTTCTGCGTAAAATCTACGCCGTTGCTACATATGTAGGTATGTGGAGACACAAACCTACGGCGGACCCTACGCCATAGCCTGATGTACACCTCTCAAAAGATTTAACTACACGTCGCGGCGATGTACGTCGCTCGGCTGTGGCTTCGTAGCGTTGCATTTCCCCCGACGCATTTCCGGGGTCTGCTTCACCATAAACATGAAATCAAGGAGAGGGTTAACTTCTCCTGCTTCTGATTTCCAACCATGGTCAGAAAGCACAGTGGAGACACTTTGTTTCTCTCACTATGACTCTAGAGTCACTACTCGCTCTGAAGCTAATCACCATCACTCTCTCACGTTCTCCTTCGCTCTATCACCCATTCCCCACACACACACCAGCCGGCTTGACACACACACCAACGCACAAGTATAAACATCAGGCCACTTGCGTAGGCTATGGCGAAAGCTCTGTGTGGAGCCTCCGCAGAACCATAAATCACACTTTAGACTGTGATTTTGCATTTAATCAAAACAGCTCAAACATATGTGAAATGGACCTATTGTTCTAAATATGAACAATTATACCATTGCTCTTGGTGTGTATTTTTTACATCCAAGGCAGATACAGTCTTCATAGGATGACATTTAAAAACTGTCAGTAATATTTTCTACTTATCATTCAGTGCCACATCAAACATTTTTGAAATTAATTAGTTTAGTCCTTGTACACAAACGTAGTGTCTGCGAATGCACATATTCTCTTTCATATTCCTGTTATCATTTGAAGTGGAAAACTGCAAACATATTAGATGTGTCAGTGTTTGTGGGTGTATCCTCACTTCTCTTTGTCTCTTACTATCTCTCTTGTCCTTTCAGACCTGTGTCCCTCACATCTCTCTCTCTCTCGCTCTCGTTTCACCCATTTCCTTTCATCAACCATCATCTGCCTTTGACAGCATGTCAATGTTTCAAATGCCAATTCCCCCTTTATTTCAGGAAGACATGCAATTATCATTTTTTCACTGTCAGATTCTTCTCTGTGTTTTGTGTCAAGCAGCATTGGTGTTTGTACTTTTAAAGCTGCTTTGCATAAATTGACACGCCGAAGACTTTGCAGGCTCATGCTTTGATTTCTTTGTCTTTATCAAATTTACTGTACAGTATCTGCTTTCTGTTTTATTTTTAATTGTAATCATGTTACATTCTAGGATTTGGATGGATGTTGTCAGCTGGATGTTTGTATTTTGACCAAGGATATGTACCATACCTGCACCTTTCTGTGTTTTCACCTTGTGTGTTTTATGATTGTGTGTGTGTGTGTGTGTGTGTGTGTGTGTGTGTGTGTGTGTGTGTGTGTAGGAACCCTAGCTGTGAGGTGCACCAGGAGCCAGTCAGTCTGAATGTGATTGATCCTAGTCTGCATGACACCCTACCCCAGTGCATCAACACTCGCTGTAGCCAGAGATACACCAGCAGGTATACACACTAAACTACACACATATGATGTACACGTTAACAGGTGTAATATAAATCTATGCATGTATGAAGTATATTCAACGCACTCTTACAAAGCCAGACGTACAACAGAGACACGTGAATATACCATGAGCTACAGGGTGCATTTACATTATATGTTGTTACACATCAACAGCACAGTGCCACCCAATGGTAATACACGGAAAGTGTGAAGTGCTCTATTGTGCTCAAGACATTATAGAATTGACTCAATCTCAAAACATGTTATCATTGTTGCTACACATTTATCACAGAAACAGGACTTAATGCATCAGACAGATAATCTACTGTAATGCACTGTTAAATAAATCACAAGCTTTCAAAAGTTACAGACTTTTGTCTTTAAATTTGACAGAAAAAAATATCCATTTTGTCTCTCAAATATTATTTGCCACTTTGCCCTTCAAAAAAACCCAACTTATTTTACGTGTTTGCCCTTCAAGAATCTTACTTTAATCTCTATTGCCTGGGCCCTGTTTCAGTGATTGTTTCGGCGTGTTGGACTGTGAGTGGTGCATGGTGGACAGTGATGGTAAGACTCATCTCGACAAGCCGTACTGTGCCCTGCAGAAGGAATGTTTCGGGGGCATCGTCGGCGCCAAGAGTCCTTATGCGGATGGCCCTGGAGCCCTAGGTGAGTGATATGTGGATATAAATCGAGATCTACAGAAATAGATCAACTAGATCATTTATTTCGTTTTTAGTTAAGGTGCAAAGTGGTACTTACTTCAGAATACTTCAGAGTATTTGCAGTCTGGTTCCACAGGGACATTGGTCCTAAATGTACTGTAGTGCGCCTTCTCAGCCAGCAGAGTGAATAAACAAACCAGCAAAAAAAAAAAAAAAAAAGTCAAATCTTGATCGTAAATCACAGATAACCAATATTGCAAATTGACTGAAACTTCTCTGTTGGCTGATAATTTGTCTTTGGTTCTGTTAACAGTTCTTCCAATAAGAATTGGTTGTCTGCCTGCAGTTGAATAACTTTTATGTGGCAAATCACACCGATGAGAGAATAGAAGCAAAGTAGGATCTGAGCCAGAGCTGTTTGATATTGGCGTGTTGTATTTTCACTTCTTCAGCCATTTAAACAACCTTCTGCCTCTCCTTTCCTCTCCTATCTTCTTCTCTCTTTCTTCCACAGATGAGGAGGTGGCATCTCTAAACATGATCAAGAGCGCCCCTGTGGGTCCGGTCGCCGGGGGCATTATGGGATGCATCATGGTGTTAGTGCTGGCTGTGTACGCGTACAGACACCAGATCCACAGGCGTTCACACCAGCACATGTCACCACTGGCAGCACAGGGTAAGACTGATGGATGGATTCTGTCTCACAAATGCATCTTCACAGTTAAAGTGAAACCTTACAGCTCAGTGAAATCGAGATTGAAGGGAAATCTTTATATAAATGAGTCATTTTTGTTTTTGTCAACAATACATTTTGTTACCATGGACAAAATAAACCCACAGCATAATTTTTCTGCATTTGTAGTGGATTTTCTGTATCTTATATTCCCACTGGTTGACCTGTAGTGCGCAAAAAACTACAAGAGCAAAAATGGAAACACAATACAGCAGTTGCTTGTATTATCCTTAAAATGTGTTATTCAGTGACCGTTTGGCTCCGTTGGTGGAGCGGGCGCACATGTGCGGAGGTTTGTTCCACGATGCAGAAGGTCGTGGTTCAAATCCGACCTGTGACGGTTTTCCTGCATGTCTTCCCCCCTCTCTCTCCCCTTTCATATATTTTTGCTTTCCTGTCCAATAAAGGCAGAAATGCCCAAACATTAAAATAAATAAAATAAAATTGTTCTTCACATACTGGCAATTCTTCAAATGCCAAAGAAAGAAACAAAGTTTTAAAGCAGCCTGATCAACATGCAGTGTGGCAACTGCTGCTGGAACTTACCAGCTGACATTAGCATCACGCAGCACCAGCTGCTGCAGCATGATTTATGTAATTACTCAGCGTTATTGACAAAAATATCAAACACTATTAAAATCTCATTAAAACTCTTGAGTCTAAGTCACTTTTGGTGTGATAGTTTGGTACAGAACTTGGGATAGATGGAGTGTGTGGCTACATTATCACAAGGGATTAGGCTGAGGAATTGGCTCATAAAGTCACGTGTGTGTGTGTGTGTGTGTGTGTGTGTGTGTGTGTGTGTGTGTGTGTGTGTGTGTGTGTGTGTGTGTGTGTGTGTGTGTGTGTGTGTGTGTGTGTGTGTGTGTGTGGAGATGGAATATCTAAAAGGGATATCTTAAAAAGTATCTTTTGCAGCTTGTACCTATAACACACATGGTCAAAGGCGAGGTTAAAAGTCACTTGCAGTGCAGCATGTGTACCCCATTTTTTTTAACAAACTTTTTACCACATGCACTCACATACTGGCTAATATCCCCATGTACACAAGTTATTGTCTGGGCTAAAGAGGTTAAACGGAATATCAACTGCAGTCATCATACATGTATCAACTCCATCTAAAACTAACCTAAACCTCCTACTTGCTTGTTATACTTCACATATTAGAACAGTAGCATCTGTTTTATCTTGGCCTTTTTTTCTCATTTCCCTTCCCCTCTACCTTCATGCTCTCCAGAAATGTCAGTGAGAATGTCCAACCTGGATAACGAAAGAGATGAGAGGGATGAAGACAGCCATGAGGACAGAGGAATCAGTAAGTATTGGCAGTATGTGACAGCGCAAGTATTTTATTACTAACTGGGCCTTTGTGTTGACCTGTGTGTTCTCTTCGCTTTCAGTCAGTAACACTCGATTCATCGCTGCGGTGATTGAGCGGCACACTCACACGCCTGAACGGAGACGGAGGTACTGGGGTCGATCGGGGACAGAGAGTGACCACGGTAAGACAAATCATTTATCTCTCATCACATATACATAGATAAACAGAGGCGGAGAAGTTAACAAAATAAAAGCACACGTGATGACACTCAAAACTACTAGTTGTGTGTGCTGTATTATGTCGTACAGTACATCAGCATTGATGGAAAGAGGAATTAAGTAGATTGCATTTCAATGCTGGTAATGCTGTATCAAAGCAAAACTGTTTATATAATTTGTATGCTTTAGTAAGTGGTTGCTTGGTAGTTTGAGAACTGTTGCCACTCATGAGATTATGAAATCCTTTCTAAGGGACTCTGACTGGATATACCTAAAAATGCATGCTGGTCAAGCTGAAGTCATCAAGGTTGTTGAAGAAGTTGATTTTGTGTCAACTTAGTGAAAACAAGAAGCATCAACAATATCGTCAGGCATTGTTTTGTAGAAAACCGCCTAATGTCCAGTAATTATTTATTAGTTTTGAAACCTCTTCAAGGAACACGCCGACTTATTGGGACATTAGCTTATTCACCGTAACCCCGAGAGTTAGACAAGTCGATACATACCCTTCTCATCTCCGTGCGTGTCGTAACTCTGTCTGACGGCTCCACTGTTAGCTTAGCCTAGCACGGATCCTGGAGGTAACTGGTTCCAACTAGCCTACTGCTCCGAATAAATGACAAAATAACGGCAACATGTTCCTATTTACATGTTGTGATTTGTATAGTCACAGCGTGTACAAATAACGATGTCACGTGAGACACAGCCATCTTCTAACTGTATATAAACTGGGAACTATATTCTCAGAAAGGCGAAGCGGAGTGATATGCCATATCTCTCCGCCCAAGTAGCGCTGCAAGCATATCACTCCGCCCAAGTAGCACTGCTTGCCTTTCTGATAATATAGTTCCCCTAAGTATCGACTTGTCTAACTCTTGGGGTTACGGTGAATAAGCTAATGTCCCAATAAGTCGAGTGTTCCTTTAAACTTCCTTTCAACCCTCTCGAGGTTAAACGTACAATATGTAACTTTCTGCCGCTAGGGGTCTCTCAACCAAAACAATGGATTGTAAACATGGACTTTTGATGACGTTGGTAAGTTGCGTGGAATTATGGGAGTTGTACTTTTTAATGTTAAACACCTCGCCGATTAGAATGCATCTGTTCACGTACAAGTTTCCCTATTCATATGTATTCACTTTACGTTTAGTAACGTTTATTCATGTCATTCTAATAACATAGCTGCATTTCCCCCAACATAATTACATTTTTCTTGATTCGATCTGTATTGGTAGCTGACCAATTAGCTAGCTAGCTAGTGAGCCAGCAAGCTAACGTTAGCCAGCAGCTAAAACACAGTGACTATCACAATATATTTCACATGTCACTGTCATCTTTTGGATGGTTTCAACACCGGGGTGGGACGGGGTTTGTTGTAACGCTAGCTAGCTACTCAACGAGAATGAGAGACAGGTGTGGGTGGGGATTGTCAGGGGAATCTCCCGGGACGGCGAGTCGAGGACGGCCGTTGTGCAGCAGCTGAGCTGCTCCAAGCTGCCCGGAACGATCTCCCCCTTTACTTTTCTTTAATCTTAACTATTCGTTTTGGTGCTTGTCGGGTTAATTTAGCTAACTGTAAAGACAGAGTGGTGAGAAATTCGGCAGGGAGGAGATTTTCGGCACGAACACCGGTAGCTAGCGCTAACGGAGACGCAGCTAACACTAGCTATGGATGGCCACTGTTGCGACTCAGGTCTGGGTCTGATATGGTCTGTTTCCCGACGCTTCATTAAACTGCCGTTAGTGTCGTAAGCACCCGGCACCGGAGTTAAGTGCTGTATAGTACTTCTACTGTATGGATTGCTGTAATGGTGGCTGTCTGTTGGCTGGCTATGGGCTAACGATAACTGGCTATTGCTACGTGTCCCGGCTGTTGTCAGCTGTTATCTCAGGCAGACAGATCGGGTGCTAGCTGGCTAAATTAGCATTAGATTAGTCGTCTTATCTAGCTAACATTAACATTACTGGTAAACTCATTCGTGGGTTAGCCCAGCGCTGCCTTTATCCGTAGTAAAAACAATCATGCTACTAATAACTTTATGAGCGTGTTGAACGATGTGGTAACCCTATAATGTTATCCACCAAACATTAGCTAGCTAGCATTAAGTTAGCTACTTGTCAACCAACACATTGTAGTAACGTTAAACTGGATCGATATTGATATGTATCAATAAAATAAGATATCTGCTGTATTACTGTGTTGCAAAGTGGCATGTTATCAATCACAAAATGATGCTGTGTGGCAGAAAAAGCAGTATTATGGTTAGGAGTATTTTTTTCTGTGACGTTGTATGATTTACAATTACGCTAAAACGTATCATCTGGGTGCTGTGTTTTGAAGGAAGTTACGAGGAACTAGAGGGTGAAAGGCAAGGGGGCAGGCTTCTCTCCTCAGAGCGAAGCCGCGATGGTGCCATTTTGCTAACCCCTATCCATCACCCCCGTTAGCATCCCATTGACTGCCATTCATTTTGGCGTCACTTTGACAGCCAATAACTTTACATCTGAAGCGTTTAAAGACTTGATTTGTCCATCGTTTATTTCTAAAGAAACACAACAATGTATAAAAGGCTCCATTACCTTGTACCTCACGTTATGGCTCCGTAGCAGACGTTTTTATAAAAATAGGCTAACGATTGTGTCATAACCACGCGACTTACTGTCGCATAGTAGAGGAATTACCGTATAGTACAGGAGAAGCTCGCAGGCAGTTTCGACTTACTAGCTGTTTAGTTGAATTGCTAATGTTAACTAGCATTTTAGTTAGCAATAATTAGCCTGTGCCTATGTTATCTCCTTACATATACCTACGCTCTCCATCTCTGCAAGATTGGGAATGATTGAGATTTCTCTTGGCACAGCTACCAGAAGACTTACAACGTTCAGACACGTTGCTCACGTCACATCTACGGCAGCAAGCTCAATTTGCAGCTGCGCAGTAACGCTCAGTAACGCTCAACCATCACCGGAAAAGTGCTGGTAATAGACTTCACTTGTCTCCGTCAAAAACAGCGGAGTCACTGGGTCCATTTTTATATACTGTCATTGGTGAAAGGTTATATGACGCCACTGACAGGCGACTAGGAAGGAAAGGAAACGTGCCGTGTCTGAAAATAAAATAATAGATTTCTCTGGGTTTGAAGTTTGGTGGAAACATTTGAGAGTGTAACTACACATCTCAAAAAAATATATAACATAGGTATGGTCGTTTTTAGACATTTTAATGCAGAAATGTTACATATTGTACTTTTAAACGTTTGTTTTTTTGGTCAATCTAAAATAATCTTGGTTTCTGAAAAATGAATCATTCATTGGTTACACAACTGACCCATCCAGCACGCGTTCTGCTGAAATGTTGCCCTAGGCAGCATAAGCAAGCTGTATAATTGTAGATTTTAAATGAAAATGTCAATACAACCGTGTGGGCCCACCTTTATACACAGCACCAGTTTTGAAACCAAAAAAAAGGAGCAAGTCAAAGTTTAGCCATCTAATCAGGAAGGTTTCTGAACACGACCAGCTGGAGGAGACCCCGAGGCAGACCCAGAACATGCTGGGGAGAGTACATACCCCACCTGTCCTGGGAACGCCTAGGGATCCCCAAGAAAGAGCTGGAAGATGTGGAAAGAAGTCTGGATTACCTTCTATCCTAACATTAGGATCTTTTATTAACATATGTTATACCGTAGAACATAAAACCATATCAAGATAGAATATAGCAACACTATCAACAATTATATTTGGGGCTCAGGTATCATATTTTTAAATGAATGTGACGGCACAGTCTCAAATCCACAGTTAGCTCTTATTTGGCTGTGGTTCAGCTCCTGGCTTGTTCTTTTCATTATATCACAGCTCAGAACCTTGTTTTCTCTCATCTCTAGCTCTGGGAGTGTTGCTCATGTTTTGCTGTAACCATTTGTAGAACTTGTAAGTCTGACACTCTGTGAACGTGGATGGGCCGTTTTCACCCACATGGGCTCTTACCACCTACATATGGCATCACTCCACTTCCTAGCAATGAGTGTCTCCAGTATTGTTGCATAACTGATGATGACGGAGATAACAAGGATGAATATGGAGAGAGGAGAGGGGAGGAGAGTGGGCTAAAGTGAAACAAAGACACATGTAACATCTATTCAGCTGCCGCTGTTAAACTAGAGAAGATAAAGAGATGTGAGGAAAAAAGGTTTTGATTTTTTCTCTGTATGTCACATCTCCTGCATAACATCAGTTTTACAATACAGATTAATTTAACCTAATCCTATATATCAAAGAAATTGTTTTATTTAACTACATTTTGTGAAGGAATGTTTTTAGGAAGAATTGTCAAATAAAGGTTTTTAATTCGAACGTCATTTTATGAAGGACATCTGAATTCTCTTTCACAAAGAAGTTGTAAGAAAAGCAAACACAATGATTCATAAGTGCTAATCAAAAGAGCTGTCTACATACATGGACAGGAAAGACCATAATATGTTGCATTACTGAGAATAGGAAAGAAAGAAGACAGAAAATGGAGTACAAGTGGAGAGATGCAGGGATGCAAAAGTGATGAAAGAAGGGAAATAAGAGTGCAATGCAAGGGCAAGAGGACAGAGAGCAAGACAAGTTTGAAATAATGGAAACAGGGGGTGTTAGTCCGTCAGGGATTAAAACAAATGTATTACCAAGGTGACGCTTAAAACTTGCTGCTCCTCTGCTTGGTCAAAGGTGCCCTCCTACCACAATCGGATCACTCATACTGCTGAAGGGAAACACACACACACACACACACACACACACACACACACACACACACACACACACACACACACACACACACATACACACACACACAAGCGACATGCAGATCACTGAAGGATCAAAGCATTAAATCTGTTCAGTGAGTGACGCACACATACAAAGTGCTGTTTGGCAGAGCTGCAATATATGCATACAGGCAATGGCTAGAACTACCCATTTAATAATGAATACTGTACATATAGGGTGCTGCAGGAATTAGGGCTGCACAATTAATCGCAATTTTATCGAAATCTCAATATGGACTAGTGCAATATCCAAATCACAAGGGGGTGGGGGCACAATATTTCTTAAAGGCTCTTCTTCTTATGTGTCATACCATTTTGAATTAAGTATTGTGGTGCTGCAGAGACATCCCAGTCTACAAATCGTATCATACAGACTAAAGAATTTAGTTTTTGTTTGGTACAGATCCTTGCAAACATCACACTATAATCAATTTAATTTTATTTTCAATTAAAATGAGAATGATACAAAAATGATCATTCCCTCCAATATCGTTAATCACATCGTAATTACAATATCAGTCAAAACAATCAAACAATAACACAAAATTATGAGGAAATGAAAAGAGGAATTATATTGAGATTTCTAATAGGACGAATTTAGTTTGAGACCCTGAAGATAAAATTTACATTGTATAGGCAAGTTAAAACAATGGTTTGACATTTTGGGACATTAGATGGGAGTTAGGTGTGAACCACTCTCATGTCTGTATGCTAAATATGAAGCTACAGCCAGCAGCCGGTTAGCTTAGTTAGTTACTGCTCCCGGCCATGACATGTAGTAGTCCTTTACGCAACCACCATAAAACCACAAATTACACTTAATTTTTTTTTCTTTTTTTCGTATGAAACAAATGAGATATAACATGCTTATTAGAGAGTTGTAACATTTAGACAGAGCCATGCTAGCCCGTTTCCAGTCTTTATGCTAAGCTAAGCGGCTGCTGGTGGTTGCATACTTAATGCACAGACATGAGAGTGGTATTGATCTTCTCATCTAACTCTAGGCAAGAAGGTGAATAAGTGTTATTTAAATTGTCGAACTGTTCCTTCAAATATCGGTGTAATTTAGTCAACATGTTATTTTGTCACAGACCGTCTTTAAACTGTCCAGGATTTGTTTCCAGGATTCAAACTTGTCCTCCAAACTAAAATAACATGGTAGTTTACCCTGTCTCTCCACAAGTCTTGACATTAGGAGGGATTTGCTTTCTTCACCTGGTGCAGCTGAAAATTGCCCCCAGCACACCGTTAGCTGTAGGCCTGTCTGAAACTCTGGCTCTTGCTTTGGGGAAAAGAGGGATAAACTATGCTGAAGCTGGCATCTTCCATGTCTGTAACTTCTTTGAAGTCTCAAGCCCTCCCTTTTCTTTAATCCCTCCCTTCCTCTCTCCTTCTCTCTGCCCCCTGTCTTCTCACTTCTTCTGCTCATTCTTCTGTCTCTCCTTTTCTTTGTCAGCTTTAATTCGTTTGGTATCAAAGCGCGGCTAATCGTCTGAGAATCAGGGAGAGAAATGTTTGAGCAAATTCTCATTTTGACTCTAGTACAGGATTTTAGGACTCCTCAGTAAGACATACAGGACATGTACTTCTTTTCCATCACATCGCATTGTGGGACATACATTACCCTCTATTATATGACACTATATCACTGGACATACACAACTAAACATGACAGGAAGGACCTTAGAAAAGTAAATGCTGGCAACATGCTGGTCGCATGGCTAAAAGAGGGATGGCAATGTCAGTCAGTTGGTCTGTCCATCACTTTTGATACAAGCAGAACTATAACAACTACTGGGTGGATTGCCATGACATTTTGTACAAAGATTTATGTCCCCATCAGGATGAATTGTAATAACTTGATGAATGATCCCCTGACTTTTCCTCTAGCGCCATCATCAGGCAAAACTTTTAATCTGTCCCATATTGTAGTTTATGACCAAATACCTAAAAAAACTAACATATCATCAATATCAGTCTCAGCTTTACTTTGGGTTTAGTGCTAATCAGCAAAAGTTAGCATGTTAACATGCTAAACTAAGATGGTGAACGTAGTAAACAAAACATACCTGCTTTGCAACAGCATGTTAGTGTTGTCATTCGGAGTGTGTTAGCATGCTGGTGTTAGCATTTATCTCAAGGCATCGCTGTGCAAAATGACAGCCTTATAAAGCCGCTAGCATGGCTGCAGTCTCGTTTCTGAATAGTTTGGCTTGGTTCTGTACTTATTAAGCATTTGCGTGGGGATAGCCTGCTTGATAATATTGTTTAATTTTTATTTTTTACTTAATCACTTATTTTGCTTTGCATTTTGACTCTTGAGCTGCTATAACAAGTGAATGTCAATGTGGGGTCAGTAAAGTTGATTGTGTGATATCTTATCTTATCCTAATATGAAGTCCCTAAGCCCTGAGAAGAATGTTGAGAGATCATATAGGTTTACCCGATGGTTTAGATGTTTAACTGTTACATGTTTGGAGGAAAAGGTTGTTGGGAGATAAATTTGACAGGATAATTCAACCCACCACCTTCTCCTTCCATGCCTCAGACATATGAACACACACACACACACACACACACACACACACACAGCACTTGGTTCAGTATCTCTGGAGGCTTAATGTTTCATCATCCAAAATTGCAGTGATTTTTCTATAAATATAATCGTCGAGGCGCGCAGGCTTACAGGGTTTATTTGCTCGACTGCAATAACAGATTGATGTTCCCGTGGTGCAGCATGTTGCTGGTGTCACTTCAGAACCTGAAAAAGACTGCACTAAAGGAATTAAGGAAAATGGGTTTATTTCCAGATCAACTCCCAAATATTTTTTAGTCAGACCATGTTTTTCAGATGGATTTCATGGTCCCGAAGGTGATGAAACCCATTTAGCAGATAGCACATTTTATTTGTATAGCAACTTTCATTACACGTAAACACAAAGTGCTTTACATTGAAAGACAAAATATAAGCATGAATCTGAGAACATAGGTAGCATTAACAACATAAATATAAGAATGCAGTGAGTAAAATGCAGAAACTGAATCAATGAAGCATACACCCAACCAGACAGCAATAAAAAAACCTAAAACATCCACACAATCAAATGGAAACCCCTGCCCTATCACATAGCCACACATGTAACCAACTGTACGAGAAACAAGTGTGACCATTCATGTGCTTGCACACACACACACTCCCGGTAATTAACCATAAGCTTGTGGGAATCAGAAAGTTTTAGGTTTGCTTTTGAATGTAGAAGGGTTAGGAACAATTTGTGTTAAAGTGAAGAACAACTGAATCAACCCAGAGCCTACAAGGTTTTCATGAAAATAAGCTGCTGGAAGAGTACATAAGTAACCTCAGTCGTCACAAACTTGGACTGTAAAATATTGGTCTCTTTATGTATGATCAGTTTACTTATTCTCTGACCCAGTAATTCCCTTTTTTTCTGTGACAGCAGTAGCACCCTCCCACTGCTCCACTTACCAATGTATACTAAATGCCATGTTTCTATCTCCCCGGGCTAGACGTATGTGCAATATGTGTAGGAAAGGGATCATAAATATGTATGCCTCTTTTTTCAGATTGTATGAGAAAGCTGAACACAAGGAGCAAAAATGCCCTGTGGGGATATTCTCAGTTGTCGATGTGCCATCAAAGACCTTGTACTCCTTTCAGGAACAGTGTGTGTTACCGTGTATTCACATGAATGTTTCTGTGTTGAATATCTATGACTGGAGTGCGTCATTTGCCGAGTAGTTTTCTTTTCATTGTTTTGCAGCTATTCTAAACTGATGCACATGTACAGTAACTGTTAAGTGCTTTATAATGCATTTGCTTTAACCCCTCATCTAATGCCTGAATAAGGCATCCTAGAGCATATAATGTATAGCACTTGGATTTTAACTAGTAAACTAGATTTGGTTTAACTAGTAAAAACCTGTGAAGGTGTTGATTTTGAGGGAAAATATTAAAATTTAAGAATATTTTATTTTGTTGCACTTTAGCTTTTTGGGTAAAGGTTAAGTGTGAAAAGGTTCTATGACATGTTTTGGGAAAAGAGTTGTAAGAGGGATAACAAGTCCAGCTACACCAACCTTTTGTGTGTATGTTGTCTCCAGGCTACAGCACCATGAGTCCACAGGAGGACAGCGAGAATCCACCTGGGAACAACGACCCGCTCTCGGCTGGTGTCGACGTCGGTAACCACGACGATGACCTCGACCTGGACACGCCTCCTCAGACGGCAGCGTTGCTCAGCCACAAGTTTCACCCCTACCGGCACACGCATACACACCACCACCCGCTGCACACGCACCACCTGCAGGCCGCGGTCACCGTGCACAGTGTGGACGCAGAGTGCTGATCTTCAGCGCGGCATTCGCCCCCTGCCAGGGATGGAACTTGGATAGAACTTTTTTTATTATTATTATTGAAGACTATTTTTAAAAACATTTGTGCTTGATAAGACGGCACACAATAGGTACTGTCAGGATGGACATAGGGAGAGAGAAGCTGGACTCACAGTGTCACTGGGCCGCTGGGATCTCTGCCATGAATGAATGTTAAGCTTAATATGGTCTCATTGTGCCAACATCTCCATCTCAACCCTTTTTTTATAACCCAGTCCAAAATCTGGCAAGTGTACACAGTTTTACACAGTGAAAATTACCAGACCTGGGCCAGTAATAATAACCAAGTGGAATGTTTGTTTTTTGAAGGAATTTGGCATTCAGGACTTTGTAAGAGCACACAGCAATGCTGTTTGAGCCTATTCATTGAGGAGAGGACACATCTGGAACCTAAAATCCTCGAGGGAGGATAGAGGGCTTTATTTCCATGTGGAAGGCCAGAGAAAACACTTTATAGGACCAGAGATTAATCAAATTAACAGAAATCTAGATGCTGATTGGACCCCCACCCTCACCCCCAAGGGCTCCATCCCAGCCTCCCCACTAAGTCCACTTTTGGTGATTGGGCAGGAGGGGAACAAAGCTCTCTTTACATTTGTGAAAATGTCTCAGATGAAGAGTAAGAATACTGTATTTTTACCGGTACCTAATGTGGGATTCTATCATGAATTATATTGCAGCTTTACTCTCTGTTCTGCAGATAGACTCTCCACAGCTGGGTTTCTTCTAAAGATATTTGGACATTTTTCATGAGTGTCTGTGAACTTCAAAGTGTGAAAAGAAATCAGTAATTCACATGAATACAGGAAGAAACACTTTTAAGAGGGGAAGATTATTTTTCTACTATTTATTAAAGCGGTAAATCTTCAGAACAGATGAGTAAGCAGCTGCAGCTAACACAAACAAGAAAGTAGTTGGGATAAGTGATACGTACGTACTGACCCACCCTCATTATTTTCTGGTTGTTTATTTGGAATTTAAAGAATATCAGACAGTGTAAAAAATTGCCTGTTGTGCATAATCGCAAGCTCATTTGGATTTAATTTCCATTTCTTTCTTCAATTTCTTTTATAAATTCTGAGCTAGCCTCTCCACCAGAGGATCCCATTTACTACATAGTGTGGTGAACAGTGTCTTCTTGCAGCATGAAACACGTTTGGATGAGCAGGGACCTTAAATCTAAATCGGATCCACTCCTTTGAAAAAGAAAAAGATATTCAGATATTTTTCGGTAAATATCAGTTAAATTGATTAAAATGATGAGCCTTAACTCACATCCTGTCTCAGAGTAGTTTGGAGGAAGTGGTTTTTGACATAGCACATTTTTCTTTCTGTATTCACAGTTCTGAATCACTGAGGTCTTTGTGTTTTTGTGAGGTAAGACTTGCCGTGCCAAACATCCTCATGGACATGCCCTCTGTATCAGGAGGCAGAACTTCTATGCTCGTTTGCCTTTGTAAGCCTCCTGGGGATGACAGAGAGAACAGTGAAAGTAACACCAGCAAAACATTCCTGGCTTTAGTCGTTGCTGGGGATTTGGTGTCAGAATAGTTGGGGATCCTTATAGAGGTTCTGAGAGATTCACAAGGACTGAGTGCTGACCATTCTATCTGCCTGAGTAGAAAAACCAGTAGTCCCCCCACACCCCAACTTATTTTGCCCCTGAGGCCAGACTGATACTGTGTGTATGTTAAAGTTGTGTGCTGGATTTTGTGGAAAGCAAGTTGAATTTCCAGTGATGCCCAAGATGGAGTCTCCTTCTCATCAAAGAGGGAGAGATGCTGCTGTTGTTGTACAGAGGTTACACCCATCTGTCGGCTCCTCTGTGGTTAACCACTCAAAATGTATTTTCTACACGTCTCTGGTTTAAGTGTGTGTGTGTGTGTGTGTGTGTGTGTGTGTGTGTGTGTGTGTGTGTGTGTGTGTGTGTGTGTGTGTGTGTGTGTGTGTGTGTGTGTGTGTGTGTGTGTGTGTGTGTGTGAGAGAGAGAGAATGATCATCCACCTGGAACATTTTCATTGAATGCATTATTGTATTGTTTTTTTCAAGATAGTATCAGAGAACTATAGGTGAAATTATTATGATTGAGAAATCCACTTATTTTTATTCTGATGAAGTCACTTAGCCCGATCTGTGCTTCGTGGGTTTGATTGTTCAGCTGGTTAAAATTGCGTCAGTGTGGCATCCATTTATTTCTGGGTGCAAAAAATGTCTATTGTTTTTCAGAGATTCATTATGAAGTGTAAATACAGAATCACATATAGCTATTAATGTCCTGTACACTCCATTTTTTTATGTTAGTAAAACATGATTTATGCTTTAAATGATGCTCAGATATTCGGGTTTGATATTTTGAATTGTCTGTTCATGGTGTCTCACTATATTTTCGATGCCTTGGATGTTCTTTTAGATTTATTTTTCTTTAGGTCCATATTGGATGGAAGTCAGTACTTGGAAAAAATAATACACACGTTTTATGTTTGAGAGACTTCATGTTTTTAAAGTTTTATCACGTCTTCAAAAATGTTAAAGAAAGCTTATCTCTCCATTAACTAATTTAGATTTGCAAAAAAAAGAAAACGGTACTACATCTTTTCACTGAGTTATGACCAAAACAACACACTTGTAGTGGATTCAGTTTACAGTAGGCTGCTGTAAGCCATGCTGTGGTTCTGTTGCTACTTAAGACTGTAAGCCATTTACAGTTATTTTTATGTTTGCTGCAAAAGTGCTAAATATTTTGACACCTGATAGAGCAGTGCGATTAAAACAAAGTGGTGTTGTCTTTGTAATATTTCATGTCAAAGTACTACTGTTCTTAAACTCATTGTATGTGAAGTGGGTTAAATATTCTCAGCACACTCAAGGCTTTGATTACAGAAAGGTTTTTCATTACAGTTATACCATCAGACATTTACTGTTGCAAGTTTGACCATATTAACATTAATTTACCTGCAGTCAAATGTGTCACAAAAAATATATTCACCACTTCACATGGTACATCATTTTGGTTCATTTAGACATCGGCACAGTCTTGTAGCATTTCAGGGCATATATTTTAATGTTTGTGTATGTTGGGGCAAATCGTTTTTTCCATATTGAGTTTGTTTTCAAAAGCATTTTTTCAAGAGATATTTTAAACAGTATTTACCAGCTGTGTGTGTGTGTGTGTGTGTGTGTGTGTGTGTGTGTGTGTGAGAGAGAGAGAGTGTGTGTGTACAGAACACTCTGAAAAGCATTAATTAATGTACTGAAGGAACGTGTACATCCCCCCATGTATCATATAAAGTTATCAAATTGAGAGTTAATGCAATGTGAATGTGATAAAGTCAATTTTACACTTAAATCATCTGTCTTTTTTTTTTGTTCATATATTCCTGCTCAGTTAAGAAAAAGCTACACTGATGCATATAGCTGAGCAATGACTGTTGCACTGCTCATTGGGGGTTCAAACTTAAAGTAGCTACGAGGAACTTTCAGTTTGAGTTGATTCTTGCAGCCCCTTTGGACAAAAGCGGCAGGGTTTTTACCACACCTGCTGTTGTAAAGATCTTTTCTAGCAGTCACAAGCCAAAGCATTAGCAAGAGTTTGTTAGTCTATATCGACGACGTTCTGTCGATATAGACCCGATTGCTCCGGTGCCGCTGGAAATTCCGTCGGATGTCGTTCTTTTCGGCCGGATGTCCGTTACCTTCCGCTTTCTTTGTGTTGGAATTTTAAACTCCGGTCGATTTATGAGGACTATGGTTAACTGCTCCTCAGATCTCTGCAGGGTAAATCCAGACAGCTAGCTAGACTATCTGTCCAATCTGAGGTTTCTGTTGCACGACTAAAACAACTTTTGAATTTACACGTTACCTGGCTGGATACTCAAACACAGGCTTCTTCGGTGTCAAACCGAAATCTATGACCCATCAGAATGTGTTACTGTAGAGCCAGTCTGCCTGCTGTCATTTTGTGGCTTTGGGGAAAAATCGGACCGGGCAAAGGCATTAATAAAAACTATATAAAAAAGCGTTCTTTTCACCGTTAGTCTCATTTGCTGTTTCAAGTCATTTATGAAAATTAAACGGTTTCAGAAACATTTAAAAGTTCCTGTAGCTAGTATGCTATGTTGGCCTATCATATTGCCAAATAATGTGTCCACCTCTTATCAAGTTCCTTTTCAGACACCTGAGGATCAAACAATGTTACCAGCTTATATTTTGTGTTGTTTTTACTGGACAGTGTGAAATTTCATAAATGTAACACCTGGTCTGAGAAAGAAAGCGATACAAATCTCGGCAGGTAATAAAGGCCTACACCTGCCAAATATAAGTCTAGCCTAACTGTTTAAAGGAAATGCTACTTATGAGTGTAATTAAACATTGATGACTAAACATTCATAAACTATAATTTCAGATCATTTATCACCATTGATGAACCCCATAAGAAGATTAGGTTATATCGTTTTAAAATAATTATACCTCTGTTTATTTCCTGTTATTCTGTGAGGTATGGATTAACACAATTTATGCCTTTCTGTCACATCTACTGCAGTCAGATTCGCTGTGTTCCCTTGGAAGGAATCACTGCACATGGGTAGGCACTTGTAATGCCAAACGTGTTTAGAGACTAAAAACACATTTAAAACATGCCCTGTTTACGCCTGTTGGGTGCTAGCAGGAGGATAACACGGTGTAGGCAGCACCGATTGTTTTCGTTTTTCTTGCTACTGACAGCACTCCAAATTTACAAACAACAGTCTGCTGTTGAAATCGATTCTCCTTTAATGTTTAGTTACTTTCTAAAACTTGGGTTACGACAACCAGGAAAAAAAACTAGCTAACTTTAACACATAGCTAGCTAATCCATTATAAATTTGATACAGCTAGTTAGCTAACATGTTAGCACATCCAGGAGAGAAGGGTACGATTATACCATTGGAGTCGTGTTTCTGGCCACTTGATTAATGTAAATTCAACATTCACTTTCCTAGCTCTGTCTTTGTCTCAACTAACTCATGAGAAAAGTATTATTTCATCCCTCTTTCGCTTCTAAATTAGCGTTAGCGTCGCTAGCTAGCTAGATGTTCGGGTTAACTCATAGAAATATGTGGTTCAATAATCGGCTAGCTAACTTAGTTCTGCTAGGTCGTTATGTCTGCTGTTTGAGTCGTACAGTGTTTCTGTCATAGCTTTTTGGATGAAATAGCTGCAGGTTGTAGTTGGTAATGAGTTTTGTAATGGTAAAATGAGATTTGAAATGTGTTGATAATAGGTTTTGAACAGTATAGAAGTAGTTATTTGCATTACATTTGGCCTAACATTACATGGCAAAACTCAAACATATCCAAAACACATTTGTCAAACATACACTAGCCTTTTTGTTCCTACTGTGAAAGGTCATGGAACAGATCTGCAGGGGATTGTGTGCGTGTGTTGTTTCAATATCTATCCCAGTAGTCACATTTACTGACAGCAGAGTAATATTGTCTGATGCACCCCCAGCCTTTATTATTCTCTCTGGTTCACACAGGGAAATTTAGGACACCTACACTCCAAAAACGCTGCTCTTCAGAGGCTTTTTGGCCTTGTTTGGAAGGGTGTATTTTTAATGTAATGTTGAACTGGGATATTTGTCGGACCCAGTAGTTGGAGAGACGCATTTGTAACACTCAAATCCATGTATGCCAGCATCTACCCTATTGGACTACTTGATTGGTAAAAAGGAATTCACATTTTCTGCAAATTACTTCTTACAGGAATCAATATAGTCACAATTAACAATATGCATTATGTAGGCTATTAATATTTTAGAATATTTAGTAAATTATCACTGTTTAAATCTCAGTTAATATTAGGTCAAGAGAGGTTTGCCTTTTTCTGTCAAAGAAAAAAATATCATTTTATGTTCAAAGGACCAGAGCTTTGTAACTTTTGTAGTAGGCTAAGGAAATATTCACACGTTTTTTTTCATAAATCTAAACGTCTTTTTTTTGCTATCTAGGTAAACTTTGAGAACCCCCCCACCCCCCCCCCCCCCCCCCCCCCCCCCCCTAGCTCTTGACCCCTACTTCAAGAAATGGTACATTTCAGAGTAAAATGGTCTTTCAATCACAATCTGCTTTCAGCTCCACAAGAGAAGGAGCGTTTTTCAATGTGTTTCAAGCTGTTGGCTGTAGGTCATGCCATTTGTGGGTGAATAGTTGTACATACTGCCTGGAAGACCCTATCAGTTATTTATGAGGCCTTTCTGTACATACAGTGTTTCCTGCCAGTGAACACAGGAAACAACCACAGATGGAGAGAAAACATGCTCACAACAATATAACAAGAGGCTGCTTTGTTATTTTGTTATTTTGTTTTTTAAAGTTAAATTTGACATCACTTTCACATTTGTCTCATCATATTCTAATTAAAACCAACAATGATCTGATCTTACTTACAAGTACAGTCTGTGTATGTGGTACTGTGTATCAGGGTTTTCCTATAAAGCTTAGGCACAGCACCCAAGCCGTTTGGGCAGCACCTAAGCCCAATGACCGCTTTGATTTAATGTCAGCATCAAAACTGACTTGATTGAATGGCTCAGATCTAATGATTTTAGTTGGTCCCCAGTGGACCTATTTTAGCAAGTTTTGTCTTCAATTATCAGCTCTAGCTTTTCCAACGTTTTAGACTTTTTACGGTAATAATAATGGTCCAAAACAATTTGAAATTGAAAAATGTAATGTTTTCTTGAGAAAGGACCCCTAAACCCCCCACCAAATACGTGCACCTATGTCTTCCACAAACATAGGGAAAACACTGGCAATGATTGGCTACAGAAGAGAAGAAGTCCGTTCTTGGAGCTGCTCTTGCTCTGACCACTACTCTGGCTTTGACTGCTGCGCTCGCTTGGACCGCTGCTCTGACGGATGCTCTGGCTCTGACCACTGCTCTGGCCGCTGCTCTGACTGCTGCTCCGGCTCTGACCACTGCTCTGACCGCTGCTCTGGCTCTGACCACTGCTCTGACCGCTGTTCTGGCTCTGACCGCTGCTCTGGCTCTGACCACTACTCTGACCGCTGTTCCCACCGACCATGATGACCGCAAGAAGTATGAGCAGTTAGTTTCAGTTGAACATTCTGTTGCTAGTATAGCAACTACTAGCTACTGACTCAGTTCCATAGCAGTTTAACTGACAGCGTTACATCTACAATTTTCTAAGTCTATACTTTGAATCTGGTCTCTCACCTTTTTAGTGTCTTTTTTCTGATTTGTAATCACTATCATTTAATGTGTTGTCGAATACTGTTTTCACAGTTTCACAAGTGAAAACTCCTCTTGTCAACCTTTTCTGGAGGTGAGTTTATCTTGCTGTGCATTTACAATGACAATGTATTTTCTTGACCTTTTTTTAAATCATCTTCAGTAGGAACAAACAAGTTTGGGTCTAAGTGCCACAGACAATCAATCGATCAATTTATTTGTCATGTGAAATCATCCATCCATCTTCGTCCGCTTATCTGGTGTCGGGTCGCGCGCGCGCGGGGGGGGGGGGGGTCGGGGGGGGGGGGGGGGTGATATGAAATCATATAAATACAATTCCAGTGACAGACAGCCTTTGGAAGTAGGAAAGTATTAAAAGAGGGACTTTCCATTGTTGGTTTGTTAGCAATAAGAAAGACAGAATAACTCTAGCCTCTCATCCTTTAAAAAAAATGATTTTATCTATTTGACCAAACAGTATTGGGCTTATGCACTGGTATTGGGAAACCCTTATAATTGTGCTGCAGAGTTGTGCACAGATTTAATATTAGGTTAACTTGTTAACATAAGGCTAAAAATGACTAATATGAAACAACTAGTTAGATAGTGGTTTTGTTTAATACTCTTCATTTTACACTGAATAGAAGAAAGTTGTGTCTCTGCTACGGTATGACATCCATTAGTGCAGTTAATACGTTTGTTATTCTAATATTGAAAGAGACACCTAGACTATTTGTAGCATGTGAACAATTATTTAATTGAAGAAAACTTTTAAACGGAGCATATGGGAATTTGCAAGGTCAGTCTTCTTTGATACTTTCATCTGATCTCATCTTTTGAGATATCCCATTTTATTTAAATGAACTATAGACTAGGTAAGCATAGGCCTAGGTGGTGTACGTCTGTCTATTTTAACAAAAGGTCATAGAGTGCAGCTAAGTAAATTGTTTCACCTTGAGGTGAAAAGGGAAAACAAAGAGGGACACACTGGGCTCTCTGTTTACTGAACATCAGCAGGGAAGTAGTTCAGCACTGTTGAGAGCTGAAGGAGCTGTTTCCCCATGTCTCTGTCAGTTTGCCTGACGCCATGTCCCATACATAAACCTTATCAGTTGGTCAGCATTCATTCATACCTCCCTGACATTTGTCTCTTTTCCACTGTCACTCTATCTCCTTTACTCTCCCTCTTTTTCCCGAGCTGTCTGCTGCACCCTGCCAGGGAAACGCTGTGAATTAGAGCACTGAGCTCGGTGTCCAAGCACCCTCGGGTCATTTCAGTCAGTCTTCGCTCTGCCAACTGGTACAGCAGTTTTACACTAGCAGCATATTTTGTGCAGTCCAGAGTCCCAGTATCCCAAACACATCTTAGCGGTATGATCATCTTAAGTCTTGCATGCAAGCAATTTAAAGCACTGTGAAATCTCTTTGACAGTGCTTTGTAACGCATCATGTGGGTTTTGCTAAAAATATGTGAAAAATGTGTAAAAAACTAAACAATACAATTTGAATCTCACAGTGAAAACTGCCAAGGAGGGATTTCAAAATGTTCTGCTCAAAGGTATACATTTACAGTATTACTTCCTTGTTAAAAAAATCTAATTGGGGCCTTTAGAGGGATCATGAAAAAATATACACGAGTTATGCTTGGGTTGAAAACCGGGTTTATTCACGTTAAAATAGATGCAACTTTCTCATTACAGATTCACTTACTGGCCACATAAAAGTAGCTTCCCTGACGCACTGGTGAAGAGGTATGCTTATGACTACTGTAATTAGGACATGAATTGGGCAGGGACCTCTGCATATTATCCCTGTGGGTTCAGGTCAGCTGTTTTTAGTAGGTCACATCTATGCTATAAGAGAAAAGAAGCCATGTCACCAGACTGCATCTGTGATCATTTATGGGAGCACAGCACCGGCTCATAAGTGTAGGAAGAGCCTAGGAAGAGTCCATTCTTATATCTTCAGAAAGGATTGCAAAGTAAGATGTCTGTAATCACACTGCACAATCATACAGATATACACGTGTATGCGCTCACCGTTAACTCCTACGCACAACTACTTTGCCATTTAGGGTTCAACCCTCCCTCCCCTCCCCTCCCTTCCCATCCTCACGCCTACTGAGCTCATCCCAGGTGCCTGCTTTGCCTGTTCAGCCACTCAGCCCACCCACACACTCACACTCTCAGTCCCAGCGAGCAGCGGCAAACGTTTTCCCGCTTTCTTCTTCTCCTCTCTACTCCCACCCACTCCAAAAGGCTGTGAATCACTGGCTGACACGCTGAAGCACCAGCAGGGCTCTTGTGTTTTTAGATGGAGAGGGACTAACATCTCCTTTTGCCTTGGTTTGTGAAGCATAGCCTATTATTGTGGGGTTTGACTTGCACATAGGTACAACGCTTTGAAAGATACAGTTTGTGTAACTGTGCAGGGCCGCTGTAGGCTGACATTAGTTAATGCATGTGTGTGTTAGTGTGTCTTCAAGTGTAATATGGCATGCATTTGTGCCAGTGGGACTGAGAAACGTTGTTTAGCACTTAGTGGAGTGATTCGTGCGTTTCCAAAATCAGCCTGTGCAAGTGACAGGCAATGTCTTTTCAGAGAACCACTGCTCAATGATTCATATCCCCCAATCTGTCAACAGGCACCGACTATTGTATGAGCTGCAGTTACTGTAGATCAAAATCTGACTTCTCCTGAATGCCTTTCAAGTGTAAAAATCATAAAACATATCTTCCATATTTATGGTATCAATGCTGGTCAGTAGCATTTCTCACCTTTTGATTTGCAGGAGGACATTAGTTTGTAGCACATGTAGTGCCATGTATATATGAGGACATGACAAAGTCTTAACAGAAAACAGCTTGCTGCTGATCAGAAGATGTAGCCTGATGTACCAGTCCATCCTCACATTTTCTTTGTTGTCCGACCAATAGCACAAAACCCAAAGATGCAGTATTCAATTTATTATCTGATGAAGCCCTCATCAGAGAATATTTGGCATTTTTTTGCAAGAAAAATAACTGAAATGATTAACTGATTATCAAAACAGTTAAATATTTATTTTCTGATGATTACCTAATTGATTAATCAACTCACAGTTTAAGCATCTATTAGCGTTGCATCCTAAAACCCTCTTTTTCCTTGAAATAATAAAATAAAAGCTGGTATTGTTGCCTTTTCGAGGTCAAATATGTCCATCATTTGCAGAAGGATGTACGTTTGTGACTTGGATTTGTAGCACATATGATACTGAGTAGAAGTTGACTACTCTGACGTGTTGAGTCTGTCACAGGATGAAAATGCTGTTCATTCTCTATTCCTTCTGTTTGAAATTACATAAAATGCTCTTTTCTTTGGCCTTTCCGCTCTGGAGTGGACTGAGCGTAAGCTTGATTGAAGCGTTTATACATACAGTCGATGTGTGTCAGTTACACTGGTTCAGCCACTTGGCAATGTGAGATCATTTTCACCCACTGACAACTGTGATTGTCTGGACTCCAATCTGCCAAGAAACGCTTCACACAGATGGCGAGAGAGAGAGAACATGGAGGTTGGATGATGGAGGTTGATTTCACCGTCTCTTACAGGCCTCGGCATAATCACGCTCTCAATATTTCCTTTAGTGGGTTGATGTGTGCAATTGCTGACATGTTTGTGGGTCTACATGAGTGTGAGTACATCTTATGATTGTGTGTGTGTGTGTGTGTGTGTGTGTGTGTGTGTGTGTGTGTGTGTGTGTGTGTGTGTGTGTGTGTGTGTGTGTGTGTGTGTGTGTGTGTGTGTGTGTGTGTCAGCCACTCATGCAGTCTGCGGAAGCTACATAGGCATTGTGAGGACTCGGCAGGGAGCTCTGTTTCTTTTGTGTTTGCCTGGAGCAGCTTTCCACCCACGGTGGGCAGGCTTGGCTGCTAGTTTGGCAATCACTGGGTGACTTGGGTAGAAAGAAGGGAAGGCACACAGCCATTCATGGTCACATTATGCACATGGGGAACAGGAAAGCAATGGTGGTTTAGAGATATTCTCAGATTAATGCATCTCATTCTCTTCTGCCTTTGACCAAAAGAATAAATGTGTTAATTGGGCTACAGAACAAATATAAAATGTGCATATTTACCAGTTCCCTGCTGTCTAAAATGCAGGCCTACTGTGCACAGTTTTCTGAACATAAAACACTTGTCAGACTCAACATGTGGTTGGTGATATATTCACTAAAATCTGGAGATTAGAGGATTTGAGTTAAAACATTGATGCTATTCAAAAAAAATCAAGCAGCCTCCACTGTAGCTGACTGCACTAAAACTAAACTACATTAGATGGTCTGCTGGTGATATTGACGAATCTTAATTGGCTTCTATACATACAGCAGACAGTTGGGGTCGCCAGGAGTCCGTGAGGTGCAGCCTGACATGCTAGAAACCGTGTGAGTCGATAACTGCCCATTTAAACAGTTTAAGCTATTATCTACTGCATCCTACTCGTTTTACCTCAAAACAAATAACTTGTATAATAGAATAAAATCTCGCTGTTTGCAGTTTCACCGTTTTCTTGAAGCAGCTGGATATCTCCCAATAAAATGGAATAACTAGCAACAAACCAAACCAAAGGATGATTGAAGTTTAGAGATGTTTTAGCCTATAGGCAAATGTAGTAGGCTACTATAGGTATAGGCTAAGTTAATGAATTAATATTTGATAACAAAAATAATGCATAGCCTACATCTTGGAATAAAGGAGTTTAGTTGACTCAATTAAAATAGCTTTGTGCATTTTATTCGGGTATGTTTTTACATTTATCTCGCTCTTTCACTAACAGACACACCTCCCACCTGCCTCTCTCTCTCTCTCTCTCTCTCTCTCTCTCCTCACTTCCCTCACACTTTTCACTCAGCTACCCAAGATGGCGGCAGCCCCATCCATCCAGCCGCCGAGCGTTCACTCTTCTATAGCCGGGGAGAGCGCAATTTGCCCGGAGATGGACAGCCACGACAGCAGGCAGCCGGAGGATGAGGAGGCGGCTGCAGCAACATCACAGCCCTCCGACTCGGAGATTAGCCTCCGCGACCTGCCCGACCTGGAGCCGGAGGAGATCGAGAGGAGGCTGGCCAAAACTCGACAAGAGCTGAGCAACAGGAGGAAAATCCTCATTAAGAACCTGCCGCCTGACACCACTAACCAGGTACACGTTAGTTTGGAAAAACTGTAGCAAAAGTAGTGTGGTTAACTATAGTTTAGAGTTTGTACGCATATCCAGACTAACTGTTGTCATTAGCTTAGTTTGCACTGACCGTCGCACTTTTAAAATGAACTTGTCAGATGCATAGTGAACTTACATGCTCGTCTAGTATTTTTTAATATAATGTGATAGTATCTTTATAAGTAACATCAGTTTTGAAGTGTATTTGAATAGTTTACAAATGTACAGTGGGGTCTGGCTAACAGCTGGCTGTTAGATTTACATTTCATTCGTTAATACCATCTAACAATGCACACTGTCTCATTCAAGGGATCCCCAACTAATACTAAGGCTCAATTAATTGTTTGGCCATAACATTTTAAACTATTGCAAAATGTGGCTACTACATGTACTCTTGTATTTACATTTGTGATTTAAACTAGTTTCTCCAAAACAATGTGGCATGTTGGTTAATGAAGTGGGTTGTGCAAAAGCTGTATGGGGCTTGCAAGTTCTGTTGCTTTTCTTGCAACAAGAGGACATACTGTGGATGAAATCCCTTACCTTCATCATTCAGGTCTACCCATTGTTGTAACTTATCCATGTACCTGGTCTAGCATCAAAATCTTGTTGTCAATTATACGAGATTGGTAAAGTCAGAAAGCAAAATTACTATTAGTTGGTGTGTGTGTGTGTGTGTGTGTGTACGTGTGTGTGTGTGTGTGGCATTATAGTTTATTCACATTTTCATCTGCCACTATAATTGGATATTTTCACTGCATGGAGCAGTGCATTTATATGCACATAACGCTTTTGCCACTGTCAGGTAGCATCTGTTGTGATTCTGTTTCAATCAACATTTTATAGTCAGCTCATATCCTACAGACAATACAATCTTGTACAGTTAAAAGTCCTCACCCTTACCTCTTGTGTTATATACATATTGTTTTGAACAATGTAAACAAGAGTTACAACTACTTCAGCTAACTCAGAAAATGTTTTTTAAGACATGATCGATAAAATCCAAGATTTCTGACTTGGTTTACACAGTTTGCTTTAATCGGATTCCTTTACAGCAGATCAATCTGTTTATCTTTTACGTTTAGTTTACGCACAAGCACTTTGCAAGCATGTTTCTTGTCAAAGACCGCAGAGTGACTTCACTGTTTATAACGTTAAAACCTTTTTGGTTTCTCCTACTTCTAAGTGTCATTCATCACTTGTGTCAGCATGCAAGCCTTCATGAGGCAGAGCGTTGAAGGAGCTGATGGTGTATCCCTTCAGGGTTGTAGCACCAAACATTCTTAGAAAGAGGCACACTGCCAAGCAGAACCAGCTCTCTGCCGGGTGTTAGTGTGTGTGTTCAAGGAGAAAGTGAGGGAGTGTGAAAGAGTGCGACTGCATGGTGTTTGTGAGAAATGTGAAACGGAGGGGAGAGAGAGAGAGAGACAGAGACAGAGAGAGGAAAAGTCACTTGGAACAGGTTAAGCAACAGAAGTCTCTCTCTCTCTCTCTCTCTCTCTCTCTCTCTCTCTCTCTCTGTATTTTCCACATTATTCATGTGTCAGAGCGAGTGTGAGATGTTTAGTGAGCCTGAGCAGAGCAGTCAGAGAGCAGAGCTGCATGAAGCCCACACTCCTGAACGTGCCACATGAATTTATCCATTTTAAGGAGTAGGTCAGACTCTTTGACATCTCGCGATATGAGTTACTGAAACTGTTAAAGCTCAGGCTATGTATCTTATATGCAGAGCGATCCGGCAGCTTGTCAGAAATGAATGATTAATAAAAACCACATCACAAAACCACAACTCCCAAATAAAGTAACCATCAATAACAGAATAAAATATTGCTGTAGATAGGTGACTTTTTCTTTTTAACGGTGTGTTTAAAAGGCTCCAATTGCTGCATTTATTTCTGTTTGTAAGGCTGTAGAGTTGCTGAAATATATTTTCCATCACACAACATGTAGCCTAAACTAATGGACGTATATCAGAAAAAATGTGATATTTTAATAATGCTGGTGTTGACATAGTAGCATCTTCCATACGGTTATAGATTTATGGTGAAGGAAAGTCCTTGTCATTGTCTTATGTAACCTGTCTGATGTACTCAACGATGCCCAGCCGACTCCATCTCCCATTCCTGTCATATGCGCTGCCCCATTAGTAAACACTATGTAGGAGATGGATATGTGTGTGTGAGTGTGTGGAGTTCATGGTGCACTGTGTTAAATATATAGCCCTGCTGACAGTCCTCATCTCAGAGAGAAGAGGGGGGATGGGAACAATGGAGGGAATGAGAAAGTAGAGCTGGAAGACAGTAGAGTTGGGTGAGAGGAGATGAAGGAAGGAAGGAAGGGATGAAGGAAGAAGATAAAGGAAAGATAATAGAATGAGGTGGTTGAGGGATAAGTAGGGAGAGACATTTGGTCCAAATAGGAGCCATTAATGACTCTTATCCTATACCATTTGATTAAATCAATAGGTTTTGCTAAAATGCTATCGATAGCATTTTACTGAAAAGGAATCCACTATTGACGCCAAATCCTTTTGAATCACATTTTTCATGCGCTACCTGCTCTAATTTTGGAGGTCCCAATTCAGAGCTATTAAGTTGATAAGATTCAAATATTTATACTATGTGCATGAAAGCTAAACTGGGAGGTTATACTGAATCAAGACACAATCAGTAAGATAATTTCTCTAGAAAGGACTTGCCACTCCACTGGTCTTGAAAGTCCATGCACGGTCATACAGTGGTGTTAACAAAAGTGATTTTTGTTTTCCCTTACTAACGGTTTTTGGTAATAACACCATCTTAGAAATAACACGTCAACCACACAAGGTTAATTTTAGCCTTTTATAACATTGTGCGACCACGATGGACAAAAAAGTATCCAAATTGATGGAGCAGAACCAGAGCTATCTTCCATACATAACATATCATGCATTCTTCTTCCTTTTCAAAACTTGGTGCACACAATGCAAGTCAAACATTGATTGTAGGAGCCTCATACTGTATGTTGTTTATGGTCTCATTTATATTATTTATTGATTATTATATTGTGCACTTATTTTGTAGTTGGTGGGCGTGTTCATCGCAGCTTGAGTGGAAGTGATAACATTATATTTGTTTGCTTCACTTGGTCACCTGGGTTTTTTGGGCTTTCACAGAGAAGGGCTGAGCCTGGGTGCGAACACTTTCTGTTGAATAATAATGCACTTATTTTGTCTCACAAAGTAACTTTACATTTGGTAACTGCAGTACTAGTTGTATTTTAAATAAATCATTGCAATACAATCTTGAGCGTGTCACAGTGTGTATATGCATCTCTCAGTGTTTAGTTCCTTGCGGCAGCACTTTGTTAGACTGCGTACAGCCGCAACACCGATTGTTTGTAATGCTTGTTGCAGCTAATATAGAACGAGCTGCTAGCTTCGAGCAGAGATGGGGAGTGAGCTATAGAGGTCTGGTAACCTCACTACTTAACTCCATACCTCCAAATTTTGCTTTTATTTTCAAACTTGTAGTCTTCAGCCCCAAACTGACGCTGACTCAAGTGACTTCACTTAAAGCACTTTATCAGACTCCAATGAAAATTGACGTTCAGCGGCGACAAGAAATAAGAAACTGCTACCTGAATGTTTTGTACATTTCTCTCTAAACAAAGAGAGAGAAGGGGTTTGGTAAGCGATTAGAGACTTAGTTAATCTAGGTGTTTTGCCAACCGGAAAATTGGTTACAAATTTAATTGGCTATTGGAATACATTCCTAGACATTATTCCTCAACGGTTTCCCACATGCAAATAACCAAGTTGGAAGTAGTTCTAGAGGGAATGGAATTTGTTTCAGTGCACTTGGAATTTGAAAAAGAATACAAATTATGTTTTATCCAATCCAAGCAAGTAGTGTAAAAACATATTTGCAGATATGCGCTGGAGGTGTGTGTGTGTGTGTGTGTGTGTGTGTGTGTGTGTGTGTGTGTGTGTGTGTGTGTGTGTGTGTGTGTGTGTGTGTGTGTGTGTGTGAGCTTCCAACAACTTCTGCTAAGTTCTTGAATTATTCAGTTTCTCACTTCGGCAATATGTGGATGTTCCGGCCTTTGGGCCAGTGTACATGATTATATATGTTCTTTGAACACCAGACAAAGTGTGTGTGTGTGTGTGTGTGTGTGTGTGTGTGTGTGTGCGCGCACAGTTGTGTTTGCATATGTACAAGAGGTAAACCCAAATACATGTAAATGTCACAAAGCAGCGTGTGCCTGAGCTATTCTCTTAACACCCACTTCCTCCTCTCGCTTCACATGCTGTGAAGTGTGTGTGTGTCTGTGTGTGTGTGTGTGTGTGTGTGTGTGTGTCAGTAGCAGATGTTCATGAAATCTGCCCCTCCTGACAGTGGGCAGTCTTCATCACTTACAAGCCTGTGTGCACACATGTTGTGATTTAGCTGTTTACTGTGGCATTAGTCACCTCAAAGTTTTCCAGATGTTTTTGCCGCAATTATCCCACAGCCGTTTAAGATACACCTGTTTGACTGACTACTGTTAGTACAACCAGGACAGACCAACAAGTTGTTGACACTTGCTCATACATGTTGGTGAATTTGTTGAGGTGATGATGAACTTGATTTGAGATGCGCTGAAAACCTCCAATGCCGAACCAGTTGAAATCCTTGGTGATGGTGGAGAGTAGGAGCAGGAGTATTATGGGTACGCAGTGTTTCCTTTAGGATTTTTTTTGCAGTGGGGGCAGGTCTGTTTGAAAAGCAACCCCACACACACGCACATTTTGCCGAGGGCCAGAATACAATCAGCATCATCATCAAGAATTAAGACGTGAGCATAAAGATTGCGTCATTCACGTGCATATTAAGTAGCCATGTTGGTTTGTTTTGGTCTTATAATACATCCATAAATGCTCCAGCAGAGAGGATGGTTAATTTAACCAGCAGTTAAGTTTACAAGAATTTGTCCAAATTTCAAGATTTGTGGCAAACTAAGATAAACAGACTACAAACCAACAGCTTTTGTTTTAGCTCGTTTGTCAAAATTCGCTATTTAGAGTAGAGCTGTGTTTGTGTAAACAGCACGGTGGACGAGAGTGGACTGCCCAGACAGATCAGATTGAAATATATTGCTTCCTACTTGTGTATGCCTGCAGACATTTGATTGGGTATTGATACATATTTACT
Organism: Gymnocephalus cernua; assembly: GCA_023631565.1. Taxonomy (NCBI): domain Eukaryota; kingdom Metazoa; phylum Chordata; class Actinopteri; order Perciformes; family Percidae; genus Gymnocephalus; species Gymnocephalus cernua. The sequence continues at coordinate 30,155,039 of CM042432.1, read as the reverse complement.
TTTAGGTTTTATTGCAGCCTACTTACAGTAACGAGCGTAGCGGTATCTTTCCCAGTCAGGTGCATGTGCTGCGTGTTGTAACGTGTGTGTGTGTGTGTGTGTGTGTGTGTGTGTGTGTGTGCCCGCAGCATGGGCATCGCTGTTCAGAATCCCATCTATCCTCCAAAATGTAACGCTTGTATCCAAACAAATTGTGCTTGAAGCTGCAGGCCTTCCAATTATAACGACCTCATCCACATTGTCGAAATCATTGATGTATTGAGCCATTACATTGAAAACCTTTTAGATATCAGGAGCCTATGATTTACTGTAGTCGTCCTAACGACACACTAACAGTTAGCTAGATAGCCTGTTTATGTTTCTGTAATTTAGCCTTAGTTATTTATTTCTTACCTTGATTTTGGTGTCTGCGTTTCAAAGCCGTCTCCCGCGGTGACGTTTTTGGTTGAGCTGTTCATTTATTATGCATGTATATTATGTCATATATATTATGTCGACTCGGAAGAAAGCAAACGTTTTGACAATAAACTACATCAACACAACAGTATGTGAAGTTAAACTGGACGGGCCCAATAACCTCTGAATAGTTCTACTTGTTAAATTACAATGTGAGCGGCAGCCAACAGGGGGAGGGGTGCATTATGTCGGCAGGATCATTTAAAAGGCAACTGCGACTACATTGTAGCACACATTGTAATCGTCTTTTGACAAATGGATATTGTGAGAAGCGCAGGTTCTGTAAAATTGAAAATACCTGAAAATACCTCATCCATCACATAATCAACAACAGAAAACCCAGTCAGTGGCAGCTCTGTGGAGGCAAGTACCTTAGTAATGAGAGAGGTCAAACAAGTAACAAGAGAAAGCTATGCCAAGTTTTGCTACCCATGGACCAAAAGGCATACAGTAAATACAGCAAGTGATGACTAGAGTGTAAATACTGCTCATTGCTCAGTCTGGTCTGATTTTAATAGCTCTTATGAGATGCTCTTGGCAGCGTCAGAGTTATCAGAATGCCTTTATTCATCATCTACCAGTCAAAATGCAAAATGCCGCTATTAGCTTGCAAGAAATTTAGCAGAACTATACAGAAGTCAACAGTATGTTATATTACAGTTTGTTAAATTAATATGACATTATGCTTGATATGTTGAGTCAAATGAACTGGGACATTTATGTACTTAATCCAGTGCTGCCGTGATTTATGCGCTCAGTTACTCTAGCAGTTATTATATCATTAATTGCTTTAGTTTATGTAAAATGGCACCATTTCTTTTATTCACTTGATCCAGATTTTAAGAAATGGCAGCCGGCAAAACACCTTACAACCCTACGTAGCCTACGCTATGGCGTACAATTGACGAAGTGCAGACCGTCGTTGCCGATGAAAGGATTCATCATTGTTTTGATAAAAATGATGTCACGGCAGTATTACGCAACGATTATGCCGGTCAGCTGAGAAGGTGTTATCTGCAGTGGAAAACGAAAAGAGAACAGTACTAGTAACAAAAAAGTGAGTTGAGCAGAGCTGTACCATACAGTGGAAACGGGGTATTTGTGTGTTTACTTGCAAATATATTAAATTACTAAATCAAATTTAGAAGGTCAATTATCTTTTGAACATATTTTGGTCAGATCTAGCTGCATATATTATATATATATATATATATATATATATATATATATATATATATATATATATATATATATGTTACAGTTGAAAATTGCATTAATATTCTAGATTATAGATGTTCTAAATAAAACTATGACAGAGGTTGTTACACTGTTACTGTTACAGTGTACACTGCTTATAAATGAACCTCAAATACTTTCAAATACTGTCATTGTGTAAACACTTGCACACATTTTAATTTATATTATTTGGCACTTAAGGTACTGCAGGCAAGCAAAAATAAGAAATATTCTTAAATGATGTTTTGACCCAACGTCTTCAGGACTCTGTTATATGTGAGGAGTGACTGCCGGCTCAGTGGGGAAAATAACCTCCAATCTGAGACCTGTGGCTTCAGGGCCAGAGCCAAGCAGAGACAAGTGGGTGTGGATGGTGGAGGGAGGTGGGGTCACACTGGGTGACGGCAGAATCGGTCCTGTCTCAAGGCAAGCCACCTGCTTCCCACAGCCCACTGGTTCTGTCCTTTCTTAAATCAGCTTCTCTATGAAATAAGTGAAATGGCGAAAAAGACGAGGTTTGACCAAGCAGCGACCACTAAGATGCTGTTCTTCTAATGCCAGTTATCTCTGACAGTACAGAAGTGACATGGACTTTGGCAAACCTTTGTCAAGTACCACAATACGTAGTTACAGCCACAAATGCCAGTTAAAACTGTACTGTGCCAAAAGGAAGCCCTATGTTAACAGTGTCCAGAAGTGCCGTCGACTTCTCTGGGCTCGGAGGCATCTGGGATGGACCATCACACAGTGGAAACGTGTACTCTGGTCAGATGAATCAGTATTTCAGGTATTTTTTGGGAGAAATGGACGCTGTGTGCTCCGGACCAAAGAAGAAAAGGATCATCCAGACTGTTACCAGCAACAAGTCCAAAAGCCAGGGTCTGTCATGGTATGGGGTTGTGGCAGTGCCCTTGGCAAAGGTAACTTGTACTTCTGTGATGGCACCATTAATGCTGAAAAGTACATAGAGATTTTGGATCACAATATGCTGCCTTCAAGAAGACATCTTTTGCAGGGACGTCCATGCATATTTCAACAAGATAATGCAAAACCACATTCTACACACATTACAAAGTCCTGGCTGCGGAGGAAGAGGATACGGGTACTTGACTGGCCTGCCTGCAGTCCCGACCCTTCTCCAATAGAGAATGTGTGGTGCATTTTGAAGCGCAAAATGCGAAACAACGAAGACCCCGTACTGTTGCCCACCTTAAGACAAAATTACACCTGAAACACTTCATCACTTGGTGTCTTCAGTCCCTAAACATATATTTTAAGTGTTGTGAAAAGGAATGGCAACATTACAAAGTGGTAAATGCTTTACTGTTCCAACTTTTTTTGAAATGTGTTGCAAAAACCAAAATAGGAATTTTGTTTATTTGAAAAAAAAAACAATACAAATCATGAGGAACACATTAAATTATGTGCTGTTGTATTTTCTGCAATGAAATACAAGTCAAAGTACATTTAGAAATCACTACTTTCTTTTTTTATTTGTGTTTTCCATACTGTCCCAACCTTTTCTGATTTGGGGTTGTAGATCCTTGTACAATCAGGGAGTTAATTCAAGTCCGCTGGATTTATCTAGGAGTCACAATCGTTCCATCTACCCAGGGTGAAAATGATGTTAACAGGATGGCCCAAGCTCTATGCAAATGTGTAGATATTTGCATAGCATTTCAACTGATTTGCACACAGCAATGCACTGCAGGCTGGTGAATACTGTGCAAAAAAAAAAGAAATTCAACAAGTTATTAGCTGAGAACCTGTGTTTGTAGTGTAAAACCACATTAAGAGTCTGGCAGTCTGTGCATACCTCTTGGACAATGTGACTGTTGTGGTGATAGAGAACTTCATATCACTGTTTACCGTTAAAATATAAAAAAAGGGAGAGCGTCATGAATATTCCTTCTGTGTGTGTTCTGTCCCCTCCTACAGTAGATTTGAATAGAGGTAACATGAAAATGTAACCAGACAGCCATTGCTTAGTCCAGCAATGAAAAAGAGCAAACACATGAGAAAGCAGGAGGATACAAATAAGGGAGAGGAGAAAGGAGTTTAAGGAGAAGGCACAAGGGCAGGAGGAGGAGGAAGGGAGAGAGAAAGAGGGGGGAGAGAGCCTGGATGAAGAGAAAGAGAGAAGCGAGGAATCAAAACAAACATGTTAAAATGAGGAATTCTATTTTAACTAACATATAAGGTGTGAAAACTCTGAGAATGTGCATGAGAGAAAGAAAAGGAGATGTATGTATGTATGTATGATCATCTGCTCTCAATATGTGAGTGTGCATGTTGTCTAAGAAGCTTTCCTGGCAAGCTTTTGATAGGCCAGTGATTTATGCTGTGCATGGTTTGAGCCACCTGTCACACACACGCACACAAAGTCTGGCACAGACCAAATATGGACAACAGTGTTTTTTTGGATCTATTTCAGATTCATTGTTGCAATTTACAATGAAAAAATAGCTAATTGTTAAACTGTGTTATAACTGACTGCGGCTTTTACTGTAGATGTTTTATGTTCGTTTGAAAGCAAGGACAAACTGCAACATTCTACACTTCCTGAATGATTCCATTCGTGCCTTCATTATTGACAACATTAGCTGTTTTCCATCAAAGTGTGTTTGACACCCACTTGGAAATGGAATCAGAGGAAAAAATTACTGTAATTATTGTATCATCATTACATATAACAAAAATACAGGTTTTGTAAATACATTTTGGTGTACTTCACTGACAGACTACAGCAGCTTACACTACTCATAAAAGTACAGGGCCACTAAAATCACACGTATGAATAGAGTGCTAGTATTACTTCTATATAAATGTGAATGATGATGATGAATGCTATTGTAATGCTAATCATTTTAGACCATGCAGTTGTGTTTTGTGTGTGTGTAGGAGTAGCGCTCTGCTGGCTGGCATACATGGCTTTCATCCTCTGCTCTCTGTAGCATATATCACTCTATCAGTAGGTCAAGGACACAGTTACTGCCGGTAAGGAGGCCGTGCAGAGGGGCCGTATTTGTCCCATAATCCCCCCCACTCACAGAGTTAAAATGATAGCTAACTGTTTCACCTTTCCTCAGTGGCCCTGTTTGTATTTGTAAGCCATCTCATTTATGATTGCAAGAGAAAAGAAAAGAGTGTTTGTGTAATGGATGAATAGGTGTTGGAGTAAACACATTCTCCTTCCCTCTATTTCTTCTTTGCCTGTTGGCTTTCTCGCTATACACTTCCATCCCCTTGTACACTTTCCACTGTAGAGAATATGATACGTGTAAGAGTGACTTACAGAGTGCAGCAGAGGAATTAGAAATATCTTAACTGGCAAACGAGCTGACAAATAGAAGGGTCACAAACAACGCCTAGGCCATTTGAAAGGTGTTTTGCAGTCCTTTTTATTTGCAGGAAATTGACAGTAGAAGCTGTGAATGGAAGATGAAGAATAAAACAAAAACAAACATCTTTCCCCCTGTAGTACATTTTGGCTAAATGGCTGCACTTTAGTCCGAAACACTGTTTAAGACTACAGCAAACACAACTGCAGTTTGATTTAATGGCTTTGCTCAAGGCACCTTTCATGCCCAATTTGCATTAGGCAAGACAAAAAAATGATTCCAGGGTAACACGGCTGTGTAGCGTTTTGACTCGGAACGTGGTGGATTACATGTGCACAGATGTCACTCCTGACACCCTTCTTCCAACAGAAAGCTGGATTACATTTATTTATTTGGTAGATGCTTTTGTCCAAAGCGACTTACAAATGAGGTACAAAGAGAAGCCTTCAAGAATAAGTGCTGCAGCACTCGGTGCCACAAGGCTGCAGGTGTTGTAAGTGCATAGCAAATAACAAGAGAGAGAGAGAGAGAGAGAGAGAAAAAGGAGGATGGAGGGAGAGTATATTATCTCGAAGACGTAGGTATTCAGCTGACCGAATCGAGTTCAGTAACTTGTTTATTCTTCGAAAAAAACAACAAACCCAATTTGTTTAGGGGCCAGTAAAAATTGACTTTGGCCAAGTACAATATTTTTCACTTGCCCGAACGGACAAGGGGAAAAAAAACTTTACCGTTGAACACTGCCATAGGTGAGCTTTAGTGACTTGAATATAAAGCTGGCAGCACCAGGGAGCCAGTCAAGTAATGAAAAGTGGAGTGACCAACTGTTTTTGGCTGGTTGGATTAACCAGATTGAGATTTGATGAGATTTAGGAGGTGTGCGCCTACAAGCCTCTAGGACCCATGGTTCTTGTGACATCCTTCTCCACGTAGAGTCACTTTTACGTGTATCTTCGCTGAACTATATAAATCTGTACAGATAATGTACTTGATGATAGAATTATACTTGTGGTATCATAGAGATAGTATCAATAAAAGTTGTGTGGACAGCAGTTAGCAGCAGCAGCAGCTTAAAATTAAATAAGGTAGGTGAAGACTACGCTGGTGAGTTTCGGCTTACATTGCAGCCCCTGGTCTGTGAATAAAAGTTTCAAGGTTGGCAGCAGCAGTGTTTAGCGGGTATACAGCTGAGTGCTCACTGTTTCCTTATGTGGACAGGTGAAAAGCTGATGATCCAATTTCATGTTCCTTCATGAACCTACACTCCTATGAGCTCCATGTAGTCTTCCCAGGTGTTAGACCAGGCTGCTATCACATTCTTTATGAAGTACATCCTGTCAGGGCAGTTTGCTTCAATACCACACAAATGGCGCTTACCCACTGCTAGTACCAGCTCTACTCGGCTCGACTCGACTCGGCTGTGGTGGCCCGTCCTCCTCCTTTCATTGCAGATTAAGTACTGCCTCGTGTAAGGCGAGCGTGGCTGGTCGTCATAGCGACCTAACGCGACACACACACAACGTAGAAGGTGTGTTGTTTTTGACTCTCGGCATGTGGCTGTTAACACAGCCAGAAGACACATTTTGTTTCAAAAGAAGCTGGAGGCAGCAAAAAAAAAACACAGCTGGCTAAATTATTTAAAAATGGCGGGTTTGTTCAGGACACCTCCGTCTGTTGCTAGCAATGATGCGGCAGTGATTAGTGACGATTCTCTCCGACCAATTAGTAGTCTGCTGGTTTTCATGTCACCTTTTGGTATTGCCTCAGCTCGCTTGGAATCTCGATGGAGGGGATACTAAAAAAAGTACCTGTTGGCAGGTACCAGGGACTTATTTTCATAATGGAAAACCAAAAAAAGGTGAGTAGAGTCGAGGCGAGTCGAGCAGGGTATTGACTGGATATGCTGGGAATTTGACCTTCCTAAAGTGTTCAAACATGCAGAGGGATCAGAGCAGTATAGCACAGCATGGAACAGAGTGACATGTTAGTTATATTATAGAACAGCTTGACATAGAGGATCATATTGTAGAACAGGCTTGAACAGGAAACAGCTTGTCCTACTGCTTCTGCCCACATACTGTCCAGGTTCTCCATCTAATCACTCGGTCATGAAGACAAGACAGGTGTCTCTTTAAATGTGTAATTATATTGTAAGTCTGTCGAGGTTTATGGTAACTTTATCTATCTCAGTAATGGTAAGAGGGAACGAAATGTAGCTCTGTCTCAAAATATAAAATCAGGGTCCTACGATTTGCAGTTTGTTGGTCTGGTTTTAGAGTGTTTTGCTCTTTTTACTGAGCCCAGTGGCTTGTGAATGTCGCTTAGCTATTACGGAAGTGTTAATTAGGAAGCTGTTGAAATGGTGTAGTGGGAATCTCAAAGAAACAAAGTGGAACATTGTAGAACAGCGTGAAGGGATGTAATGAAAGTAAAAGATCATTAAACATGGAATGTAAAAAGGACATAGGGCAAAACAAACAGGAATATCATTAAGACGTGCAGCATGGTGTGCTCAACTGGTAAATTGTATGGCTGGGAAGAGATGTAGGATTGTTTGGACTCCTAAAAATAGTCTTTAAGTGTCTTGTAATGCGCCAGTGCTGTGAGAGACAAACATTTAGCTCAATTTCAGTACAACATAGCATACGGTCGAGTGATAAAACACCACCAGAGAGAGAATAAACACTGTGGTGGCATAATTTAACCTTGTCTGACTGTCACAAAGTACTCTGCAATGTCAGTGTCTGTATCCTGTGCTGTACAGCAGTAACTATGGCCTAGTTAGCTCTAGGTACTGTGTTCCCACCTGGCAGTAGAAATGCGTACCGAGTAAGGGTGCTCCGATCAGGATTTTTGGGGCCCATCACCGATTGCTGGAAGACGTATTGGCCAATACCGATCACCGATCACTTTTATGAACTGAAAAGGACGCCATTACGTAACAGTCACACATGTTTAGAGAATGTATCCGTAATTGTTTGGCTTTTTGTCCTAGCTCAAAATCAAAAAAATGTCCTTTCAATCACTGCAGACGTATCTTCAGCACACACATACACATACACACACACACACACACACACACACACACACACACACACACACACACACACACACACACACACACCGACAGACACACACACAGACCGACAGCCACACACACACAGACACACACCTCCATTTTTTTACTAAAGTCATGACAGAGAGACTCTGCATAGTGGCCACATCCGTTCCCTCTGAGAGGGTCTTCTCGAAAACAGGACAAATTATTACTGAGAGAAGAAACCGCATCAGCCCCTCTTAAGTGAGGCAGCTTGCATTTCTGAATGCAAATCTCTCATAAAATAAAAATATGATCAGCATTGTGTGTGTGTTCATGCTAGTTATACAAAACATAACTAGTGAGATAGTTCATGCTGGTTATAACATCCCAATAAAGAAGAGAGAAAAAGAGGGACCAGTTTAATCCTTTCAGTTATTTATTTTTCTTTAATATGGGTTCTATTATGATGTTCAAATTCAGATTGTATTTGTTTTGAATGTTGTTTCTATACATTAAAAAGTTGTAATTTAAATGCAAATGTTTAATAGTATTCTTTGTTCATAACAAATAAATGCATTTTTTTTTTTCAAATATTTTTATTTTCTTTTAAACAAATTTAAGTTTAACAAACAAGAACAGAAAAACAGAACAGAGCTCAGCACAATATAGATCTGGACAATATACAGGACAAATAAATGCATTTTTAAAGAAAGTGTGAGACATTGTGAGTATGATTTCATTTAACCCTTATGTGCTGTTGGGGATGTTTTCAGCCACAAACATAACGAAAGGGTAGTGAATTTGAACAATCCACAAGGGTTAATAATTTAATTATAATTGTTTTTCAACTCCGCTCTGCCTTAGCGTTAGCTAACTTTGAAAACTCCTCATACTCCTTTCTGTGACTAACCTTCAAATGTCTGATGAGGTTGGTGCTGTTAAAATGTCTTTGGAGCTTTCCGTCTCGTGGTATTTCCTCGGCACACACGTTGCAAATCGCTAATGTATTGTCTTTTTCCCAGATAGCAATGAGTCAGCGGACCACCGGCGGTACTCCAGAGGCAGTAGAAGCGTCAGAATGGCGTAATCGCAAACAGCCGGAGCACCACCGGTGGCAGACGCTTTTTAAAAGCGGTAGCCGCCTTCCTACCGCCTTCGTTCCGCGGCCGGCCAGCGGGCCAACTGATCGGTGACCGATTAATCGGAGCACTAGTACCGAGTGACCACTTGTGATCGGATCTCACTACCCCGCTCTATATGCACATAATTTCCATTTGCATACAGGCTGGTTGTGTGCGGGTGTGTCTGCGTGTGTTTATGAATGTCAGTTGTTACTCTCCCATAAATCATACATTAGAAACATGCAATGACTTGAAAAAGCGCTGCCCACAGTCTGTCTGTGTGCCAACATAAGGATGATGGGCGGCAGGAGAGAAAGACGTTTTTAAAAGTCTCAGCGTGTCTCAGCTCTCATTACGTTTGTAGCTTCTAACTGAATCTCTATGGTTTAAAGTTTAGTTTCTATATTATATCAGCTTTATTTTACTTTTATGTTCGTTTATAGGAGTTGCGGTACGTTACTGCTACTGAAGCCTCAACATTTACAGATTTTGCCTCTTCATAATAAAAGCATTTAAATAACAAAACAACAGGGTTCTTTTATTGTAAAGAATATATAGGAAATACAACCGTTTCACAGCCTTTTTAGTAATATTGGTGAATTCGGGGATGTTTTATGAAACTAAAAGTAAAATGTAAAAATGTCTTTTCCAGGCAACCCACACTGCACAGAGCTTCTGACTGCCAGGCATATAAGAGCAGGCAGCACAGGAACAAAAACACCGACACATCACCACAGTATGACGATAATAACATGCAAAACACACAATTCCCTCAGTGGTTTATGTTACATTAGAAATACTTTGAAAGAGTAGTAGTTCCGCTCACAGTTAAGTAGGTAGTCTTTAAAGCAACACTATGTTACTTTTCCCGCTTTTCTCCCCCTACAGGTTGGAAGCAGAATTGTCCATTACATTACATTGTCCAGTTCATTCAAACTACAGCTCCGCTACACAATCTGGCAAACTTGCATAATGTAATGTAATGGACACTTCCGCTTACAACCTGTAGGGGGACTGAAGTGGGAAAAGTTACATAGTGTTGCTTTAATGTGGCTGAGGACACATTCCCGTTCTCACTGCTAAAAGAATGTGGACATATGCGGCCTAGACCACCTCCGAATGCGGTTTGAGTGATCGGATCTCAATGCGTCCTGAGAGTGTTTGACCTGTACACTTGTGATCAGATCACTCAGATCAGATTTTACTACCAGGTGGAAACAGGGTATATCATTTAGTGGGGTAAAAAGCTGGAAGCAATTTCTTGCAAACTTTCTTGTTGTTTGTCTTCTTCCCTCATTATTTATTACATGTAGGGAATTAGGTTTTTATTTTGTCTATTACCTTTTATATTAGAATTCTAGTTAATGCAAGAGCTCACAAACCTGCATTATGACCAGAGAAAGAAAGGATGAAAAACAAGAAATTTGATACAGTAGAAACACAGTGTATTAAGGGAATAGAAACATGCAAGCATTGAAACAGCGGCATACGCAGATGTAGAAGAAGAAAAGGAGCTTTGGTTGGCAATAACAGTTTAAAGCACTTTGCTTAAATCCTCACACATTTGGTACGGACATGCTTTGATCTAAATAGTGCAGAAACATACCTTATATTGTCAATTTCTATTGCTTTAAAAATTCTCACTGCACAAGCAGAATTTTCACTTGTTTTTAAGAGAATAATATAAAGACTCAGTTACAGATATAAATACAAATACATGTTAAATTCTCATTGTTTTGGTTTCAGGTGTTTTCTTTCTTTCTTTCTCCCTCCCCTCAGACTAATTTTGCTTCCTCTCTTGTAGCAGGATAGTTGATATGGAGCAAAAATCCAAAAAACAAAACACCTCTTTTCTCTCTCTCTCTCTCTCTCTCTCTCTCTCTCTCTCTCTCTCTCTCTCTCTCTCAGTCTGTCCCTCTCAGCGATTGCGCTCGCTCTGATTTTAAGGGCGAGCGAGCTTGACCCACTGCGTGGGCTGCCTTGCATGACCTTCACTGATATGGAACATGCCTGGTCCCTGTACATGAGTGGGCTGAATGGTGGTTAGAGAGACAGAAAAAGAGAAACATGTATTAGAAAACCTCATAATTGTTTGACCACTTAAGCTAGATTTTTTGTTTTGTCATTATATAAATGATGTGATAAATGGGATTTGGAAATGTTTTCTGTCCACGAGGAAATGTCAAACCTGCTTTCACTCTAATGTGAAAGGTGATCATTGTATCACCATGAGTTGGTGCATTACAATAGTGCAAAGTTCATTTCTTTGTTTTCCTCTTTAAATGGAAACATAAAACCTGGTCAGCATTAGCTGATGGTGAATTAAAGCACAGGTTTTTGGCAAGATTAGCAGACAATACAGAACCGTTGCATCTGTTATTTCATTTTGTTTACATTCAGGCCAATTTATGAGGCCTATTTATTTGTTTTAAACAAGGTCTTGAAAATGCATCAATTCACATGTATTGAATAGATTACTAGACTAGATATTTCAACGGTTTTAATAGACTTGGATGGTAACATAAGGAGAGAAGGGGTGGGAATAAGTGGACAAGACAAAGTAAGGAGGGAGAGAATGTCTCCACATCATACAGACATGATCATGGTGAATTAAGTGTGTTCGTATCTGAAGATAAAAGAGTTTGAAATATTCATCATCATACTGCTGTAGACTGGCCATTACATCTAGTCTCTGGTAGCACTCAACAAGAATTGCTCCTCTATGCTGAAGTGACCTTTCCTGTGACACAGAGTTTAGACTTTGACCTGCAGGTTGTTTTCTTTTTCTTTTCTTTTCTGCTGTTGCTCACTGCTCAGTCCTTGCACCTACACTGTGCTCCTGTTCGATCTGGAACTGTTTAACAGGTTTTGACTGTGACTGGATCCACAAGGTTGCTCATATCACAGGAGCATACCTAAAAAAAAACACTTGCTGTCAAGCTCTGAACAGTTTGTGCTCTCAGTTACTTGTGTGCAGCAGAGACTCTGTGTACCTATGCAACAGTGAAACCCATCAGGAAGGTACCAAGGCTCACAGAGTTAGCAGTGGAGTTCATAACACACTCAGACAGGAACTGAGGATCTACTGCTGAGCTTTCTTCAGGACAGTGGACTACACTTAACTTTAAAAAATAAATTCCATATTTATTACTTTGCTATATAGCTGTGTGTGTGTGTGTGTGTGTGTGTGTGTGTTTCTGTGTGTGTGTGTGTGTGTGTGTGTGTGTTCCCCTTGTGGATTGGAGTGCAGTGTTGTGGGCTGCTGTGATTATGAGCCTGACGGGATGGAAAGCTTTTCATCTTAAAAATACACTTTAAGATGAACATAATTACCGGTTAGAGACAAATTACTGCAATTGGTGAAGTCTGCGATCAAAGAGTTTATCATGAAGGAAAAGCATTTTCTCAAGTGTCGAAAAATAAGGTGTGATGGGCAAAAAAATCCATTATATAAGATTTACCTAAACTCAAGTTGTCATAGTGCATATTTGAATACTTTTCTTTGAAATTCTCTTATAATATCTCTTATGAATAATCTTAAAATATATTTATTTATTTTGGTCACACTAAATACATAATTTGAAGACATCGCTATGGTAACTTATGACAATTGTCAATATTCTTGACAGATTTAAAAATATGTTTCCTTAGACTTTGATCAAGCTTTTGAACATTTAGTTATTCTGACATCTTGATGATCTCTAGGCTCAAGTCTTGTGTCTCTCTTTTTGTCTCTTTACAGGAAGTCCACGAGATTCTGAAAGAATATGAACTGAAGTACTGCTTTGTGGACCGTAACAAAGGCACAGGTAAAACTCGCACCTAACCAGGCATACAGACACGCATGCACTTGTAATCCTACACCTGTGAGGACCCTGACCAACATAATTCATTTCCTAACAATCACAACTAAATGCCTAACTGTAAACCAAACCTTAATTCTAACCACAAAACCAAGTCTTAACTCTTAACAGCCCTTTGGAGAATAGACGACCATCTGACATGTCTCAGGCTAAAACTTGGTCCTCACAAAGATAGACATAAAAGAACACACACACACACATACAGCCATGTCATATCTGTCATTACCTATTAGTATTTATAGTTCTATGGAAAGTAGTGCAGTATTGATATCTATAGCGGACGCATGACTGAAACACTTGTTACTTGTTATGACGTTATGTTATACAAATTAAATGTTATGTAGGTTTAGGACTACAGGAGGACTTTGCACTGTCAGTTACACACAAAAATGTGTTTTTGAATTGACTCAAATAAATGAAAGTCAACCTAAATTCTAATATTATAGTATATTATTTGTATTCTGTTATATATCTATATTATATATATTTAATTAGAAATACAATTTAATTAGCTACACCTAGCTAAAACGGATGCAGTATAATACAACAATCCTGCTATGCATGCTTAATTCAACTGTAGGATAATTTTGGAGGATGTAGTTTGTTTCAATTTAAACTCACCGAAAACTACAGCCTCCAAAATGTCCATAAAGTTAAATCAACACCTCTGTAAACCGGTTATAACAAAAACATTAAAACTTTTTTTCCTTGGTCGAATAGAGGGCCTAAAGATAGTGTGTCAGATGCTGTATAAACTTGACTTCTACACAGACTTTAGCTTTTTTATTATTATTAATTATTACTACTGCTATCATTCATTTATGGATTTCTGTATTTTTTGTACCATATCTTGCCATTCACTGGGAGGAATCTAAGTTTCGTTAACAACATAATTTGGAGTTGAAGTTTAAAAGGATTCAGCTCATCAGGATGGATGGGTTCTGCAGGTATAGATACTTTAAAAACAGGATAGCTGGTTAGTGGAAGCGATTGCAAAATTGTTGGGTGATTTGAGCGTAAGAGGGCTAGCATGAGGAGTCAGTGATGGGTGCAGTTTAAGTGGGTGTACAATAAAGAAAAGAGGCTTTTGAAGAATGGGATTGGCAGCTTGGTGCTCAAGTTAAAATGGAGGAAAATCTGTTTTTACAGTCTAAGCACAAATGATGGTTGCATAACCTGTAATATGTCATATGTACATACACAAGTATGCACAGACTCACAGCAATTTTGATCTTCAACACTACTAATTATAGTTTTATTCTATCTGTAAATTTTCTGTGTTTGAAAGTGTCTCATTTATAAAGGGTTTGTCACATCTGCCACACCTTTGCACGCACACACGCACGCACACACGCACGCACTCACACACACACACACAGCAGCCCCCTTGCCCCTAGAGTGTCTCCCTTTCCAGGAAAATCTTACATAGTGCCTATATTTAGTCCGTGCGGTCAGCCAAGCACCTGAAACATAATGCTTTTAGAAAGCAGGGGGAAGCTGTAAACAGCTGAGATATCAAAGCACCAGTCTGTCCAAAAGGGTAATGTGGCTTAGGAGCAAATGAGAGCCTGATGAAACACCAGCCCTCATCGGACCGACAGCCGCGGCACTTTACTAATTAGCCCACTGTGGTAGCGTTGGTCTTCGATGTGCTGATGTTGGTGGAGTAGCATGGGAATCCAGCGCCAAGAACATCAGGTTGTTGACATTAAGGTTTTCCTAACAAACCCATAGTGATGGCATCACATTCCTTCCTTCTTCCTCCTCTCTCGCTTCATGCTCTTTATGTCTCTCTCAGCCGTGGAGAGCCAACAATCTGCAGAATTTCACTACAACCAAAGACTTCAAGTAGAGGGGAATAACCTGTACACTATTAACTCTCCATGGCACATTGTTGGCCATCCCGGCTGTACTTTGTCATTTTTTTAAAAGATTTTCTCCTACTGTACAACACAAGGCCACTATTATCAAATGTTTCCACTTTGGAGAACATTTTCAAATGGAAATGGAAAACAATTCTTCAGTGTGTTATAACTTATTTTACTGCAGTACCCCTTACTTGCAGAAAACATGCTATGACCTTGGACATTAAGCTAAACCACTGTTATTCAGGGAACCATTGAAACCTTTTTGTTTACCTTTCAGTCTGCTGGAGCTGCGCTGTTGGTTGTTTCTTGTGGACAAGCTCCTGCTGGAACAACAGCTAAACTTAGTGACACTGCTCATTAACACTTTCACCCTAATGAAATAAGTACAAATGGGATTTTTTTAAGGTGGGATGCTGCCTCAGCTGGCAGGATGGACACTGTTCCCTGAGCTGGTGTAAGTGTGCATGTATGTGTGGTGGGAGATTCCCGACAACTTCAGTTAGAGGTGTGGAGGATTGATTTCAGGCCTCTGTAGCTTTTCACTGTGTGTGCGTGTGCACTGAAGGATTGAATGTTTTCTTGATCCGGTAACCCCGTGGCTTGTCGCCTCTTTGCTTACTCCAAACACCACACAGACCTCTATCCAACCTCAACCTCATGTGATTTACCCTTGTGTTTATGTATGTGTGTTTGTGCTGATGTATACATGCCTCTGTGTGTGTGTGTGTTTAATATGTGTCATAACAAATTCAAAGCTGTGTGTGCGTGCGTGTGTGTGTGTGTGTGTGTGTGTGTGTGTGTGTGTGTGTGTGTGTGTGTGTGTGTGTGTGTTGCCATCGGATCAGTTTTCATGGCAGCTGGATATCATCACCCCAACCAAGTATTCACAGTCTGACTCACTCTTTCCCTCTGTGTCTTTTGTCTCTTTTACCTTCTGTGCCTCTCAAAGTCTCACACATAAAAAAAAGAAGAAGATTTTATGTTTCTTTCCGTCTCTGCCACCATGCAACAGTTGATACATTTGAAGAGAAGCACTCTGTGAAACGGTTTTATGTGAATGAGCTGAAAAGTGTTAAAGTTCAGAATGTGAAGCTTTTAAAGCCCAGGCCCTTAGCACTGTTGGAAACACATCGTTGTGTATATCTTTTCTTTGTTTACCCAATAGAAAATATGCCAACATTGTATATGGAGATCCACAGTCTCATACAGACTCAGGCGTATTGTTTTGACTATTTTCATTTGAGTGAGGACAGTAACTCAGCAGCAATTTTAATCTTGTGAAACAGAAAAATGTAATTATGGCAAGAGTAACATGGCAAGTTGTGAGATAATATTGTTGAAAATGTTCTTTGTCATCTGTTAATTTCTGACAGTGTGAATATGAGAGCGTTCCTTCGCTTCATTTATTTTATATGACTTTCATGTCTCAAAGGCTTCTTCTTGTGTATCTCCCTGTCTGCTTCATTGATAACTATTTCAGCAAAACCTTTTTTCTTGCATGGTGCTCTTACCACTGAAGTATTTCTGATTTGCACTTAACAGAGATCACTTGTAAATCACAGTGTGTGCTCTAGCCTGGCATCCTTTTTCATAATGTTGAGTTTTTGTTGGTGGCACTTTTTGATTCTTATGGCTGTTGTGTTTGCTAACACTAACCACACAGCATTTCCTCATTTCCTGTTTATTTTAACAATGTTTTTGTTGTTGCTGCATCTGCGAAGCAGAACATTTCTCCTGGGAAACTCAACCTGACACTAGGTGCTTAGAAATCAGGATATAGTCTGAATTGCTTTTGTGTAGTATCAGTCGTTGATAAAGAGTAGCTAAACAACACTTTCATTTTCCACCATGAACACACAGCTACAAACCCAAATCAACAGAGAACTCTGTAATGAAACATTATCTAACAAGTGTATTGAAGCGGCTCTGTTGTATAGGCTAACGGTGCTCGGTTAGTACAATGACATCATGTACAGCCGACACAATTTGTCATAAACTAAGTAGTCTCGCATTGCCAGAACCTCCTCCAAAGCACGCTGGAGGAGAGTCTGGCTACTCCACATAGCATTTGGGGATGGGAGGAAAATATGCTCTGGTTTATTGGCATTTCTTTAAACCAGTCACTATCGTCTTGGGCAGTGCTAGCAACCGGAGAAAAGTCGCGGTGCCGCTGCAAAATAGGCTTGGAAGGCACTTGCTTTGGTGGAACATGTGTACGTTTAAAAGTTGTTTTAGTCGTGCAACAGAAAACTCAGATTGGACAGATAGTCTAGCTAGCTGTCTGGATTTACCCTGCAGAGATCTGAGAAAAGGTTAACCATAGTCCTCATAAATCGACTGGAGTTTAGAATGCCAACACAAAGGATATCTGGTCTAAATGAGTGAAATCCGGCAGATTTTCTGGCGGCAACGGGGATATCCCAGAAGTGGAACGTCAAGGATATAGACTATAAACTAAGTAACATAGTGTTAGCCACAATGCTAAATTGCATTGCTAACTAAGCCAAACGGTGCTGCCACTACTATTTTAGTGATTTATAAGCAACCTGTTTCTTGCAGATTGTCACGTTACTGAGAATACAAATGTTAGAAGGTAATATATGAAGTCGATGCTAACTCTGACAGCTGTGGGGCAGCTAACATAAACTCTAGCTGTCTCCATGAAGCTCCCAGCTTAACTGCTATAACTCGCGACGCAGTAAGGAAACAAGAACGAGCTAACTAATGATAACATAATATTATTATTAACATAAGCGTTTTGGCTCGGTGGATGTCGATTTTAAAGTCATGTTAAAACTATTTCCCATCCTTCTTCGGATTTCTAGCGGCGGCATGACACTCCCCCCTGTACTATGAAATGAAAATGATTATTCTGTTAGACGTAGCTGTCTTTAATGTAATTTGTTCAAGGTCAGCGGGTTCACTCACATTTTCCTGTAAGGTTGAATTATAAAAATGTTACATTTTTTATGAGGTGGAATTATTTGCCTACAAATCACGCTGCATGGTGATCATCTTTCATCAAATTCACACTGCACACTCTTGGAGAATTTACACTGCACACAAATTAGCTTAAATATGAAATTGGATTTAAATTGCTTTTATACATCTCTCTGCTGTTTTTATCAGCCCCTGGGCTGTGTACTAAACATACAATGAAATATTAATCACAGAAAGGGAGTGAAAGTTCCCTCTGTGTGGAAAACCCTTAAAAAAAGTTCACAAAGGTTTTAGTGTCATCCAAATAAATTAATCTTCTGTAATGTCTCAAAGTTTATGGCATTATTGCTTTATCAGAGAGTGTGTGGCCCAACATGGAAATAGTGTTTTGTTTTTTGCCAATTTATAGATAACTGAGTTTTACAATCACATAAATCATCAATATGTTATTTATCAACAGAAGCTTGTTTCGTCACCATACTTCAACACAAAAAAAACGATTAAGTTAAACAATCAGCTAAAATAAAATGGCTGTTATTTAAGCATCACCTATGGATTAAAAATGACATAACTACCCCGGGGAACAGAAAACGGCCACATGGTTTTATTGTGCGGAGAGAGGTTTTTATAATTGGTGTGAAATGCACACATATTCCCTGAGCTAAGTGTATCACATATTCAGACATAAAAACACAGTCAAGCATGCACAGGACTCAAAAATATTCTGAATGCTAAGATTGTCACTTGGGAGTGTGAATGTGTGTGTGTGTTTGTGTTTTAAAAAGGTAAAGTGTGTGCGTTTTTTGTGTGTGGGGACTTCTTTTGTTGTTATAAGACAGTAGACTGGACCCCTGTTTTTTATACACCAGTTTCATTTTCATTTTATATATGAAAATCCAGTATTTGTGATTATTAGACGTATCAGATACAGGAGTTACTTCACATAGACTGACCTGTAACAGACACTAGTTAATTGAAAATACAGTTATTCTTCTAAGCTTTCATAGTTTTGGCCATAATTTCTATCGGTTATGAAAACATTATAGTTCGACATGATCCATAGCCATAGAAGATATTATCTATCAATATATGCTTTCACATGTTAAGCAGTGCTACTCATGACAAGTAAACTGCTCTTACTTGTAAAATTGTCCCCTTTAAGGCAAACAATGATGGCGAGGAGGAACGTTGTTTAGTTGTCTCTTGTAAAGTTCTCATAAACGAGACCTTCTCTGTAGTTTAGAAGTGCTACTACGTAATAGGCATTATTAATAAGATTCACCTTTTGTATTGGTGTTTGTAAATAGGATTAAGTTAATTCTACTCTCTAGGAGCGCCTGTCTCTTTAATCCCTCCTCCCGAAAAAGCACAGTCTGCTCTGATTGGCCAGCGTTGCTTCCTGGAAACTCCAATGCCTCCGCTCTGTGTTTCACTAGTTGAAGCTGGAGCTACTGCAACAGAGTATATAGCAGGACTTTGTACCGTGAAATCACCAATAAAGGCTTCTAAACCAAATATTACACAACCGGACATGTCCCAGCAGTAAAGTGACCGGAATTATGGGAGAAATGACCAGCATTGGCCAAGTGTGTGGTGGAACGAGGCAGCACTTTCTACCATCAAAAAGGCTTCTGAACCAAACACTACCCAATCGGACATGTTTCAGCAGTAATGCGACCCGGAATTGGGGAGAATTTAACAACATTGGCTGCCCAGATGACATTGTTTACTGCCGTCAGCCATGTAGCTACTATAGTTAGCAGTGGACACTAATAGAATATAGCAGCAATTTCTACAGTCAAAATCGCAATAAATGCTTTATAACCAAATACTACATAAACAGAAAATGTTTCAGGAGTAATGTGACCCAGAATTGGGGAGAATTTAACGACACTGGCAGCCAAAATTATATACTTTACTGCCATTAGCATGTAGTTACATGCGACAATGTTAACATAGCAGTGGCTTAAAAAAGAAAAAAAACACTCCAGTCCTGCCTACTTGGAGCAGATGACCAACCATAGAAGGCCGGCTTAGAGTTGCCTAAGACTTTGCCGAGAGTAGAAAAAACTGTTGAAACCGGAGCGTTCAGAATAGTTGAAAATCTGAATGTTTTTAGCTCACAGGGATTTGTCTAAAATATGTTTACCTCATTATTTGAAGGTTTGGCCACGTTTAACATGAAAATCCAACATAACATTGTAGATATGACAGAAAACACGGAAAAGCCCCTTTAATGACACCAAAGATAATATTTCTGTGGATGCATTAGTAATTGACCCTGTGGTTATTTGCTCATAGTACACATTTTTTTTGCTGTGTTTGCTCTAATTGAATGTCCTGGGTGTAACAAAAGGAATAAACTTTCATCCTATATCTGTCTTATAATTTTCTGGGGGGTGTTTTTCTCACTGTTGTGTGGTAACTAGTTCTCCTGGCTCGTCTCTGACCTCTGCTCTAATTGAAACGTACTGCTTGGAACAGCTTTGGCATGCATCTGCACAACATGACCATATCAGTTCACTGAGCCGGCCTCCATCGTTGGACTTATTAGGTCATACTATGTGTGTGTGTGTGTCTGTGTGTCTGTGTCTTCATTTGTGGCTTTGCCTTGGGCTGTTGCTTCAATGGTTTTTGCTAATGATGGTTTTTCCTTAAACACTCGCCCTCTGAACACACACATACCGTACACAAGGAGTTCCAGCACCTCTGTTCTTCCTGAGCTCCTGATGTGTTTTTTTAACCATAACACTTTTTTTCTAGCCAAGACATCCCCTCGAAAAGTATCTAATCCCCTCGCTGTCCTTTTGATCTATGCCTCCCTCCCACATTTTACTGCCTCATCCCTCTCAGTCCCTCCTCTCAGTCCCTTTTCCCCTACCGCTTCCGCTTCTTTCCTTCCTTGCGTCCTTTCCTTACCATTAGCAAGCTGGAGGCACTTTACCAGCAGCTTGTTAGCTGGCCCATGGCCTGTGTTCAAAAAGTTAAGCATCCATCATTATCTGTCTCCATGCTCACATTACTTTGTGGTGGGATTGCCAGCGCTGGATATAAATCTCATTATCAGAGCAGATTATGTGTTAGCTGCACATTTGACATATTCACACTCCAGCTCTGTTCATGTGTGATTTAAATGTTGGGCTTCACATACCAAATGTTTCAACTCACCTGGTGCCAGAGGCCTTTACGAAATGATGCTGTGTTTGTCATTAAATCAGCCTGTCCACTGTCCATGTTTAATTTGAATACAGTAGTTTCATCAGAACAGGCCAAACAAAATTCACTTGCACATTCATGAGTTTCAATTATTTATTTCTTACATGATCCATTTCCACTGCCAATAATTTAAATGGCCTTAGGCTGCAATCTGTGTAAATCAACTTGTTACTATTTATATCCACAATTTTTTTGGGATCACAGGCCAGCTTAAAAGAAGTTTAGCTTGACAATAATTCTTCCCTCAAGAGCAAATTTCAGAGATCCAAAAATAAATTAAAATGCAGGTCAGAAAGACAGTTGGCCTTTGGGCAAACTTTTTTAATTACTGAATATGGAAGAAGTTTGAGGCTTGTTTTGGTGTAAGCTCTGAATTGAATCCTCAGTCAGGGTGGCAGACAGGCAGCTTGACAGGCACACAGATGCACGTTTACATGAGTACCCACAGACAGGCAGATAAAGCTGTCTGCCAGCCTGTTAGGAATCTGCAGGCATCAAGCTATCCAACCAGCCACAGTGACCCAGCCGCTTCCACATGGCCACCACAAGTCCTGAGGTATGTGTACTAATTCGGCATTGCTGCGGAACCAGGGATCTCGAAATACAATGGCAGGGTTTATCCTGGGAATCCTGGCCTTTCAATGGAGGCCTTTGTGTTTGTCGCTGCACTGTCCAGTAATGAAGACAACACATGCTGGCAAAAAGCTCATTGGCCTGACGCTCTGTGTGTGTGACGGTGTAGATGAAATGCACAAGTTAAAGAACAACTATTGGTTCAGATGTTATGCAGCACACCATCTATCAGTTGTACTGCTTTTATTGTTCCATTAGAACACTAATTTAGCTCTTCCTTGTTTTTTGCTTTTACTGCCTTCTTTTTTCTGTTGCTCTTTACACAAATAAGCTATTATCTTGCTTTAATCTCTTTCTTCCCTTCCTACAAAGATACATTTATATGTCTTGGGGTTACTGTTGGTTTGTGTTTTTCTCTGGTAATGACGTTGCTGAATGGAGAGTTGATTACCTTTGCTGTCAGACTTTGTGATGTATGATCAAGGCTGCATTTGGTTAAAAAAAGCACTGCCTTGAGATTTCTGCAAATGTCTGGAAAAAACATTAAGCTCATTATATGATGCATCACTAGGTTTGGGTATTGAATGTGGGGTCTGAATTGGAATAAATTCCAAATATATAAGGTCAGTTCTGCTCAATTCCTTAAAATTACTTTTCATTGCAAAGTTTTGGCTGTCTGCTCTTTGCTTTATATTATATCAAAATGTAATCGGCTCACAGAAAAGATTTGCAAGTACAGTACGTCTGACATTATTTATGGCATTTGCTACAGCACAGTTTAGGGATCGTGGGTCGTCCCTTTTTTGATGAATCCACTTTGTAAAAAATATTGCACAATTAGCGTTGTGCCTCCTCAAAACAGCAATAGTTCAAATTTTGCATGGCAGAAGTTAATATTTATATATTTTACTTTTATACCCAGAAGTGCCTAGAAAATACATAATTTATGTAAAATTGCTGTTTGTGGCATGTATATCTGATGAAAATGATCACAATTTGTTTTAATTTTTACATTTCATTATTTTTAAGATTTAGAGCAACAAAAAAACATACTACAAGTTTGGAAGCATTAAATGGTATTTTCGTATTACTACCAAAGTCAATTTAATTGGAGCAGACGCTGGTTGGTTAACAGTTAATGTATGTATGTTTCTTTAAAAATATGTCTGACTAGTAATCTCACTCATTGTTGATTTACCTAAATGTATTACAGTGTAATAAAGCTATATTCTAACGTCAAACATATTAAACAAATAGCACGTTCCTTTATCGTTATGTAAGGCCTGTTTATTAACATACCACATTTCAAGCACAGAGGCAATTCAGAGTGCTTTACATGGGCAAAGAAACACATTCCCAAACATTAAGCAATGAAAACCAACATAGTCTTGTGTGAACATCATCATTTTGCTTTGTAACGATAAGGCTAAAGAATATTTTATGTGAACACATTCTGAAGACTTCTGAGCACTCATATGCACATTAAGTTATTATTCACATTAGGACATACTTGTACTGTAGTTGAGGATTTGACCCTTCAGTCAGTGGAGTAAGACATTTGTCTTTGGATGTTTTTATGAGTGTTTGGGGTTGTTCTCACAGGACTACATAATACCCGCTAACAGTACTCTTTTTTTATTTATTTATTTTTTTCACACTTTTTGTTCTCTATCTTCCTCTCTTAAGTGACAGCAGCCGAGTCCATCTAATTGCTTCCCTGGACAGCAGCTTGTCACTACTCTCCCTCTCTCTCGCCTTCCCTCCCTGCACTGCCTCTCTTCCGCCCCTCTTTTCTTTTTCTTCCTCTCTGTCATCATCTGTCCATCTGTCTCCTTCTGAATCACTAAATGTAAATCAGCAGAGGCCACGCAAATGTGATGCGGCTGTTATCTTTGAACACACACACACACACACACACACACACACACACACACACACACACACACACACACACACACACACACACACACACACACACACACACACACACACAAACACATGCTCTGTTACTGTACCTCTTGCTGTCAGGCTGACTATGTGAATATGTTGTATCATGTTTTTGCGTGTGCTTTTCCTTTTATGTGTGTGTTCATTATTTTAAATTCTTCAGTTTCATCAGGCCAAGTGCACTGTGGGTAGCTAATGAAGCGATAAGTAACCCCATGCACACACTTCAGCTTGTTAAAGAAAAAGAAGACAATAATGATGATGGGGATTGTGATAGTTCTCTTTCCTTTGCCAGTTCTCACCAGCATTATTGTTGCCTCCTTACAAGACGACTGTCAATAATGGGGCCTATCACATTTTTTTTCTGGGACAAGTGTGAAATTATGGCTACATCAGAAACTGCCTCATTGTTGTTGTATTTCATGCATGCATAAATATTAGGAGTGTCACGATTCTCCAAATCCACGATTCAATTTAATTTTCAATTAAACATTTTCTTTTTTAGCAGGGATTGCAATGCAAGAGCCACTAGATGGGAGAATAAGTTTGCATTTTCTAAATTAATGCAGAGCAATTGAAAGCATCATTTGTTTACAGAGATGCACATGAACACGCCATGAAGTCCCATCGGAGCACACATGCTTTACCTTCGTTTTTTGTTTACTGTACATAACTCACTCACGGGAATGGCAGAATGTTGCAATGCTGATGACTTCAGGGAAGCAGGAGGATTTTCTGTTTTTTCTCCATCATCTCAGACTCCTGCAGTCGCCATGGTGTCTCGAAAAGAGCAGCTGCAGGCTGCTGGTAAGCTATCGTTAACTTGTGTATTTAGCTGCATGCTGCCAGCCGGTAAGCTACGCCATGTCTGTTTTTCCCCCCCGTCAGATGTGAGCAAGTAGGTGGTGGTGTAGAGAGGGGAAAAAAAATACTAGGGGAATCGCTGATCCTGAGTTTCATTGATAGTCAAAATCAGAATTGCTTTACGATTAATTTTCGATTTAAAATCAAAATCGTGACAACCCTAATAAATATAGTTTCATTTATCGATACTATAATGCCAGACTGTCCTGTCAAAGATTGACAAATGCAGACATACATAGCGGAGATGTACACACATAACATTTATTTGTGTATACAGTGGTGTATTGTTTAATAGTTCCAGCAACAACTCATGCACAAAGACTTAATCTCAATAAACCTACTAGTGCACTCAGTTTAATTGGTTGCAGGGAACATTT
Source organism: Gymnocephalus cernua (assembly GCA_023631565.1). Taxonomy (NCBI): domain Eukaryota; kingdom Metazoa; phylum Chordata; class Actinopteri; order Perciformes; family Percidae; genus Gymnocephalus; species Gymnocephalus cernua. The sequence continues at coordinate 30,130,197 of CM042432.1, read as the reverse complement.
TTATGATATTTTTTGATTCCCCAACAGTCTAGATATTCTTTAAAATATAGTTGTGTAGAGCAGTGGTTCCCAACCCCTAAACTACCAGTTCATTTATAGACTATTTTTGCAGTAATTACTTGTATTTGGCGTGCTCTGTTTGTGCTGCATCTTTCCACTCCCTATTACGCCCACAACAGAAAAATGATTTTGAACTAAAGTACAGTAGGTCGTCAATACCCTAGGTGATTAGTCACCCATTTAGCTACGTAATCTGCACATGCTGTGTTTGTATGACTGTTGCAGCCACTCAATGGATCACCGTTGTTATTTTGGCTGGTGAGTGGAGCAAATCTACCAGCCACTTGCATATTTTACCAGCATTTGGCGGGTGGATGGTGCTCATTTTGGACCCTGCCTGTTAAGAACTCTACTCTCTGACTTGTAACTGCTAGAAGAGGCTAGCCTAGCATACATAAAGTAAGTACCGATTGTCATAGTTTATTCTTGGATCTGCCTCGCAACTGGATCATTTGAGTGCTCCCATGGCACTCTGCAAGAGTCAGTGGTGTCAGCTTGTAATGACGGGTGATTGAATAGTGATCCACAATAAGCAACAAGTTTGGAGACCCAGCACCACTGTGAGCTCTGATGGCTAAGACCCGCATGATTGCTAACGCTACTTTGACCGCATAGGAGGAGGGTTCACTGGTGTGCAAAAAGTGATGGCCAGTGCATGGGTATGTACCTCCTATATTTATGCAACATGGCATAACCCATACCATAACATGGCATGGGTTATGGTCTCAAAAATGGCTTTATTGGAGTCCATTATTATTCCATTATTGCCTCCAGTTGTGGCATATTTTTATCTTCAAGACCTAGAATAGTGCAGTTATGGTGAACACTTTGTGAAATTTAAGCAAAAACAGGAGTTACTGCTGTAGAAATCATGTAAATAACTTTGAACCAGCTGTGGGAAATAAACACATTTAAGCTCCCTGTTAACAATTAGAAATAATGTTTTTAGAACAAGGCCTCTCTGAAATATGAAAAAATATGCAGATGTCTCATTAAGTCATAATCACTTATTGTGTATTAACTCTCAAGGTTCTTTCTTCAGTAACCAGAGTTTGTGTCAGAGGTGTTGGTCTTATCTGTGGTTTACACCAATGGACATGAAACACACACACACACACACACACACACACACACACACACACACACACACACACACACACACACACACACACACACGGACACACACGGACACACACGGACACACATGGTCTCACTCTTCTGGTTGAAAGCTTCTGTATAAATCAAGGCTGTACACCTAGATTCACAAATGCACACATAATGTTAGTGTCTGTCTGATACTTCTGGTCAAAGTGTTATCAGGGCTCACAACATTGCTTTCTGTACACAAACGATAACAAGAAGTTATGATAACCAGCTGACCACAGAAATTCACACCAACACACACACACACACACACACACACACACACACACACACACACACACACACACACACTCACAGCTGGTCTTAGGTCTTCAGAGTGCATCAAAAGTGGAAGTCTTGCCTCCCTGAGGTATTGTCACGATGCAGTTTTGAATATGCAAATTTCTCATTGACTTTTGTGTGTGTGTGTCTGTGTGTGTGTGTGTGTCTGTAAGAAAGAGAAAGAAAGATGGAGAGAGTGAGATACCAAAAGCGCTATAATGTAGCATTCTTTCTATTGCACTTGTTGAGATTATTTAAATGTATTAATTAAAAAAAAGCTTTTTTTATTTTTCATCAACACCCTTCTGTAGTATATGCGGTATATGAGAAAACAGAACCTTCTGGTTTCACTGGTGTGCATGTGAGTGAGAGTGAGACATTATCACAGGTGCATGGTTTCACTTATCTGTGAGAGTTGAAGATTACATTGATTAGGGCTGAAACTAATAATATTTTCATTATTGATTCTGTCAATTATTTTCTCAATTAATTGTTTTGTTTAGAAAAAAATCAGAAAAAGTTAAAAATGCCCATTATTATTTAGTCCAAAGTCATGTCTTAAAATTCCTTTTTTCATCGACCATCCCAAAGATATTTGTATTAGTATTATATAGTAGTCTTGCATTGCCATACCTATCTCCACAGCGTTGTGGAGTAAGGTCTGGCTCTTCCACACATACATTCCAGGATAGTAGAAAAAAATGCTCTGGGATGTTTGCATTTCTCTAAACCAATCACATTCATCTTGGGCGGTGCTAAGCTTTGGACACAGCGACGGTGGAACATTTGCCTGCAAAATAAAACCCCACATCATGGGCGTCAGTTTGGTTTGAAATGTGGTGGGGACAGAGACGCATTCGGAAGTGTATTTCCAGAAGTGGTGGGGACAATGACGCATTCATATTTTTTTCTCTTTCGCGCAGGTCATGTTTTGAAAGACGTTGTCCAGGGGCCTGTAGGCTACTACAAATCAAGTTTAACATGCCCTGGATTCCTTTCAGTTCCCCGGCTGCACTAACCCTAACAACCACGGTTAAACTGTGTCACACCGTTTATCAACTAGTTGAATCAACCCAGGGTATCCCAATCTAGAGACGCGCACGTTCACATAAAAGAGGCGGTGTTTGCAATCAATCTACCAGAGCCACATATTTTACATAAGAGCCATTCTACATAAATATGAAGAACACAGACACGGTTTACAAGCAAAAGGCAATCCAGTCGCTTCCTAGAACAGGAAGGACAGCTGGCAAAAAAGCCGACGCTGTAAATGTGTAAGTCACAACGCTTATCGGTCCCTCCAGACAAATTCAGAGTTTTTTTGTGATTGTTGCGGGCAGAAATCCTTGATTATGCGGCACGTTTTCTTATAAAATGTGATGGAATATGTGGGATATTTGTGCAATTTTATGCGATGAAATTGCAGTAACTTGCAAAAACTGCGGTTTGAAGAAAAAGAGATTCCCCCAACCATGTTGTCAGTAGGCGAAATTACGTCACTACATAACGTTCCCATGGCAACATGGGAAAATGGCTGCTCTTGTGTGAAGTAAACGCAACAACTTAGTTGTTTTTATTTTCAACTTTCTGCTGAAATATATGTGACTTTTTTGCAACGAAAATGCGGGGATTATGAAATCATGCAAGCCCCGCATATTTTGCGAGGAAATTGGCAATTTATGCGGCTAAAGTGCGGCGTAGCCTATTTGAAAAAATGCGGCCCCCACATAAATATGCGGACTTTGGCTGATTAAGCATTGAATTCTGCAATCGCATAATCACGTTTGTCTGGAGGGACTGGCTTATCAATCAGTCAGGCACAAGATCTAACCATAATTACACTTGTTCTTTCCATAAACTGTCGTTAGTCTATTCAGTTGCAACCCTGGCAGTGGGAAGCGATCGTGGGAGCAAATAAAAAATGTGAAAACATAATTCAAACACGGCTCAAGAAGTTTACAATAGGCCTACGTTATTCCCTCCACCAAAAATCCCTCCCTACCTTTCATAAATACCCATCAGGGAATGTTAACGGGGTTGTCGGTCTCTAAATGTTTTAACTTTTAAGAGCGCACCTCTCTAGAGAGGTGCGCTCTTAAAAGTTAAAAAAAGAAGAAAAAGTTCGAGAGAGAGAGAGCTCTCTCTCTCTCGAACTTTTTCTTCTTTTTTTCTCACTGAACTCCACCCATTCAGTCAATGGATCTTCTAAGAATGGGGATACCGTTATCAATGGAGTATTGATTGGTCAGTAGGCGGTGCTTTTACACCAGTTGATCTCTAATCTCCGACATAACCTGCTCCCGACCAGGTTAGGTGTTCAGCATAATTTACCATGGCGATTGAACCCGGTAACAACTGATCCACCGTCGTGGTACAGAAAACCCTGGGTTCAGTACAGGCCCCTGTAGCTTACTAATGTAAATAAATAAAAATGTATTCAAAAATGTGATGTCCGACTCGTTTTATGAAGAAGACAGCCTTAAGTTTTCAAAAAGCATTAGACACGACATATGTTCTGCTTCGTAACATCTTGACAATATGACATGACGTGGTTTAATGTACCTAAACAATAATCATTTCTCTCTCATATTGCTCCTCATAACCACCGAAAACTCTGAAAAAATCGAACCAAAAGTCCAATTATTATGGACGTTATCTGACATTATAAGCGTTGTTTCTGCTTCACATCTTCAGCAGCAGCGGCTGTGGGTTGACTCCCCACGGTTCTCATGGGCTTAATATAACGTGAAAAAGCTTAACGTGGTTTAATGTTCCTAAATAGAGATCAATGATCACATTTCTCTCTCATATTGCTCCTCATGTACAGTAAGTGATCTTATGTGTTATGAACTTTATTTTTTAACTAAATTGAGCTTGAGGAAGTGGTGGGTACAAAATGACTCATGACAAAATCTGGTGGGGACACGTCCCCACCGTCCCCCCCTAAAACGACGCCTATGCCCCACATACAATATTAAATGAAGTTAACTTTTCACACAACACAGTAACTTGAGCTATTTAAATTAGCTGGACACATAGTTAAACATAATTTTCACTTAACAGTGTATCACCGTGTGTATTTCGTCCACAGCAATACCGCCACTTGGTCCCAAAATGTCCCAGTTAAATAGTAAATGCTGTAAACAAATTCTTTGACCAGTAAATCTTTACAACCATTACATAAAACAACCAAGCATGACTGCCTTGATGCGCGACCCAAATATTTAGCGTGTAGCTTGCTAGCTGGAAGGTTGTTGTTTCCTGAATCGAACGGAGTATGAGAGCAGAAGGCGAGGGATATCCGGCGGAACATCTAGCAACGACGGATGTGAGGCAATTATCCTGGAAATGTACTGTCGATGATCCAGACTAATTATATAGTAATAACAGTTCAATATTTTGTTGGGTAATTTTCAAAGAAAAGCAGCAAACTTTCATATTCAAGAAGCAGTTTGGCTGTTTTTTTTGCTTGAAAAGTGACTGAAAAATGGATTATCAAAATAGTTTCTCATTCATTTTTTTCTAATTACATTTTCTAACTAATAGGGCTGCACAATTAATAAAATTTTAATCACGATTTCAGCTTCCCACGATCAAATTTGCGTGATCGAGCGATATTTAAAATGCTTCATTCTATTTATAGAATTGACCTTGTGAGTTTCAGTTTTGCCATGATAAAAGAGGTGTTTGCACACCACCCTGCCTTAAAATACATTTTTCTGTTTATCCAGTAGAAATAAAAGACGCTTGGTATCAAAGTTTTTTTGTTTGTTTTTTAGCACTCCACTGTCTCTAGATGTAGACAGTCACAGATGTAGACAGTCACAGAGGACACAGTAAGTAGCGTGAGGAAAATTCCACAACAGATAGCAGACGGTCATAAGTCGGTCCCGAGGTTTACCAGTTTACCAGTAAACGCAACATTTCGTCCCGTCTGTGTTATTTTTCAGACAACAGCAGTGACCAGTGCTAGTTTGTGTCTTTTAGCTCATAGCTTTAGCGGCAGACTGTTGTATGTCCACTGTTGGAATCCTCTACAGTGAAATACAGTCACACTACACCGTTTAGCTGTCAGCATTTTAGCCGCGTTTAATCCAGTTTAGGGATGGGCATTCGATTAAATTTTCTTCGGCGATCGTCGGGAGAATTAATGATCAATTATCGATTAATCATTAATATTTTTATATTAAAATTCATTATTTATTTAACTTTTTATAAATTAAAAACGCAATGAAAATACAAAAATACAGCATGTTTTTACCTCGATGAGATCTTAATTACAAGAAGAACAACTTGTGACAGTTAAACTGGAGGTTTGGCTAAACTTAAAGATATATGCGCTGCGGTGTTTAATTTAGCAGCGGAACCGTTGCTGCGAGCCGGCGTTGTTAAACAGAGACCCTCATTTGTTCCAAAATAATAAATAAAAATAATAATGTTCAATAATAACTTAACCATAACTTAACCAAAAACATAATACTACTTAGATCTGACAGGTTTTGTCAAAATGTAACTCAAAACTATCCAAGGCACGGACAAAGCCTAATACAAAATAACCAGTTACTCACATAGAACTTCTGCACCAGTCTATTGGTTTTTGTTGAGAAAAATAAGCAGGTTGACATGATCTGGGATCTCAGGTTCCCTTAATGCATCCATGGGTCAGACGCGACCGCTACCTGGTGATCGTCAGTTCAGCCGCCGAACACAGCCGCCGGCACGGGATGCAGGTAGCTACCTCCACGCTAACTTGGCCAGCCCGGCCCGGGGAACCTCGTTCCGTTCTTCGTTTCGTAGTGAGTTTCTACCAGACCGGTGATGGTACGTCGTGACGGAATGTGAAATGCTGGTTCCAATATCCATCTCAATGAACGTGCAGATCCCTCCGGTAATTTCCCTCTGCTTGTTGTGCATCGCAGCTCCTCCGTGCTAACGCCGAGTTGATGCTAGGTTGAGACTGAGAGCAGGACGCACCGCCACCGACGTTAACCAGGGTCGGGTGCACTTTGTTTAAGTGGTACATCATTTGAGTCGTGGCCGTGTTGTACTTATACACGGCGTCGCAGTGTTTGCAGTGAACTAAGTCATTTTTTAAATCAAAATGGTCCCACCCTACACTTCGCCGTGACCTCTTCATGTTTACTTTGAATCAAAACGTAACTCGCAGCTAACTGAGCAGCCTATGGCGCCCCCGGGTGGTAAAATGTTTAATTACTGCTGACACTGGAAATCATTACATTGCTGCAATCACACTACACAACGCAACCTGCATTAGTTTAATCGATGACAAATTAACGTGATCGACGAAATTCTTAATGATCAATCGTCGATCGTCGATTAATTATGCCCATCCCTAATCCAGTTACTACTGCAGCTAATTTCGTCCGGTAGATACCAGATTTTAACATGTGCCATTAACGTGAACATAAAATTACGTTGCTTGTGTGAAAAGCGGTCGCACAACAGCTGAAATGGCATTACTCCTTCATAGTATCCGTCAACAAAGGAGGAATGTAGCACAATATGGATGTATTAGCAGGAATGTAGCACAATATGCATGTGATAGCAGTTATAATTAGCCTATGTGACAATAAAATGAGTTTTGGTTAAAATCAATAATCGTGTTAATTAATCGTGATCTCAATATTGATAAAAGTAACCGTGATTATCATTTTGGCCATAATCGTGCAGCCCTAACTAATTGATTGACTAATTGTTGTAGGTCTAGATCACATTCAATTTTACAGCTGTTGCCCATAGTGACATGTCTGTTTTTGAATGCTCTGTTTTGTGATTTAAAGGCATACTATGTAACTTTTCCCTCTTCGGTCCCCCTACAGGTTGTCTCATTGGAACTACAACCTGTAGGGGGGCCGAAGAGGGAAAAGTTACATAGAATGTCTTTAAAGTATTTGGTTAGATCATAGTTCAGAGGCAGTAAATGTATTTTCACTCAAGACTGAGGAAGAAGAGGGAGAAGGCAGGGCAGAAAGGAGAGGATCGGAAATCATCTGCAGAATGGGTGGTGGTAGGATGATAAGGAACTGAATTGATGGATGGAGGATGAAGGTTAGGATTGACTTAAAATGACAGATTGTATGACTAATGGTAAAAAGGGAGACAGGCAGAGGGAGGGCAGGACAGAGAGAAAAATGACAGAGTGATCTACTGGAAGGATCAATAGATGATGAATTGATGCAATGGCCAGCAGGGGAGGGATCACATGCACAATTAAAGTAAAAAAGCATTATCATTGTTACTGTTGGATTGTATTTGGTGACCAACTTTTTCTTCAAAATGCAGACTGCTAGAGTAGCTGTACTTACTTTAATCATATATTTAAATTCAGATTTATGGAACTATTATGTAGCGTTTCTGGTTCCACTAGAAATGCAAATATCTATATGTACTGTATACTACAAAACTGTTTACAAGCACATACAATTACTTTGTGGATATGTTAAGTGATGCATCCATTTTTTGAGTGAAATAAGAGAGGAGTGCAGCTGTGGGTGGGTGAGTGGGGCGGCTGGTTGAAGAGACGCCAAGTGGTAGATCCACTCAGCAGCTGCCTCTCATGCACGTCATCCCGTAATGTTTCCATCTCAGTCTATAAATCAAACACCCACCTACCTCATATACTGTAATAGAACATTTAAATAATAAAAAGAAACAGTAATAAGAAAGCTTGCAAAAAACATTTTGCCTCATGTCCAAATGTCCATGTTTGTTTTTTTAGCTACTACTTCTAAATATGAATATCCACCTTTTGTAAAGTCACTTGTTTCAAAAGTGATTTTACATTGTTACATTTGGAAACAACGGTATTCATTCTGCATTCAAATTTCAGGATAGTTCTTGCTCCCCTGCTTGCCTGCATCTTTCCCCACACTTAGTGCATCTCAAGTCCCAGTGATGTGTGTTGATGTTTTTGCTATTGCAAAACTAAAAAGATCCCTGCACAAAATTTGATTTTAACATTCAGGTGAACAGTGTGGATGTGATACTTTGCTACATCCACAACTATTCTTTTAGAAGATTTTGTGTTAGCATATATATATATATATACATATATATATTAGGGGTGTGCAAAAAAATCGATTCGTATTCGAATCGCGATTCAAGCTCTAACGATTCAAAATCGATTCAAAGAATTCCAAATATCAATTAATATTTTTTTATTGTTATTATTTTTTATTTTTATTGTATGTCTACTGCAATCGCATGATAGATAGATAGATGCTTTATTGATACCCAAGGGGAAATTCAATGTCCCAGTGGCTTACAGACATCACACACAACATACACATACATCATAACAGGATGTTAAAATAACAAATAACAAATCCACATGAATAATATGTACAATAAAAGATACAAAATAAACTAAATAAAAAAATCTACATGAATGTACTAAGGGATATATATATATATATATATATATATATACACATATATATATATATATACACACACACACACACACACACACACACACACACACACACACACACACACACACACACACACACACACACACACACACACACACACACACACACACACACAGGAAAAGTAACTACATCAGCATGTGAATGTGCCGGCCGGCCAGTAGTTAAGTGTCTGTGAATCTGGGGGCGGAGCCTTTGAAGAGGTCAAATATCAACAATCTTAGCTCAGAATCGCTTGCTGCACCTTTAATATTCTTAATTTTACTGTTACTGTTGAACATACCACATACAGTATCCCTGTAGCCCTTTGTATTTACAGAGGTTTGCAATGTGATCGGAACAGGAAACAACTGGAATGTGCCTAAATGTTGCATCAGTGGCTAAAATCATGATTACAATTCATGAGAAAAAATAGTTATAATTACATTTGAAGTGAAATTATCTTAGTTTCTGCATATATGTGTACATTATGGGAAATCAGCATTAACTGCTCTTCTAAATGACAGTGAATGTGATATTAAAGAATTTTGCGTTTTAATGGGGAATTGACAGCTGATTGTCAGCAAAGCAGCAGCCTGTCCAGTCTTTTGCAGGAGCAGCCACCAATGCTGGGAAGGAAAGACAAAAAAACAAACACACAAGACTGGACTTGATCAAGACCAAATATTGTAATAGTCAGGTCCAAACAAGCCCAAATCAAAACACCCACCATGACACTGAGACAAGTTGAGATAATAGAAAACAGATTGACCCAGACTGGACTGGTGTCGCACCGTTTTTGAAAATAAATGTGGCAATGCTTTACTGATATAATTCAAAGTGCTACATGCAATGATTTTGAAATGCACAATTAGCCACATATTTTAATACACACATCTTTCATATTCATTCAAATCTATTGAACCCACACATATTTAAGCCCTAATGTCGCCTCAAGGACTGCAGTGGAAGTGTGTGTGTGGGGGGGGGGGGGGGGTCTGATGGATGGAAACATTGAGAGAGAGGAGAACAGGGAAGCAGAATGGAGAAGAGGTGTTGATGATGGAGAGGAGTGTGGGAGGGCCGACGTGGTGGAAGACAAAAGGCTTCGAGGATGAGAGGAATGCTGGAGAGAAGAGGATGCAGCTTGTGTGAAGTGTTTACTCATGTAGATGCTGTAATAGAGGCGAATTTAAAGCCACAGAGCAGCAAAAGAGGATGAGGGTTTATTGGTACTACAGAACTAAGAGGCACAATCATGACTGTGTCATAGCTGTTTTAGTGTGTATTTTTTATTTGTCATTCATTTGACATACTTGCTGCTGGTGTTTTAACACAGAGGCAAAAGAAGCCACTTATCATTCTTCCATTCTCGTCATGTTTTCATCTTTTATTCGTGAAATCTTTTGTAATGTATGCATTTCAGACAATTCAAATGGTTGGTTAGCCTTTCAGATCAAAGCTGTGCTTCTTCATCTCAAAGATGATGTTTGCTGTGATCTGAGGATTTATACACTTTGCAGTCCGCAGTCAAGAACATCCTTGGGGGGTAGGTTCCTGCTTTCTTACAGTGCAGACGCTTTGCTGCTTGCTCCTGCCTCTGCTTGCATATTTCTGCTGAAAATCTTGCTTTTCCTCTGTGAGAAACAATGAGCAGCGGCTCCTAGATACTAATAAATCAATGGACTATACATTTTTTGTAGACATAGTAGGCCATCGCCATATTTCAACATTTGTATGACCTCAGTACTGCGTGAGTGTGGCCTACCATTAGCACAAGCCTGTCCTACAATGACTGGAAACATGGTACTTAGCTAAAGCTAATTAGTAGCAAGATGCCTCCCTTCTCTGTGGATGACTACTACAAACTCCTACAGAAGATTGCAGTTCTGGAAACCAAAATGGTTTAATAAAATACATTTCTGATCTGCTGCTACACTATGAACCACCCAGACCTCTCAGGTCGTCTGGGTCAGGTCTGCTTTCTGTCCCCAGAGTCAGAACTAACGGGGAAGCAGCGTTCAGTTTTTATGCTCCACATATCTGGAACAAACTCCCAGAAAACTGCAGTTCCGCCGCAACTCTGTTCTTTTAAATCAGGGCTGAAGACCTTTGTTTTTGATGCTGCCTTTCTTTAAACTACTATACTAACTTTTCTCGTATTTTATCTGTTTTAAATTTTTTTTTGTATTGTTTTTAACTGCTCTTTAATGTTTTATGTAAAGAACTTTGATTGCCCTGTTGCTGAAATGTGCTATACAAATAAAGTTGCCTTGCCTTGCCTGGATCAAAGTGTGGACCTGTAGACCGACCAACTTTGCCATCAGTGACACCGCGAGCATGGCAAAAAAATAGGTCTATCTTTATGAGACAGAATAACATTTTGGTTTGCTAATTATCTAAATATAGGTGGGGGAACATGCTATTCAGTTGTATTACACTTATCAATAAAAAAATGATATACAATTTTTTCTAGTTAGTAGCCTATAATTCAAGGAGTTAACAAGCATTTTGAAGTCATCAAGAAAGCAATCACATGTGGATTAAATTTAGATTCTGGTGCTTTTTCACTTGTCAGCCCACTGAGTTGTTTATTTTCGTGAGACTTCCTCTATCCACCGGAGACTTTCATCTAGGCCTCTGGGTCAGGATGAAACAGCAGGACCACCTTCCACACAGCACGAGGAGGATCAGCCCCTCGAGCATCAGGGGCGCACCATGACATTTGTAACTCCCCTGATTTTAATTAGCTCCTTCAACAGGGAATGTGGCAGCAGAATTGCAGCCTTCAAGGTAATTTCAACAGCTTTACTTTCCCTGTGCCCCTACACAGTCCTCATATGAACATGCAGAATAATCAACATGTTCAGAAGCGGAGACCCATAATTAAGACGTATGCACTTTTGTGAATCTATTTTTTTTATCTTTATGTTTTTTCTCCTACATGATGTGCAAAGTTCACTTGGCAGCCCACTCACTAATTGCCAGGCTGTGAATTATAAGATTATTTTGTAAGCTATTAAAGCATTTTAGAGTGCTCCCTTTCATTGCTGGAGAAAATATTGAGCAGGATTTGACAGCCCCCGCTTGTCGGGCTGCACTGTGTCATTAGAGGCAATAGAAAGAGAGAGAGCTTTAGCATAAAGCCCAAACCATATTCTCTCCATCTCTTCGTAATGCGTAATGTTAGGTAGCGTACTTAGCGGGTTAAAACCAGATTAGGCTCAGCTTAGTGTAAGAGATCCATTACAAATTGTATGAGTGTGTGTGTATGTGTGCGCACATGTGAGTGTGTGTATTAGATGGGGTATGAGGTAATTGATTTAGGTGGAGGCAGTATCTGAAGACAGACAGAGGCACATAGAAATGAATATAAAGAAACTGATAGCAAAGTAGGGAGAGAGACCAAAGGACAGACAGGCATAAAACCAATAAATATGAAGAAATACAGAGAGCAGTAAGGTGGGCAGAAAAGCCACGAAAAAACAAAAACAGAGATCAATAGAGATACAGATGCAGTAGAGGGAGGAAAACAAGTACAGGCAGGCTGACAGATAAAGATTCAGAGAGGTGGGGATAGATTTTCTATGTTGGCCCAATCCTGACCTCACATTAGATCTGCCTACATTTATGTTCTCTGAGAAAAATCTAATCGTTGCTCATTTCAACAGTATTTTGTGTAATATTTTCCATCAAAGACTCCAGTGCCTACCTGATATGCACATGCACTGGGTCATAGATGCCTGGCCTTATTTGCAGTTTGTACAGTAGCTTTGTGGTCTTTGTATCATGTTTTTGGAACAAGCCCCGTGAATTTTGGTGCGACTCGCAATTTTGACCAATCGCCGCAACTTTTCTGCAAATTTGACGAACAACCAGAGTTTCCATCATCAACCAATCAAAGCAGTCCCACTTGCCAGACTTTGGGTCAGTATGTGACTCTGAGAGCCACTGGCCAAGCGGGAGTCAGAACGGGTTGACGTAACACATACGTCACTAGTAAGGCTTATATCATGTGGATGCGCCGACAGTTTTGTTGTCATTACTTAGAATTTGTCATGGGGGCAACAGAAACTATGCACTAGCTTTAAATTGTAGTTGCAGCCCTACCTGCATTTTTAAAGATCTTCAAATAGTTTTTATAAATAGAAGTTGTTTTAAATATAAAAAAAATTCACCATGCCATAAAAATGTTGTGAATGTTTTGTGCTTGTTTGGGTTGATGTTAAACTTGCTGTTTGACACCTCTGTATGACAAGGTAAGGTCTGCCCAGAACTTTAGAAAGTTAGAGTTGTGCCAACAATCTTAGTCTTAAAGGAATTTAATACAACAATCTATCTTGAAATACCTCTTTTAGGCTTGAAAGGTGTCTCTAAAGGTTTTGCTCCTGTGGAGAATGGCTGCTCTGCTGTAGTTGGTGTGGATTCCCAACAGTTACAATGGATTTTCGAGCTATATACAATACTTATGTCATGTGTATTGCATCCCCATAGCTCTAAAGCTCTGTTTGAAATTTAGCCATTGTGAAGGGAGGACCATTTGGAACATGTCGAACATGCACAATAATGATGGAAAAGTGGACGCTGACTCAGGAGCAGTTTGAAAGGTTTCTATTTCTTGGATAAGTTTAAAAACCTTTTTGCCAGACTTTAGGTTTTGAAGTAGCTAAACCTGCTGTCTTGAAATAAAAGCCACATTGGACTGAGTAATCATTATTTGTGATTGAAGCACCATTTTTTAGTATCAACAATCACTCATCATTCAAATGTTTTCTGGCTGTGTTGTTCCCTCTGATGAGTGGCAGAAACATCAACTGCCAATGTTTTAATTTGAATAATTTAACAGTCACTGAGTGATTTGTGGGCCTAGAACCTAAACTCCAGCATCCAACTTCCCATTTCCTGTGGAGCCTGACTATTTATTGTGCACTCATGATTAGACATGGAACTTGGCATTACGTAATGTTGCTTTTGTTGCTGAATTGTTGTGAATGTGTGTGCGTGATGTAATACTAGAGTATAAACCACAAAGAGTATCATCACCTCACACTTAAATGATCTTTTCTGTCTTGATCTTTCTGGTGGTTGTTTTACACGTGACCACACATTTCTCCTACTTTTGGAATAGAAGCAATTCATTATTTAATTAATATTACACTGATTGATGCGTAAAATGGTTCCAGAAGCTCGACGGGGGCTGGACTGCCATTTTGGAGGTCAGTACCAAAACAAAATATACAAGTGATGACAATTTTGGGCATACTGTAGTTTACCTTGTGCTTGATGTTCAGTCACTAGTCATATGTCATAATGTTCACAATGACCCATACAATCATTCTATACAGATATCATACCCTTTTGAAGCTGATATACATATAACATTGTCCAGGTGTCTAATCACCGTTCATGACTCTTGATATCTGCTTCAGTCTGTATCATTTAAATATCCATCCATCCATCCATCGTCGTCCGCTTATCCGTGGTCGGGTCGCGGGGGGAGCAGCTCCAGCAGGGGACCCCAAACTTCCCTTTCCCGAGCCACATTAACCAGCTCTGACTGGGGGATCCCGAGGCGTTCCCAGGCCAGGTTGGAGATGTAATCCCTCCACCTAGTCCTGGGTCTTCCCCGAGGCCTCCTCCCAGCTGGACGTGCCTGGAACACCTCCCTAGGGAGGCGCCCAGGGGGCATCCTTACCAGATGCCCGAACCACCTCAACTGGCTCCTTTCGACATGAAGGAGCAGCGGCTCTACTCCGAGCTCCTCACGGATGACTGAGCTTCTCACCCTATCTCTAAGGGAGACGCCAGCCACCCTCCTGAGGAAACCCATTTCGGCCGCTTGTACCCTGGATCTCGTTCTTTCGGTCATGACCCAACCTTCATGACAACCTTCGTTCCTACCCTCACCTATGGTATGGTCATCATTTAAATAGAGACTCAGTATTTGAAGATGAAGACTCTTTGGTTTTGGCCATCTGAACAAATGCTACATTTTAACTCTGTCTGCTGGATTTGGCTTATTTATCTGTCATCACCAGTAATGGAAGACAAGAGCCACAAATGATACTAAACGTATCATCCACACTACCAGTTGTCAGGCTTTCACTTCCAACATGTAGCATCATGAAAATTAAAACATGTCACTGTTTTTGGTTCCCTTTTATATTCACATTTTATATTTAAAAAATGACTGAAGTTTTGCATACCCTACATGATATCTCTAGTGATATATCATTCAATGTGTTTTATATAAGGAAACTAGAAACGGCCTCAGGCATCCCCACAAGATAGCTGAAAACGTTTGATGATTAAAGCACGGTTTACTGTACAAGAGTTGTGCTCTTTGCTCTGTGTTTTACTTTTGATGGACTTGCATTACAACTCGCACTGGGCTGCACTTCGCTTTGTTTGCAAAGAAAGTAAGAAAAGTAAGAAATGTATCAATCAAAAACAAATCATAATCAGGATACTAGTGTGTAACGTCACATTGCTGATGATTTGGGTAAAAATATACTGTATATTACAGTGGTGAAACTCTATTTTGAGCCTAGCCTGCAGGGCAGGGTCCAGGGTCAGAATAATAGCACGTCAGTTCGGAGCTTTAATAAATGGCATTGGGTTGTGTTGTGGTCCAGGTGCATGATTGATTGCAGGGCGGCATTGTCCGGAGGCATGGTGATATTTTCCTGCAGGTCGAAAGCTCACAGTGCAAGGCCTACAACTGTCTGTGGTGCACTTCAATGGAGATCTCCAAAATCACTTTTTGACCAGCCCAACCCTGAGCTTCAGCTGAATCATCTAAACTTTTGTTCAGCGTACTATTCTACTGTACTGCATCAGTAATGCATTTTATTTGATTTCCTATGGGTACTAAGATGTGATGCAATTCAAGTCTGAACACTGGTTTTGAGAGAAGCTGCTCATCACAAAGCATGTTAGCTTCATCACCATGGTTACATTGGACTTAGAAGTTGTTTCTCAGTATCACAATTTTATTTATATGCTTGTTTGTTTTAGCCTTACTCGTGCCATTTGTGGTCTTAGTACGTTAGCATGGTTAGATGTTTTAACAATTCAGATTAATTCGGTTTGTCTTCTGGTGCTTTAGGGTGCCAGACGGTGCTGCCGTTTTTTTTATATATCATAGAAAAGGTCAGTACTTGCAGCATTAAAATCCTTCGAACTGGAGCTATTTGGTGGGCAGAACTATTACATTTAGTGTGTTTTTCTTAAATACTCAACCTTTGCAAAACAGAGCTCCAACTATCCTCTTCTTTTCACACATTTTCTCTTTTTCATGTTTTTCTCTTTATTGTCAGAAGACACACACACACACACACACACACACACACACACACACACACACACACACACACACACACACACACACACACACAGTGATATTTTAGCTACACATTGCAGATCAATTTATTACCACCTCATTTCACAGCCCATTAATCCATCCGTGGCTGTTTTCATGTGAGGCTGTTTAAGGCTTTATAGGCTTCTAATGCTCTTTTACATTCACTCTGTTTCTCCCTTTTAGCCTAATTGCACCGTTTTTTATGTGTGTGGTTTTATCAATGAGCTGTTTACACATTGCTGTTTTATTTGTATTTTTAATCATTGAGCTTGTATCAATGAAGGAAAGGAAGTCTATTGGGAATTCTAACTAAGGCTTCACATAACATAATATATCAAAGCCTTCCACAGATTTACAGGACAAACAGTAGGCAATTCACATTTTGTTGGCAAAAAACCCCACTGAGCTCCCTGGAAAGACAGACAGCTGACGTTTTTAGTTCCAGGAAAAGGTCATAGATCATCTATTGGAAAGAAAAAGAAAAAGAAAATTGGGCATGATTGGAAGAGATACTCTGTGAGGATAAGGAGTAATATTCATTTGAAATGTGATATCACTGGCACGAAAAAGAGGCTAACATTTGTCTTAGGTTTCAAAATTAAATAACTGTAGTATTCATCAGTATTACTGTTTCTCTGACATATATCAGGTGTGTATGTGTGTGTCACAGTGGATTCCCCCTACATAGTGGCTCCCTATTGGCTTTCAAGCTAATGTGTTGTCTTTCTCTCTGTGTATCTGTCTGTCTGTCTGTCTGTCTGTCTTTATGACTATGAATGTCTGTTTGGGATTTTGGTTTTATCTTTTTTGTTTGTCACTTTGCCACATGTGGCCTGTCGTTTTTTTCTTTGCTTTTTTTTTTTTTTTTACTGTGTCTCCATCCTGCATCCTCTCCACACACTGCTTTCTGCCTGTTTTTGAATGTCTGCTTTAAATGTATCTTTGTGTTTGTCTCTTGCCTGCTCGTCTCTCCCGCCCCCATCCATTTATGTCTGTGCATGTCTTTCTTTGTGTCTGTCCTCGTCTTTGTCTGTCTTTTCCTCGTCTTTGTCCATCTTTTCCTCTCGTCGCTGTCTCCATAATGTCCCTTCCTCCAGCCTTTGTGACTTTGCTGAACGGGGACCAGGCTCAGGATGCCATCCGCTCCCTCCATCACAGCACTGTCCGGGGACGCTTGATCAACGTCACGCTGCAGCCCACCGACTCCCTTCTCTGCCTCACCAACCTGCCCCACACCTTCACTGCCCAGCAGTTAGAGGAGCTGGTACGTGCCTATGGGAACATCGAGCGCTCCTTCCTGGTGTACAGCGAGCTGACGGGCCACTCCAAAGGATATGGGTTTGTTGAATACATGAAGAAGGATTCTGCTTCACGGGCCCGTTCTGAACTGCTGGGCCGACCACTGGTATGTTAGAATGCTTGTTAAAATTATCCTGTCATGTTTGCTTATTTGACATTGTTACTTGGAACTGAAGGATCGAAGGACTCCTGTTTCTTTGAACCCTTTTGGATGAGAACAAAAGATGCATTTTAAGATGCATCTCATAACCCTTGAGTCCTCCGCTTTCCTCCCTTCCGCATCTTAGTCCCTCCCACCGAGTAGGCACGGGAGAGACGCGACAAGAGACGCGACAAGACACAAGAAAATGTGTTTTAGAGGGATGATATGTCTTTTCCTCTAAAGCGTCACATACATTTGTCAGCTGAACTGTATGGGCTGCACGGCTTCCGGGAAGGCTGCTCTTGTGTTTCCTCGGCTATAGCTCCTCAATGATCCCTCCTCGATGATCCCTCCTCGGGGCAGAAGTAAGAGCTTTGAGACGGCCTTCACCGAGGAGGGACAGAGCAACTTCCGGTTCAGCTGAGGACCGAGGAGTCGAGGATCTATCAAATAAGGGTTATGAAATGCAGCCCATGTTTGCTGGGCTAAACCTGGGCTACATTGATTTGACTTAAATTGACTCGCCTTGACTGCAGTTAAAATTAGGTTTCAGTTTTACTTGATTTGATAAAATCCTACCTAACATTTTATTTAAAATGACCTGATTGTAACAAAGGTTTTGATCATACTGGATTGGACTACTGGCCAACACAATGCAAGTTAAATATTTATATAGTTTTATTTCATTTAGCTCCAAACAAAGCTGTGACCAGCTGGCCTGATTTGATTCAAACATAAAAGTGAGCAGATAAAAGAGTGATACATTTGAGTCTCTCGTCACATCCTCACATTGAGTTATTTACTTCCATATAACTTATGATCATCATTTTTGGTTTGTAGAAACTGGCCATACATATAGGTAATCAGTACAAATACAGGTTAGGCCAGTTAGAGTTGGATTTAAATTTTTCTCCTGAGTTGAAATTGCAATGTAAACAAATTATCTGTGGGGAGTTAAATACAAAATAAAAAATCAGTCTCACAAATCTAATTCTGTACTCTGATTGTGCAGGACGATCGCTCATTGATGGTGCAGTGGATGGACGTCAACCAGCTGAGCCAAGAGGAAAACCTGCACTCCAAGTGTCTGTGTATAAACCGGCTGCCGCTGGACCTCTGTGACTCTGAAGAACTGACCCAGCTCTTCTCGGAAACCTACAAACCTGTCTTTTGCCAGGTGAGTGTGTGTATTTTTCTGTGTGTATGTGTTGTGTGTGTGTCTTTGCATTACAAGTATTTGTACATGGTGGTGATGGCGCAGTGGATATGACACAAACCTTTGGTATGGGAGACCCAGGGTCGATTCCCACTGCGATACATCAACCAATGTGTCCCTGAGCAAGACACTTAACCCCTAGTTGCTCCAGAGGCGTGCAACATCTAACTTATATAGCAATTGTAAGTCGCTTTGGATAAAAGCATCAGCTGAATGACATGTAAAGTATTTTCTATAAAAAGTTATCAATTCTTCATCCAAATATGACAGGAAATTTAGCAAAAATAACAACAGGCTAAAAAATATGCCTTTTAGCTTTCACACCTCGTACGAGTGAGATCACATCTGCAAAATGATGTATCCAAGAGGTTACGGCTCATTAAACATGTCTGTTGAGATATATGTTCCCAAATTCTGTTTTCCATTTCAGTCAGAGCCTCATAGTGTAGCAGAAGCTCTAAAATAAAATGTTATTCATTGATAATGTCACACAAAACCCCACTGAAGGATCTTCATGATATGTACACGTTACTTTAAAATGGTTCCCTCCTTCCACACCCCCGCCTTTATCCACCAACACCAACAGGTGAGAGGTGCTGGTATAAAATTCAGGGGTCAGAGTCCCTATTGGCCAATCTCGCAGTATCACCAAGCAACAGTTTCCATGGTGAGGTGTGGCTGTTGTGACACCAGCCCCACCCTTCAACTCCCTCTCACCCCACTCTGTTCTCTTCCAGTTCAGCTGTGTTACTGTATATACCACCCAGCCCCATTACATCCACAGCACCCCCACATTCCTATTTAGACATCACTCAATGGTTATCTGTCATCTGCTGCATTTCCAGTTTTAGATCCACCCCCATGCCCCCCCTCCCACATAGAAATCAATACACCTGCATCATCCTGGTCCCATGATGATTTGTGGGTGTTCAACTCATGTTGCTTCACTGTTGCAGAGCCAGCAGGCTTTGACCTATGGTTCAGCCTTTGCGTGTGTGTGTGTGTGTGTGTGTGTGTGTGTGTGTGTGTGTGTGTGTGTGTGTGTGTGTGTGTGTGTGTGTGTGTGTGTGTGTGTGTGTGTGTGTTACTGCAGTTCAGCATGTATGCACTAGAAATACTTACGTACCCTGTACACCAATGAACACGATGCAGAAACAACTAGGGATGCACCGATCCACATTTTTTCACTTCCGATCCGATCCAGATACCTGAATTTGGATATCGGCCGATACCGATACTATTCCGATACTATTCCGATAGCAGAGCTGCGTTTGCTTTAATTTCATTATTATCATTGTTGTTGATTTTATATGATGCTGAAATAAACTCCTCTCAACGGGCAAGTATGATATGTACGTATGTATGCATGTATGTCCCAAAAGGCAACTTGAGGTAAGTATAAGGTCAGAAAAAGAAGTCAGAAAAACAGGAAAAATCTCATTCTGAAAACAAATATGCAACTGTAAGGGTTTCAAATTGATTGCCATGTCAATATTTATTACATTCCCAAAATGTCAAATGCTTGAGTCTTGAAATTTAAGAAAAGTGCAAGTGTAAAAATCTTACACACACACACACACACTATCAATAAAACAGTGGGCATCTGTACAGCGCAAATCAAGTACACAATCAAGGTTTTAAAATGTAAAATATCTGAAATATAAGAAAAGTGCAATAACTGTAAACATCTTACACACACACACACACTTACTTACACACACACACACACACACACACACACACACACACACACACACACACACACACACTCACTCACCTACACACACACACACACACACACACACACACACACACACACACACACACCTCTGTTTTCACGGCTGCAGCGGCTGCTCTGAAACGGCGGCCGCCGGGACACGATCCGGGGTCTCTGGGGGACGCAACAACGGGGAAATGAAACGCCAAAAGCTGGCGACAACACCGGGACAAACAGTTGTGAAAGTCCTGTTTTGTTTTTGCATTTTGCTGTCTTGCTCTGCTGTGTTTCCAGTGTGAAGTATTTCCACACAGCGCGGGCACACAGGATAGCATTGAGCTAGCCACAATGCTGCTCAACGCTACTATCCTGCTAGCTGGCTGCAAACTGCAGAATGGATTTCCTGAGCGGGGGCGTGTCTCATAACTCTGTGTCTCATTGAGCCGCGCCTCCTTTCAGGAAATCTATTCCACAGTTTGCAGCCAACCAGCAGACCAGCCGGCAGACAACGTTAAAGTGCAGACATGGCTCATGGTATTTCCGCAGGTTGGATCGGGAAAATCCGATACCTGAATTACGCTGGTATCGGGTCCCGATACCGATACTGGATTGGATCGGCCCCATCCCTAGAAACAACACAAACATTCATACGAGTAGTCACAATATTATTTCACTAACCTGCCTGTGAGAGTGCTGCAAAGCTATTTTAACCATAAATGCGGCTTTGCATTTATTTGACGCACAGTTTTTCCAAGTTTCTCAGCTGGTCAGGTGTGATACTACTGTGGATACATTTGAGTTCAATACAAGAAAACACAAACTGTCACTCCCAGTTCACCGGCTCTTTTTTCGTTTTAAGGGGCATACCCAGCTATGATTAGTGCAGCATTTCTGGTTCATTTTCTACCGTTACGATTGATATATTTGGGCATCCCAGAGGTTCAATTCAGACCTTTATTGTCCCTTGAGGGATACATTGCAGTACACAAACACAGCATACAAGAGGACATGGGACATTATTTACAACAGTTACAGTAAACAACCAAATGAAAAAGATGTATCTGTTTGTTAAAAGTATCAAAACATTGGAATGGAAGCCATGATAAAAGCGAGGTTGAGCAGTGCAGTGAAGGTTCAGTGCAAATGTATTGCACTTTGAACAATGGAAAATGTAAACGTATTGCTTTTTACCCTGGGGAACCTGTATCTCCGCTGTGAAGGGAGAAAAACATATTCCTCCAAGAGTGGGTGGTCAGAGCTGGACAAGATCGACCGTGCCTCACAGAGGTGTTGAAGATGCTGACCATATAATGGCAACATCCCTGGTTCGATGACATGCAGACCTTCATATATGTTTGCTTCTTTGTTCGCTGCATGTTCATTTGTGTTATACCATTACCTTATGTCTTACTGTCGTCAACTGTAGTCTGTGTTACATAAACCTTTGTCCTCCTCTGTGCACATAGGTAGAGCTCAGCCCTCGTGTTACCTTTCCTCTGTGCAAAGTGCACTTAACCTGTGGCCCTGAACGCTATAATTCTGCTACCCACGAAAGAGCCTTCCAGGCAGCACTTTAGCTTAAGTCATCCAGAAGATATGGAGGGAGGAGAGGGTAAAGAATGTCAGCCATATTAGAGGGAAGGACAGCAGGATGGAGACAGTAAGGAGGGATAAGGAAGGAGGAAGGATGGTGCTGAGAATGCCAGACCTATTAGAGAGAGGATGGAGTGAGGGAGGAGAGGGCTGACAGTGTCAGGCCTAATAGAGGGACGGAGGGAGACGGAGAGAGGTGGACAGCTGAAGTGAAATGGTGAAGAGACTTTCTGTCTGTCACAGTAAGAAGATTGTTGGCATATTTGTAGATGTAATAATGATGGCCTTCTGGGAGACAAATAAGAACAAATGTGGTCAGTAATAAACTAATATCTGTCAAAGGATGGAGATGTAGATGGCTTCACAGAGTTAGGGAGGGTGGATGGGTTTAGCAGAAATGGACTACGGATGGAGACAGGTTTATGAAAACAATACTATCCACTCTCTACAGGCAACAGGGCAAATTAATGGCAGACTGAGCTGAGTCAGTTACTCTTGTCTTGCTCCTTAAGGTTGTCATGTGTTGGTAAAATGACATACAGTACATTTACAGTAGATGACACCCCTCTTTTATTTTGCTGTATATTCCTTACCAACAGCTGGAACCATTTGCCACAGTTAGGGCAGCAGGTCACCTATTGCTCAGACAAGCGCTTTCCAACTATACACAATATATCTATCTACACGTTACATGATAACGTATAGACAATGATGCACCAAACATTTAAAATTATTGATATTATGGTGCAGCCATTACAAGAAAAGAACAGGGTCTCTGTTTTAAAGGTGCCACATAATGTACTGTACTGTAGGTGTTATTTAGATGCCCATATAATGCAAGGGGGGGAGAGTGGTTAAAGTAGTGCTGAACTGTTTATACTGCTCTCACTTATTCAACTGAGGACAGTATGCAGTTCTTACTATACTATCTTGAGTTAATCTGAGCTTTTACACTTGCTGTTATTAACAGCTGGTGCTGTGAAGGACTTTAAAGTCACTCCAGGATACAAAAGAATACAGGAAGAAAGGTAGCACAACAGCCACCATGGCAATAATGTCCAGTTACTGGCAATGGCATGTTTTAATTTACAAGCACGGCCAAAAAGCATCATAGCCGCTTAGAAACAAGGATGTTGACTAAATCAAAAACAGTGTTTTTCTCAGCACCAAGAGAAACAAAGTGAGATTCTCAAGAATGGGGGATGAATCTGAAATAATTAATGGATACATGCAAGTATAGGACTATGAAAAAAACAGACCATAAAATAGGGGTGGATGGATATAAAGACCTCAACAACTCAGCACCTTTCTACGATGAATTACATAGAATGTAAGGGGAAAAAGACAACATTTCAGCTTTATTTAGCCAATACATTGTTTAATTCAGTAGCAACACAAAAAGATAATTTTTAATACAAAAACAAACATCATCCTCGCAACCCTCGGTACTCATGCACAGCTAATTAAAGTCTTTCCAAGTACAATCTTAAGATGCTTGACACATTATTATAGTATAGTATTATAGTATTTTTTGCTCCTCTTTGGTGGAACTTTAAGTGTTTTCAAAAGTTTTATTCAAAGAAAGAATACATCTGAGATCAGTTTCATGTTTAACTCCATCTTTTGCTGCACACACAGATAATGAAAAACCTCCACAAACACTTGAATTGAATTGAATTAAAACTTAGTTTTAGTATAATTGTTTCATGAGATCACCCAATCTTAAGACTAATGCTTTCGTGATTATTTATCTGGGTCCTTCCACTTCTAAATGATCTGTTTTTAATAATAGTCACACTATATAGTTCACACCACTCAGTCTCTCTCACTTTAATGTACACCCACATCCTCGGCCTGACTCCTTCAGCTCTCTCCGTAAAGATCTTTACAGTTGAGCTGTGACACTGTGACATGGTCATGTACCTGTCTTCACAGACAGCTGTGACAGGACTGTCATGACCTCATCACTCGGTTCAGACAGCTGATGTGGCCATTTATACTCTGTCAGACACGCACACATACACACACAAACACACGCACACAGTTTTAGTCCTGCCGGTGCCTCAGTCAGCATCTCTTGGCTGAGGACCATGACTTGAGGTCAAGAGCTGTCAGACACACTGATAACTAGCTTAGTATCTTTGGTTTCTGCACTTTTACATACACACACACACACGCACGCACGCACGCACGCACGCACACACGCACGCGTGGTACCTTTAGTCTTTGATCAAACATCCTTCTGGCCTTCGTGACTTTGGTGAAACGTCCTCACTGGTATTTTAGATTTCTGCTATTGAACCAATTATACTCGCTGATGTTTATACTACGGTAACTTTTAACGTCAACCACGGAACATATGTTAATATTGTGTCTTTTGATGAAAAATACATAAAGTTGACCCAGACAAATCAAGTTACTGACGAAGGTAAGTTGCACTCTAGGCTACATCTAAATGTAAGACAACATTAGTAGCAAAAATGCATTAATTTGTATTTTTTTGAGGATACACGTGAACACAAAGAAAGAAATAATCAAAAGACTGCTAGCATTTACAAGACTCGCATACTATACAAACATGCCTACTTGAAATTTACATAATTGTTTGTGCAGATCTACATAATGATTGAATATTGTATATAGTGTGAGTGCAATTGGAGAACATTTTAGTAGAGAGAGGCTCACTCAGTCTTCACATGATTACTAACACATGCACACAACACACATAGTTGATGGTAGCTTGATTACCATTTGCACACAAACCAATTTGAATCCAATTTAATATATAATGTATGTTTCACACTTTCCACTCCGGTCCTTTTTGTTGTGTGTGTGTGTGTGTGCACACAAAAATAATGATTAGCAAGTTTTTATTTGTCTTCCCTCCTGTCTTTTCTGGCTCATATCCTCATACTGTCTTCACTTGTCAGTCACTTAATCAATCACTGATGTTTTTCTCCTTCACTCCTCTTTCCTCCTCTTGTTCTCGCTATCTTCTCCTAACTCCCACTCTGTCTCTTTCTTCCATCCATCCATCCATCCATCTCTCAAGTGGTAGAGTGGTTCAGGTCATTTCCATACAGTTTGCTTAATGTATGCTGGTAATAATAGCCTATCGACCTACTCCTCCACACATACATCCATTTTCCTCCCTCATCCCCTCCATCCATCCATCCTCTGTTCAGACCAGAGGGAACAGCAGACGAATGAGAGGAGGGAGGGAGTGAGGGAGGGAAGGAGTGAGTGGAGGGCCACTTGATTGAGCGCTGATGGTAACAGGCATCAGCTCTCAGGCTGAGAAAGTACAAATACATTTGTCTCCCACTGATTTGTAATCTCTCCATATTTTACAATGAAAATGTGATATGATTGCATTGCATAGAAGTGGGATTATATGATATTTTTTTAATGTTTAATTGCAATCACAAATCCTCTGAAATTTGGTGCTTGAATGGGCCTTCTTTTAAATAATGTATAGCTGATTATTATTAAGGCAAAAATAGCAAAGATTCAGCGGTATTAAGCTTCTAATTCTACCATATAAAGGGACTATCCTATTTGTACTGTAAGTGTTGCTATAACCCATAACATTTTGGGACATTTTGTAGTTGAGAAATAAACTTGTCAGTGCTTCTTTGGCGTTTCTTTTCTAACATTTCTTGTTATGACCACCATGATCAACGATACTGAAGTATGTGCAACAATCTATTACTGGCGGATATATCAACCCACCTAGCTCTACACTGAATGCTCAGTGTGTCCTAGACCTATAGAATTTACAATTACTTACTTCAAATGTAATTTACAAAAAACACATAAATATGGCGTGGATACATGAAAAAAGCTCAGGTACACTTGATCTGTGCACCAGATACTTAAACAATCTGTAACAGTGAACATATCCTAAATAAATCAAGTACTCCTTGTGTATTTTTCATTCTATTTTAATAGAATTCAGCCACCTACACAGCAGTAGGTCAAGTGGTGTTTTTTTAACCATAAGCCATTAGCTTTTAGCCACTGTCATTATCCAATAATATCCATTAGCTTTAAGTTATTAGCCTGCCTGCATTATTTAGCTGCTCCTTACACACTAGAAATGACTGAACCTTCTTGACAGAAAAGTCCATCTTCTGAACTAATGTTACAGTGGTCAGCAGTATTTTTATTGACCAGCAACCATAAAGAAAATGTGATAACATTACCATTCCATCTTGTTCACTGGATGTGGCCATTAAATTGCTAGCAAGATTTTATTATTTGGATTAGATCAGTTCACATTTTGGATGTTTTTACACACATAAGAAAAGTGTGTGTGGACTGTTGCTCCCTTGAGCAGTGCATGAAGAACAAGAATACTATGTATCTCTTACATCATGTCATTTTTATCTATCTTTTTTGACAAAAGGAGCTGAGACAGGCTCTTTTATCTCCCCCACAACACCGTTATCTTTCAGTTACTGTCTGACACACACACACAAACACACATGCACGCGCGCGCATGCACACACACACACACACACACACACACACACACACACACACACACACACACACACACACACATACTGTACTTGAAAGTGGAAGTGTGTACATTTGCAACTTTGATCCTCTCTGTAAGTTCTTGTTGTGGTGTGTTTGTGTGAGTTTGATAGATAGATGGACTTTTTTGATCCCAAACTGGGAAATTTCTGATAAATACATTTGTTAGCCTAACAGTATGACTGAATTAACATTGTACTTGTTGTGCTGGCTTTGCTGTCTCACGCTGCCTATATCACCATGGTAACTTTGGCTGAATACTGTAGATAGCCTGCTCTGGAAGATATTGTGTTTTGGCCATTGAATCCAAATATATAAAATATCCCACCAGTCAACTTTATGGATAAATGGTAATACTATTACCATTTATATACTATATACTATTTCTAGATGGGGCCATGAACTTTATGCAGAAATGAAAAAGACAGTTTGCATGGACCCCCTTTGCTTACCCTGATGATTTATTAAAAGATAGAATAAATGAAAGTAATGTTTCCAGGCTTTTCGCCCTCTCTGGTAAGAGAAAAAAAGAGTGCTTCTATTAAACAGCATGCAGCTTATATTTGATGATTAGAATTATCAGTGAGTACATTTCCTCTTGCATATTGAAGAGAGAACCTAGTGAACTCGTAAATAACGAGTGACGTCTGAAATGTGAAAAAGGGCAGTAGATGTTTTGGGTGTCAGTTACTGTAATCAGACATAAGGTATTGTATAATTGTTGGATTTTAATAAAAGAACATACAGTATATAGTTACACATATAATAGTTCATGTTGTGTTTTGTGTTTGTGCCCAATTCTTGTTTCTTCACTGGCAGCAACAAATAGAACCATTCATTGGCATTGCTGTATCCATCCACAGTGGTTACAGGTTTCATTTTGCCCACTTGATCCTGAACATGAACATCTCAGTGAGGCACTTCAGATCAACCATACATCCATAATCGGTTTCTGCTTATCCTATTCAGGGTTGCAGGGGGCAGGCAGTTTATCACAGGACTGACACACTGCCCCCCCCGACTTATGGTCAATAAGTTAATTTTTTCTTGCCCTGAAGCCCAAAATGACCACAATACATTGTGTGTACACAGTATGTGACAGGTTGAGTCAATACACATTTTTCCACTGTGAGATATAACTGAAATTTCTGACTTTGAAAACTCACTTGCCAGCCCTCATTTAATGCTATTTTTTTATTTTTTTTATCTTCCAGCTTGCTCAGGATGAGGGCAGCCCAGTGCGAGGCTTCGGTGTGGTGGAGTATGAGAACTCAGAGCAGGCGGAAGCTGTGCTGATAGAGATGGACCGAACACTGGTCGGAGGACAGGAGGTCCGCCTGTCACTCTGTACCCCTGGCACCTCAGGGAGAAGCACCCTGGCTGCACTGATCGCTGCCCAGGGTATGGTGAGTATGATGCACAAAATATTTCTTTTGATCTTGGAAAACAGTGATTGTCGCCATTGAAACATTTCCTCAAATCTGGAAGCCTATACACTTTATCACCACAACATTGGACAACAGGCTTATATGTGAACACATAAACAAGCAGACATGCTAATTGTGAAGCCAGTGCCAACTGGTTATTGGACATCCAGCGATCAGATATACATATATCTTATAAACATATACACATACATATACCCCCTCTGGCTGAAATAGTCTACAGACTGGTTGGGTTTCTCCACTGTCTCCTGCTGCTTAAAATAAACCAAACTCAGGACACAGTAAGACACTCATACAAAACACACACACACACACACACACACACACACACACACACACAAATTCAAATATATGCATCAGACTTTCACACACAGGATGTAAATGCAAGTCATCAGGTGTGGAAAAGGAACAGTATTTTTAAAGTTAATCTTCATAAGTGCATGGATTAATAGATAACTATGGTACAGAATCTAGATACAAAAGTGGGTTGGCAAACATTACAGGCTCAATGCTTTTACAATGTGGCTTTGGGAAAGGGAAGTTTGGGGTCCCCTGCCGAAGCTGCTACCCGCCCGACTCAACCCCAGATTAGCGGGATGATGGATGGATGGATGCTTCTGCAATTAAAATCAATCACATGAGTACTAATAAGTTTGTGTGTGTTTGTGAGGGAGTGAGAGAGGCCGGCAATACTTGCCCCAAATATTAGATACATGTCGGTTTTAATTGAAATTGCATTGCAACGTGGGGTTGCCTTAGACTTAAATGTCTCGATTCATTCACACACTTCCGTCTGTCTCTCTTCCTCTCTGTGACTCATAGTCTCTGTAGAGAGAATAGTGGTCGTTGCTTGAGAGGGAACTGACTGAATATATAGTATCTTCACCAGCTGATTAGAGTGTTGATGATAGTTGTTAATCCACCCATTAACTGGTAAATGCTAGTTATCTTGGTAGATGGTAAAGTGAAATGAGAAAAACCGGTAGACTGTATTTTTCATCTAATATGTTTATAGATGTATTTCTTGTTTCTTCGTTATGGTGATAGCAGTGTCTTGTAATCCATGTGTTCACTGTGAGCCATTACACTAAACACATACATTATAATGTACTGTAGATTTACTAGGTTTCCTTATTATTGTATAATTCTCCAGTTAATAATGGCACTCATTCACAAAGTCAGTGGTAATTTAGCTGTGTTATGCACATTTAACAGCCTATAGGCACAATTTACAACAATATTTCTCCTGTCAAGTTGAAAGCCACAATTATATTTTCACATGAACTGCAGGTTTATGGTTCATTATGAGTAACCCATAGGCCATGGAAAACCATTACTCGCATCTGATGATAAATATTTTATATTACACTAATTGGGCTTACTGTATGGAGGGCTACAATTAAAAGTCAGAGTTTGTAGCTTTCAAAGACCTAAACTGGTACAGGAATTTTGAAACAATGTTCTGTACCAACACTTGCATTAGTAGGGGTGAGATAATAATTAATTCATAAATTTCAAACTGCTACACTACCACTTTAGATTATATATATATATAATGACTGTGTACTCTCTATGATTTTATTCCCGGCTGTTGCAGAGCAAGAATTATCAGATTGCTGGTAAAAGAGGTTGTTGCCTTGAGATGAATGGGTTAAAAATAGAGCAGTAACAGTCACAGAGTAAGCAGAGGAAGATAAACAGACATGAGGAGGAAGGAGGATATAAACTCAGTGAAAGAAAAGGGCGGATTGGTTGAGAAGGTAAAGGGAAGAATGAGGTAGAGGTAGAGAGACAGAAGACATTTAAGCCTGTGAGGACTGCAAGGTTACTTTAGTACCCAGAGGCTTTTTTTTAAAGATTATTACAGTGAATGTGAGCAACAGAAACATCAGACCTTCAGAAAGAGATCAAGACCTACTCCTGGCTACAGTTCTCCTCTGAGACAGTCCTCTCATTTCTCCCATTAGTGAATGTGAGTGTGAACGCTGAGGACCGGATGGCCACCTCCTCCCTCCCTCCTTTTTTCTCCCTACATCCCTCTCCTTACGCGACACTTCTCGCCTCCCCTTCTCGCCTCCCCTTCTTGCCTCCCCTTCTCGCCTCCCCTTCTTGCCTCCCCTTCTCGCCTCCCCTTCTTCGCGGCTCCCTTACCTCCCTGGAGTGTGTGTGGGTGTGTGGCTGGATTTTCTGCCAGTAGCCAAACAGACTGATGCATGCTGACATTTTCTCCAGCAGAAAGAAAAGAAATGAGAGAGCTGTCCTCCTCCTCCCGTCCTCCTCCTCTCTCTTCCCTTAAAAGACGCTGTCAGCTTCGACTGGCCTTGTTCAACACCGGCACACACACACACACACACACACACACACACACACACACACACACACACACACACACACACACACACACACACACACACACACACACACACACACACACACACACCAGACTCTACCTCTCTTGCTGACAGGCTGGAGTCAGACCTGCTCCATCCCGTCACTAATGTTCTCTCTTCAGGATGTGACAGGGAGGAAACAAGGTTGACTTGAGCAGAAGTCATGCTGTAGCTCAGGGGCAGACGAGGAGGAAATATTACCATCCTGCTAATGTTGTTTTAAATAGCAGTGTCTTCGGGCCAGACAGCGAGCACTGCCGCCACACTGTCAGTGCTGAGGAGGATCTAAAAAGGCTGATCCATTTGATTTGACGCAGTCTAATTCAATAGGATTTTATTTGAGTATGTTGAATTAAATTTCGCAGCGTAATTAATGATTCAATTATTTGACGATGTGCCCTTACAGTATGTATTTTGATTAAATGTAAGACAGCAAATGTAAGTGTGTGTTTAGTTTCAGGAGATTCTTCTCATGTCAAAATAAATATAAGCTTTAAACACACGTGTGCTAAGTAGAGAATTAAATACAACATGCAGCTACAACAACATTGTGAGACACATAAAATACAAAACACAAAGTAACTGAAGTCTGGGCAACACCACCAACAGGCAGGCTGAAACAAGTGGCACAGACACCGTTTTCCTCCCTGTTTACAATCCAGCGACCTTTTTAAACACCTCGTAGATGAATGTTTTATACCTGGTTAAGATGCAAACCATATACCAAAGGGTCCCCAATTCCATCAGGGGACCTTTGTTGGATGTCATACCCCTCTTGTTACTCATTTCCCTCATTGTCTGTCTTAATACAACAGTTGTGTATAACAGCTGTGTAATAAAGCTGAAAAATGCCAAAAGAGTCATCTTTTAAAAATGTGCATTAAAATCTAGAACTTTGCATTAAAAAAATTCTCTGTGATCAATTTCAAACGACATATTTGAGTTAGAAGAGGAAGAGACTTCCAAGCTATATGAGCTACATTACTTTTGTAAGAGTGCAAACTGATCCAATGCTAAAATTAGAGAGCTGCTCTCCCTCCCGTCTGTATCCCCTTTCAAATGTGGAGTCTGTAACATTTCTTGGTTTATTTGTCTTATATAATTTGGTTTTCACACATAGATCATTGATGTATTTTAAGGTTCCGAAACTTAATTTTCTATATGAGCTTCTTTTCATGAATATACCATCTTCCATAAACAGTGTGTGTGTCGCATATTTCTCTGCACCAATCAGGATTCAGCAATATTTGAATTAAAATCTGATGGTAGTTATTGGGTTGTTTACTCGTGTTGCCAGGCCATTGTCAATCAAACCTGATCAAACCACACCAGCACAGTCATGAAGAAGATTAGCTGAGCTTTTTAGTGTTAGACTCTTAAAAGAATAGTCGTTATCTTATTGTTTTTTCTCAACTTAATGATGCTTTGATTGTTGAGAATTTGGCAACAAATAAAAAATATTAGAAATACAATTTGGTATAAGGTGTTCAAAATCTGATTTGCTTTTCCCCTGGGATTGGTTTGCTCACTGTACACTAAAATATGTAAGATTGTTTGTAAACATGTCAACATATACATTTGGCAGATGAGTTACAAATTAGTGTCTGAAATGTATGAAAGGTGGCCTTTACTTGTTCCTTAAGTTTTTTTTAATTTAAGTTACTTAAGCTTCTTCCTCCCCATTCTTCTACTGCCTGTTTTTACATCTCTTTTCCCCGTCCCTGTCCTCCTCTGCCCTTTTGGTGTTTCTCAAACAGCTCTGTCCCTTTCTCTCTTTTTTTTCTTTTTTTTTTCTTTGTCTCCTAGTTCGAATCCCTTCTGCTGACATTGCAGACATATGCCGCTGATGTAAACTAGTGTAATGATTACTACAGCCATCAGGGACTCCTAATGATAAGATCAAAACACATCCTGTACACACACACACACACACACACACACACACACACACACACACACACACACACACACACACAGTCTCACTCTTCCTTCTCTGTATATGTGTGTGTGTGGGTGTGTATGGGTGTGTTCTTTTGTGTTCTCCAGATTCTGAGTAATAGGAAAGGTCTGCTACCAGAACCCAAGCTCGCCCAGCTGTTAACCAGTATGACCAACCCTGCTGCCCTGCAGATCCTCATGAGGCCGTACCACACTGGGAAAAGAGGAGGTATGTGCTGCTGCATGGATCAGCTTTTCATTTATTATGATATGATGATACAGACATTATTTTAACAAAGTCTGAATTTGTAATATACCCAATCATTTTTTCATGATTTCTTTTAGCCCACTGAATTATACATAGTGACCTTCATCAGCATATGTCATGTAATGTACAACACCTTGGGCTATTAGTGTGCAACGACATTGCGCTAGCTTTCTCTGACATACTTTTTAGGAGCCAAATAGATTGGAGTGCACTAGAGAGGAGAGTTGATAGAGACCCACTGGCACAACAGGAGATGTAACACATCCCTTTGAAGTTAAAGGTCTGGTCTGAGGAACAGATTACCACACGTGCAATGAAATGACAGACTTGTGATTGAAAGAAGATATTAATGAAGGGTCCAGGCATGATTGGGCCTTGCCTAGTCTATATCGACGAAGTTTCATTTACGGGATTGTTCCGGTGCCGCCAGAGGTCCTGCTGGATGTCCCTCATTTTCGGCCAAATGTCCCTCCGCTTTCTTTGTGTTTGCATTCAAAACAACAAATGAAGACAATTAGAAAAAAAAATCACATAAAAGTATATGATTTTAAAGGGTAGAAAACAATAACATGATTATACTGTAACATAACATCTGCTGAGGAAGTCTGTTTGATGTGGTCAAAAGCTCAGAGAACAAGCTAGTAAATGGACCTTGATGTCCTTGACTTACAGATTCTGAATTTACAACTCTTACAACCAGTGTTGACATCTCTTAAAATTTAGAGCTTTTTTGTTATTGTGCATACATTGAGTTTGCAACTAGTGCAGTTCCCTCGTCAATGTCCAACTAAAAAACCTTAAACTTAAAAATAGTGTATCAAATTTGCATGCACATTTAGAATAATCTTTGAGATTTTAAAGCAAATCAGCATCCTAAACTTGTTCCTTTGAGTAGTCTTTTATTGCTCCTCAGGGGTCTTGGATAATCATCACAGATCCACTTTAAGAGTCTGTTAGGCCCTCCTATATACTGTTATCACCTCGTCGACAGCTTCATTATTTGATGAATGGCTAATCAGGTATTAAAATGTAATCATGTGACATTAGTGGAACAAATGAGAACAGGAAGGGGAGATGATGAGGGAGGTGGGGGAAGCTCTCTTAAAGAAGAGCACGCACAATTAAAGTCTAAAATTAGGACCCTGATTAAATGTTAAACTTCTCTACCTAGTCAGGAGGAAGCTACCATTAGCATTGACGCTTACATTTATTATGAGGAGGCCTTATGATTCAGAGAAAGAACACACACACTCACAAAAGCCAAAGAAAGTGTGTGTGTACTGTATGTGCATAGTTGAAGCATGGCAATGGCCTGAAGGTGAGAAAAGCCTTGTTTGAAAATGTGCTAATGTGTTAATGTTGGCAAACCCTGATAAATGTTTTTTCCATTAAATATATTTTCTGTAGTTTTTCACTCTTAAGAAGCAACACGCCATACTAGTTATAATCAGTTAAGTCAGTGCAAAACTTGCTTCTTGTTGTTGCCATGGTGATTTGGGAAGCAAGAGGATTTATTGTTATGTGTCCGCTGATGGAAGAAAATACAATGTCACTGCTCATTTTCAACACTGGATCAATTCAAATTATTCATCATTACAAAGAAAGCCACACCGGGTGTTGAAACTGTTGTAATAAGCCAACATTTTGCTTCTTCCTCAAGACTTGATCAGTATTAACAGCAGAAGGAAACTATTGTATTGTAAATAAACTATTGTTCATTAATTGTATTCTTTTTGTAAGAAAAGACAATTATTGGTGCACAAACATGCACAGCTGTAACCATTTCATTAGATTCCTCAGCAGGCAGGTTGTCTTTATCACAGCTTTGCAGCGAGCTTAAAGGGGAACTATGCCGTTTTTTTTAGCTTAATTTACCTTAACTGAACAGCTTCGGAGTCGTTGGAATGGTTATATGACTTTTTTCGAGTTGAATAGTGGTCGTCACGCTTCCCCCTAACGCCTGTGAGCGGAAAAACCACCCATGCAACTTTCGGCCAGCGAGCCGCCAGCCTCAGCGTCAGGAAGTATCAACATACTCCCATTCAGGAACCGGCTAACAAGGTAGCGATGGAGTTTTTCACACTATCGTCATGGCTGAGCCGGCAAAAAAGAAGCAGAAAGCTAGGAAAGCATTGTCGGAGGAACAGAGGAAGAGGAAAGGGCAGACGGACTGAGCGAGGAGTCAAACACAAGTAAACATAGGAGCTGCCAAGTATCTATTCCTAAGCTGTAGGGGGAACTCTATAGAGAAACCTGCGAGCAAAAAGCGAGAAAACAGCGAAGAAATGGCCAAAACTGCATAGCGCCCCTTTAACACACTTGTAATAAAAAATTACAGTGAGAAGCACTGATTTATGAATTTATTGTCTGTGTTTTTAGGGAAGTACGGACGTCACACCAGCCTGCCATTCCTCAGACCTCCTCTCACCACAGCTCTGCTCACACTGGGAAAAGCACACCAGGTCACAATAACATCAACACCTGTGTGGGATTTATATACTTGTGTGTTTGTTTGTAACCATAATGTCTACTTTCTTTTACCTTGCAGAATGCTATGCTGGGTAATGGACTAGTCCTCCAGAACCTCTTGCATATGCAGCTCGCACAGCAACAGCTTCTTCACATCAAAGACAAACGCCTCAGCAACGTAAGACGTGTGTGTGTGTGCGTGTGTGTGTGTGTGTGTGTGTGTGTGTGTGTGTGTGTGTGTGTGTGTGTGTGTGTGTGTGTGTGTGTGTGTGTGTGTGTGTGTGTGTGTGTGTGTGTGTGTGTTAATTTGCATAGGTTAGTGGTGAGGGTTAAACGTAGTTGTGGGCGTTGTGCATATGTGCTCTTAACATTTTCATCTTCAGCACTTAATACATAATGAAACTAATCTACCCGCAAAAATCACGCAACCTAATTGCTTCTCTTCTGTTTAAAAGGAAGACCTTGAGGTGTTAAAGTGTCCCTCCATATTTTGATTTGCATATTTTAAAATGTCTCCGGTGTTTTCTTTAATTGCTTAAATGAATGGTAAAAGTCACAGTGACTTATGATGAGAAATTAAAAATCCAGACATTCGTTTTGGCCCTCCATCACCCCCCATTTTTTTAAAACTACATCATGGCTTTTTCTTTCTCACTGTTTTTTTTAATAATAAAAAATGATAATTTCCTCTGGCTTTCCAAATAATATATACAATTGTAAGTGCAGCGGAGAATGTAAAAAAGGAGAGATGATAATACATTCTGTATGCATTTAACATACAGTTGATGCTTTTCTTCTGCAGTGTAATTTACACTGTCACAGTTATCCTTATCTCTCCCTCATCGTCTTTCTTATCTCTGTTCTCTCTTCACCATCTCCCTTTCTTTCTTTTGATAACATTTTCACTCCACTTTTTTTCTCCTTCATTCTTTACATAATCTCTGTATTACATCTCTCCTCTCTCCTCCACAGGTCTCCAGTCTGCTCGGGGACCCGTCCAGGCTGCTGATGCAGAAAGCGTTTTCTCTGCGGCCTCCAGGCCTTGTGTCGCTGGGGAAAGGCCTCCTGGGAGACTCCCCTACAGGTGAGCAGCACCCAGTATCAGTCAGTATCACCCCTCGTCAAATGACTTGGTGTCATTACTGCAAACTAATAAGACAATAATGAGACCTGCAGTATGTCCCTCACCAGTGTTTTTGTTAACCACCTGTTTCAAGCAGTAAAGAGAGTACATATGCCTCAGTATCCCACAGATAATTTGTATTTTCTCAGGTATCTCTCTCTCTCATTAAAATGACCACTTCTTACTGAAAAGTGTAATTTTTTTTATTTGATTTGTAGCAGCTGAGTATTTTTGAACAATAAAAGGATGTAAACACAGAAGAAGAGTGTGATATACATGTAAACGGATATGTAAATAACGTAAATAACCTTCAATCATACTATGTTAATGCTGGGTGTCAGGGTTGCCCCTCGCAGATTCCTCGGCAGATTCCTGAATGCCTCACAGTTGTACATCACTGTGTACAATTTAAATCTCAAGCTGAGAAAAGCTGTGTTGTTTTAAATGGAAATGACATAACACAGAGACAAGCATATATCATAGTGGAGGTCTCTCAAATCTCCAGACTTGAAAATTACTGAGCAAACATTCATCTGTCTGCATCTGATGTTTGTGTGTGTGTGTGTGTGTGTGTGTGTGTGTGTGTGTGTGTGTGTGTGTGTGTGTGTGTGTGTGTGTGTGTGTGTGTGTGTGTGTGTGTGTGTGTGTGTGTGTGTGTGTGTGTGTTTTTATCAGCGCATGTGTCTGCTGGGATTGTTAGCTTAAGACTTTTTTAGAGTTCATTCTGTTATTGTGCTTTGGGGGGCATTTGTCACAGTAATATTGGATTTATAATGTGTGTGTGTGTGTGTGTACCTTTAGTGTGTGAGACGATATTTAAATTATATGTGCTTGTGTGTACATATTTGTGTTTATTAAACCCTGGAGTGAGTGAAATATTGGGAGTGTGGAACAAAGTGCTGGGCTGTAAATAAACATAAGTGATGATGTGCGAGCAAAAAAACCATTCTCAGATATTACAACGGGCTCTACAGAGATGGTCGGGCTGAGCTCTCAGTTTCCGGCCTACCTGAGTGATTTGTCTCTGTCCAGAGGAGACAGACGCGCTGATGGTTGTTAGTAAAAAACATTTCCTCTCCTTGCCTTCATTTCCCTTTACATAATTTATTTTACATTGTTGCTCTGGGCTGTATTTTTAAGTCTTTCCTATCTTTTGCTTTCCTTAACTTTATTTTATTTCTTCTTGTTTCCTTTTTTTGTACCTTTTGCCTCCTTTTATTTCATTTCTTAACCTTTCCTTTCTGTTGTTTGTCCTTTCTTTCTCTTTCCTTTTCTTCACTTTCACTTTGTTTCTTCTTGTTTCCTTTTTTCTTTGCTTTCCTTTCTTTTCATCTCCTCTTCCTCTTCCTTTCCTATTCTTACCTGTCTTCTCCTTTCCTTCTCTGTCCTTCCTTTCCTCTTACAGAGCTGGGCCAGGAGTCAATGCCATCCCACAATGCCACAGTAGTGGTATCAGCAGCAGGTGTGATGCCATACCTCCAGGGTCGAGCTGGAGGAGGAGAACTAAACAGCACCCATTCTATCTCCACAAACCCTTCTGCTTCCTCCTCTTCTTCTTTTTCTTCCTCCTCCATCTCCTGTGACAGGCAGCCAGCTCCTCCCGGGACCATGGTGAGCTCCCATCTGCAGGAACAGTCCTATTCCTTGGGTTTAAGTCACTCAGGCCTTGGTCCGCCTCCACCTAAACCCCCTGGAGGAGTTTATACGTCAACAGGCCCGCGCCACAGCTCGGATGGCTGCCCCCTGGCTAGCATGGTGAGCGCAGAGAAAACAGAAACACACACACACCCACACACAAATCCCCCCCCCCCCCTCCCCACACACACACACACACCACTGGGCCATATAACCCCACCGTCCCTTCTGTAGCGTAAATCAGTTGTTCACTACACATGTACATTATTGGATATTACCAACTGAGCTATCCTTGGTGCCCAAGCTTAGATACTTGTTAATGTTTTCAAACACCATGTTTTATCTTTTAACCTTACAAGAGAAAAGGTTTTTTGCGTGACAACTAACTGATGTGTTTGCTAAACTTAACGCTGTCTCTGGTAACGGTGGCTGGGGTTGCTGGAGTATAAACTTCCTCAATTTTAATAAAGATCAGGACATAGTTGCTAATGTTAGCCTAACAACATCCATGATTGGCTTCCAGTATGCTAGTCGTGAATGTTTTTCTTTTTTTTTAACCTGTAACCTCACACACTAATGCATTTAGTGCATGATGTGCTCCTTGGCATTGGAAGCAACTATTAGTTACTTCTGTAGGTAGTTAGCTCTTACATTAAAGCAGACAAACACACAGTTTAATCTTTTCCTTACACTTTTGCTTAAGTGTTTTTTGGTTTAGAAGAATTTAGAAGACACTGCCTTCCAAACTCAGTCTTACTACAGCCCCATGCACATCCATGATAAACTGATATTTGATGATGGGCATTTTCACTATTTTGTGACATTTTATGGACAACCCAATTTAAAAAAATAAATAACAAAATATAAATAATTGGTTGTTGCAGCCCTTCACTGCTCACTCTCTCTTTCTATCCCTCTACGCACCTGTCTCTTGTTGACGGGTATTTATTCAAAGCACACAAACACACACATTTAGTGAGCCTATAACAGCCTTAGTCCTTCAAGGGCTCTCTCCCTTCAGGACATTTCAATAATGCACTTCACTCTCACCCTTATTTACTGATACAGTACAAGG
This sequence comes from Gymnocephalus cernua, assembly GCA_023631565.1. Taxonomy (NCBI): domain Eukaryota; kingdom Metazoa; phylum Chordata; class Actinopteri; order Perciformes; family Percidae; genus Gymnocephalus; species Gymnocephalus cernua. Next base: position 30,091,067 of record CM042432.1, on the reverse strand, counting down.
CCTTCTCTTACGCTCTGTTACCGGTATGTATGTACACCTGTCTGCACACACTGAATACCTGTCTGCCTGGTTTATATAAAGCACTGCTCTGCTAACAGCTTCATCTGAAATAAGTCAGTGTACAGAGTTAATCACAGTGCTAAGGTTCTTAGGGGAACTGATTCAAGTCCCAGCGTCATCTTCTCTAAAGTGTCTTTAATGGAGGGAAAGTGTAATTAAACAGAGAGTACAATCCTCCCAGGTTTCCACAGCCTCTTCAGCATTTCAGCAGAATATTTGCAACATTAAAAACCTTCAGCGAGGTTGGTATATTGGTGTGGTTGAAAATCCAAGTTAAGAGTGAGGATAGAAAGGATGCAAAGTGGTGGATCAGCGGTTGAAGGGCAGACTGGTCAGTAATTCAATTTGCTGTAAAACTTAGACTGACTTGTTTTCTTTGACCTGCTGATGGCTCTGTAAATAACACCATTTAAATATGTTTCTCTCTCGTTAGGTAAGCAGTGGTCAGGGCTCTCTGTTGGGCGATCCTCCTAAAGAAGTGAGACTGCCCTCCAATCCTTATCTGAACCTGGCCAGTGTCATGCCAGGGATGGTTATGCAAGGTGAGCACACAAACACACAACAAATGAAGGAATACCGTTTTTCTTTTTTTATTATCTTATCCTATTGTATATGCAATCAGCTGTGTTAAGGTTTCTCTTTCAGTACTTTTGACCATGTGGCAAAATCATATCAATTCCTGTTGCACATTTATACATGTATTTATAAAGTCTAAAGATGATCACTTAGTTCAAGTCATTTTTTAATAAAATGTTTGTACAGGAAACCCGAAAACCAGGTTGTCTGACAGACAAACGCTTTCACCTCTATTATTAAAAATAGGACTTTGACAAAACCTGTTAAAGGAATACTCCAAAAAAATGATCTTTTGAGTATGAAAGACTGTAGGGTTGAAAGGTGTCTCTACAATGTTTAAAATGTCCTTCATGTAAGGAGGCAGCTTTGGTTCAAGCTCACAGTGATGACCACGATCAGGAAGTTACTGCCCCAGGCCCAGAAATAGTCCTTCTTAGAATAGTACTCCTTTGAAAAATTTTGCAATGTTAATACATGTGATTACCCACAATATTATCTAACTCACTGTGCCTCCTCCACTGTTGCTCAGGGTCAGTGGGGAGTAAAGCGCAGGGAGGACAGCCTGGCTCTGGGGTTTACGGCAGCTCGGTTGCTCCCGTCGTCTCCCAGGGTTCCGGCTCCTTCTCCCACAACGCGACAGCTACAACCACAGCCCAATACAGCACTGATACCTCCACTGACTACAGCCAATACAACCAGGCCTACACACAGGTACAGATGCAGACACACTAAACAGAAATGCATTGTGTGAAAGAAATACGGTGTTGGATGAATGGATATGGGTCTGCCTATTTACAATTCTGTCGCTCGGCCTGAAATCTTAGAGAGAGGGATGGTGGCTGAATAGATGATCGATGGATGGATACATTATGAGTGGATGGATGAGAGCAGCAGTGACAGAGTGAGCTGTAACTACAGGAGGCAGGGGGTGGCAGATATGAGAATGGGTATGGATATTTGGACAGACAGAATGAGATAGGATTTGGCACAGAGCGCTGTCTTTCCATCTGTCCCTGCTCCCTCCTTCTCTCTTAATGCTCCACTCTGAACAAGTCATGAAGCTTCCCTATTGGCTGTTTGTCTGCATCTCTTTCTCCCCGTTTCTCTGTGCTCTCATCGTAGTTATGCCTCCTCCAGCAGCAAGTGACATATCTGATGTTTGCAGCACGATGAAAATTTCAAATGTTAATTACAATCTACTCTTCCAAACGAATTAATCATGGTTAGATAATTAATAAAACAGTCGGTTTAATTTGTCTTGAAAGACAAGACAAAGGAGAGGAACAGCAAGAGCCGTCGGCAGGAACAATCCTTTATGAATGACTGAAATAAAGAAGGAAGCGAAAAAAATCTGCAAACACAAGAAAATTACTGAGCAAACATTGATCTGTCTGCATCTAATGTCTGCATCTGATGTTTGCTTGTGTGTGTGTGTGTGTGTGTGTGTGTGTGTGTGTGTGTGTGTGTGTGTGTGTGTGTGTGTGTGTGTGTGTGTGTGTGTGTGTGTGTGTGTGTGTGTGTGTGTGTGTGTTATAGGAGGCCATGCAGCAGTGGTACCAGCACTACCAAGCACAAGCACAAGCTCAAGCTCAAGCTCACACCTACAGCACCGCTGCTCAGCAGGACAACACTGCCACAGACTACAGCAAGGAGCACACACAGGTAACAAACACACACACACACACACACACACACACACACGCACACACACACGCACACACACACACACACACACACACACACACACACACACACACACACACACACACACACACACACACACACACACACATTTTCTTGTAATTGTGTGTTTGTGTGTTTATTATTATTATAATTATTCCTCATCATTTCATCAGTGTTTCAGGGTGTGTTTTTTTTCTCACAAAAAAGCAGATTGGGTGGAATAATTTTTTTATGTACCATACATCAAATTTGGGACACTGTCCACTTCAGATCACAGAAAACAGAATCATCTGGTAGTAAGGGCAGCGCAGAATATGTTCTCACTTACAGAAAGTGAAGAGATATAGTAAATGAGGAGAAAACACTAACAATAATGCAGATCAACCAAAATTCATCCAAGTCACTAAACATGACCACTGAAACTGCAGAAAGAATGCTTGTTTTTTTTTTGTATTTTTAAAATAAAATTTTCCCCGGCTTCACTTAATGTTTGCATTGATAGTTTCCATTTTTACTTTTTTGTATTATTTATAGATACAGATTTATTCCTGGATCTTTATAAAAGATAGAATGGAAAATTCAAACATTGAGTCCTACAGAATTTGTAAATGAACCTCTTGTGTTCCAGGCTCCTCCGGTGACGACCTATGGGGATTACAGTTCCTACATGCAGGCAGTTACTCAGTACTACTCCCAGCCTGCAACCGCCAACCAGGCCTACGCCAGCAAGGTACACACACACGGCTGACCTCAACTAAAATATAATTCTACCCATAAACCCCAGAACCCTAAAATGGCAAAGACCCAGAGGAGGACTACTCTCTAACACCACCAATGTGTAGCACCCACCTGGGTGATGCACGGCAGCCTTGCGACGCCAGACGCTCACCACACATCAGCTTGTTAGAGAGGGAGGGGAACATATTTTTAGTGGTGGGGAACACAGACACGGGGGAGAACATGCAAACTCCACACAGTTTTATTATTTTTGTAGAAATTTTTATCCATAATAACTGACGGGCTCAGTACAAAACCAGAAGCTCTTTAACACCAAGTCAAACAACACCCTGGCCTGCAGACAGTGTAGTGATCTGAGCTGCAGCCCTCAGAGCACCATGCTGGTATTTACATGCAGTTTCCTCTCACCAGTCACCTCTCTCTAAGACATGAATACCCTGTTAGAGGGAACACATCACTCTGCACCCAGCAGCTGATACCTGACATCTCCACACACATTGAGCAGCCAGGTCCAGGCTTATCGGCTGCTTGTGTGTGTGTGTGTGTGTGTGTGTGTGTGTGTGTGTGTGTGTGTGTGTGTGTGTGTGCGCGCGCGCGCGCGTGTGTGTCTGTGTACCTGTGTGAAGTGTTTGTTTGAAGGTGCGGCCAGAGTTTCATTCTGGTCTACTGAGCTAACTGTTGGTGGAGAACCTGATATCCTGGAGAAAATAGTGCGATGGGTTTCTGACATGCAGATATTAAACTGAGCTGAAAATATGTTGACATGATATTGTAGCATTTAGTTTTGGCTGGTTGACCACAAGAAAGAGAACAAGCCCATACAACAACAGACAGGAGGTGAGTGAGTGATGCTGGTGTAGTGTATCTGTTGACATCAGTATGTCTCATAATAGCCACTAGGGGGCAGAAAGGTTTACATGAATGAATAAATGAAAGAATGTGAGTCAGTTGCTTTGTCTACAAAATGGACCCTAAAACATAAGGGCTTTGGGTAACATTTTCTTTACTTTTATTTTTTTCCCCAGTCTTAAGACATTAAACCTGTCATTCAATGTGTGTGTGTGTGTGTGTGTGTGTGTGTGTGTGTGTGTGTGTGTGTGTGTGTGTGTGTGTGTGTGTCTGTGTCTGTGTGTGTGTTTTTGTTGTGTGTGTGTGTGTGTGTTTGTGTGTTTGTTTGTTTGTTGTGTATGTGTGTCTTCTAGGAGGTAGATGTGTGTAAGCCTCTAGGAGTCTCTATGCACGCAGTCAGTAACGGCGCCGCCCCTCCCCCGGCCATCCTACCAGCTGCTGCCGTGCTCCCAGCCTACAGCACCCTGCCTTTAATGCCCGGCTTCCTGGGCGCGCCACACCCAGCGGCAGCCACGCCGAACCCCGTCACACACACACACACTGCCGCCACCGACTGGAACACCTACTACTATGTGAGTAGAGAAAATGCACACAACTAAATAATACAGGATGTGACCCTTTTGTTGTACATCTGTGAGCAGTGGTGGAAAGTAATTAGTACATTTACTCAATTACTATACTTAAGTACTATTTTGAGGTACTTGTACTTATCTTGAGTATTTCTGTTATGCTATTTTATACTTCTACATCTCAGAGGGAAATATTACTACATTTATTAGGGGTGTGGATCTTCACTGGTCTCACAATTCAATTTGATTACGATTATCTTGTCAACGATTTGAATTGATTTGATATCACGATGCGTCACCTCAATATTATAATATATTATTATAATATATATTCAAGCAGTCAGACATATCTGCATCACAATGCATCGATGCAATAATTAATTTCAACGCCCCTATCATTTATTTGATAACGTAAAGGGATACTTCACCGATTTAGCATTCAGCTTTGTATCAGTAGAAACCCGGTAGTATTTCTGAATGACCGTGCGTCCCTCCCTCATATCCTCCTGAGACAAGAGTAAATCTGCATTGGGGGGTCCGGAAAAAATCTTCCGATGACGTAAAATGACGATTTTTGCGTCATCGGAAGATTTTTTGGCCAGAGCAAAAGACTACAGCCAGTAGTAGGACCTACTTCTGCATGTTTTAAACCCGCCCATCACCCGAAGCGAGCCGATCTCGGCCGGAAAAAAACAAAATGTCAGCCATCTTGAATCCTCGCTAAACAGGGCTCTCTCTCATGGATGTATTAAGAGAACTTCTCAGCAGCAAACTTTTACAACAATTATGTGCATTCAAACTACCGCACGTGTACCACCGGGATACATCGGTACAGATCGGAGAATATGCAGGGAACGTTATTACAGACGGAATAATCGGCCCACTACGAGAGCTTTGCCTGCCTAGGAGACCAGCGGTCTCGCTCGTACCCCGAGCCGGTTAGGGGACATCCACGTCGGCTAGGTGGGAAGCTAACGCTAGCCGGCCACCTGTCCCATCAATCCTGCTTGCAAGTGTCCGTTCATTAAACAACAAACTGGACTACATCCAACTTCAACGATGCTCCCAACGTGAGTTCAGAGACTGTGTTTTTTGCTTTCGTGGAAACGTGGCTGAACAACAGTGAACCGGACTGTCCAGCTACCAGGCCTGCTAGCCCTCCCACAATCCGAGCTAGAGATGCTCTGTATGAAGGTGGGCTGTGTTAACACGGACTGGTGCAGAAATGTGGTGATTTGTATCCAACTAACTGCTAACCGCTGGAGTTTGTGACTGTTACATGGCGACCATTCGACATTCCACGCTAATTCACGGCTGTGTTTATACTCGGTGTTTACAGCCCACCAAGCCTAATGCTAGTATGCTTAACTGAACTTTACGGACCCTATAATGTGTGTGTGCACTAAAGGTAGCCTGTTTCGTATGTCGTTATTATGTAATGTAGTTTTTATATATTTTAAATGTGTAACACCACTTGAGCCACGATGAAACGTTGTTTCGTGTATATGGTTGAAATAACAATAAAACACATTGAGTTGAGTCGAATGCCTCACTGTCTCTGTCAAGCGGTAGGCGTGGCTTGGGAGTGGACTCAAAGCAGCGAAGCGAAGTGCATTCTGGGATTTGGTGTCTTTCATCCATATGAGCCAAAAACACATTTTCTGGCTTTTCTCGGCCTCGAAGGCACCAATGAAATTTTTTTTTCACATTTCTGCTACATAAGTGACCCAATTTAAAGATATATTCAGCTTTCCAGCGGTGAAGTATCCCTTTAAGTTACTTTACATATTTTGATTATTAATACATAATATGAATGAACTGATATGTTATGATGTGTTATTATAGGTTAAGCTACCCAGCAGTATATAAAGTAATCAAAATTTGCTCCACCTTTACCAGCTGCAACATTACAGTGATTAACACATTAATACATCACTAATAACAATCCAGTAGTATAATATACCTTCTTCTGAAATGGGCCATTCTACATGATAAACAAACACAAACATTCCAACAATAAGAAGTGTGGAGATACTGCTAAATAAAGACTGAAAACTGAAAAAGGGAAATGACAAATAAGTAAAAAAAAATAATAATTTACTTTTGTAACTACATTAAAACAAGGAAACATATGACAGACATTTAGGTGCTATTACTCACAGCGTCTTCACCTCTAAGTCATTTCCCTCTTCTCACTTCTGTCTCTTCAGAACCAGACGAGGGGCCATAAAAGGGAGTACCCTCAGCTGGCGGTGCAGGAAGTGACATCATCAGATGGCGCCTACATTGGGCAGCACTCCCAAGGCCTGGGAGGGCAGTACGCTGACTACTTTAAGAGGAAGAGGCTCTAGTATGAACCAAACCACCTTAAAGCCTAAAGCTTATGGAAGGAGGCGCGCACACACACACTGCGTCTGCTGGATGTCACAGCTCCCTCTAGTGGCCTTTCTGTGGCTGCCATTTTGCATCCCTTCAGTAGGTATTGATTTAATAGAATTTGGGGTTGCAAATGGCTCAAGTGAAAGCAAGCCATAGTGCGCTTTGATCCTGGCACTAATGTACACACACACACAAACACACACACACACACACACACACACACACACACACACTCACACACACAAACACAGTGTTGCTTTTGTCCTGTTCAAGCCTTAAACTCTTTAACTTAAACTGTTGTTTCTCAGTCAGTGTCACCTGTACTCAAATAATATTATCTTGTACATTTTTCTAATATAATGTAAAGTATACTGTATCTGTACGTATAAGCTGCTTTTGTATCTGCAGCCAGGCAACCTGTCTGCCTGCCTGCTGAAACTGTCTTAGGACTACTCTTAGTTGGGTGTCCCCCTCTCTGTCTCCTTTCAAACTCGCGCTTTGTTTAATCGGTCGGACTGACGTCTGTTGGTTCCCACTTCAGTGTCTTTTCTCCTTTGCTTGTATTGCCCAGATTTACTCTTTTATATCTCCCTGCTGCAGAGAACTAGAGTGTGTGTTTGTTTGTGTGTGTGTGTGTGTGTGTGTGTTTATGCGTGTTGATGCTGTTTCTGTAGGAAGTGTCAGCCATTTCAATCCCAACGTATGGGAGCACATCAGGAAAAACAAGGGCCTGAACCATTTATAGCCCTTAATTGTGGTGACTTTTACAATAGCGTCCCTCAATGAATGGACCTTTCTTTATAAAGACTGGACAGAAAAGAAAAGGCTGGTGTAAATACAGTGTGTAATACAGAATATATAAAGCCATGCGTACCAAACAATATCACATTTAATGGACGTTTCCCAGCTCTCTCGTGAGCGTATTGTACTACATGAATGGCAGGAAAACATTTACTGCGTGTCAATCTATACTGTTATTTATTTGTAATATAATATAATAATATTTCGAGACATTGTGTTGACTTAAATGTAGTTATCTGGTTTAGTTTTTAACATTTAAGCCAAATATTAGGGCACAGACCTTTCTCTTCTCTGTTGATCTGTTTGGACTGTAACAGCAGCTTTATTTCCATTTCTAGCTGCAATTAAAATGTGAAGGTTTCTGAATGTAAGTTTGCCCCGAACCCATACTACTTACCAACTCAAAGCAGATTTTGAGTAAGTAGTTGCACTGCAAAAGTAACAAAAGACAGAAAACTGAAACTTAAATTTAAATTTAAAACCCTGGACATGAAGGAGCTGTCCACCGCTGAAAAAAAAAGAGAAGTCATAGTTGATGACGGTAATTCGCCTCCAGAAACAAAACAAAAAAACATTACATTTTTAATCAAACATTTGGCTTTTTCTTTGTGACATTTAATTGGCAGTGATATTCTAAAGTTTGATAGCGTTTGCATGGTGCACATATTGCATCATTTCCAATGTGTCCAATGTTTCCATATCATGGTAAAGTATGTTTTTGTATACTGACTGCAAAAAAAAGAAGAAAAAGATTAGTATATACAGTTGGTACCTAAATCTATGAGATTGGGACACAGGGACAGTACCATCTGCAGAATCCAAAACATTTATTATTTTATATATCATTTTTTATTAATTTTTTTTTTTGCTCATAATGTTCGACTATAACGTGCTGGTAGAATTTATGCACCTTATTTTGAAGTTTTTAGAGGAAACTGAAAAAAAGCAAACTATTAATGTTCGTCTTTGCATAGCTGATTTCCTTCCAGCTGATATATATATATTTTACAAATGAACATGAAAAAACAATGAAAATGTTATAATATCTGTGAAAGAAGATTTCTTTAGGATGTTTTTTTTATTAGAGCAAAGGCTGTGAACTCAATTATACTCCATGTCCAGAAGGTTTGATATCTATTACTGAGGAGAGGGCTTGTTATTTTAATATTACAGCGTGAACATTAGGTTTTTTTTATGTGTACAAACCGGCAATAACTATGGCTCCTACTACTGTAGAAAGTAGAATGTAAATTGTTTATTTTCTAGTGTGAATTTCATATACTCCTACGTAACGGCTCACATGCTTGGTAAAAGCTTTTTCTGCCTGTTTGTATGTCTCTTTGCGTTC